>CP136063.1:113294722-113894722 GCA_032622095.1 Siphonodentalium dalli
TCATTGGACTGAAAGACCAGGCTGTGAAAAATGCATTAAAATACTTTAAAGTGACTCCCAGGAATCAAAAATGCCAAAAAGTTCATTTTTCCCTTTAAAGCGATAGCCCGCTTTTTCGCGGAATAATTGTAACACCCTACATTTTTTCAGAATTGCCCATGAATGAAAAAAATGTGTTCAAAAATAATATCACTTCTGTGGTTCTTTATTTATCACACACAATTTAACCCCACTCTCTGTAACACATTATTCATCAAAAAAGCACATTTTTCCACCACAAGTCATATTCAGGCCCCATTTTCACACAGTTTTTGGGGTCTGGTGTTGCAAACTTGGATCAGCTATGGAAGACTGTACAAGATCCTTTCCATGAGAGAACTTCTGGTGATGTGAGGTCATTGAGTCCAGATCTGATCAGCTGAGCATCAAGCACATGACTTTATCAGCACATGGAAGACTAAAATATGACATTTTCAGGTCTGCAAGGGTGATCCAAGATAACTGGATGTGGGTGTATATTGAATTAGTTGAACAAAGATATGCTCTCTTTGAAATGCTGAAGCATTTTCTTAAATGTGTCCAAGTTTTAGTGCTATTAACCTTCAAATGGCCATACCCACCAGTGAAAATGAGACACTTTTATTATATATATCTGTATATCACTGGCTATAAAATCCAAAATACTTGTTAGATTAGCTTCTTATAACAATTGGTATGTGTGTCATTGACATGCTCATGTAATGGGTAATTTGCATTATCATGTGACAATTACCACCTTGAATTTTTTTGAAAATACCTTGAAAAATTGGCATTTTTTATGAAAAATCATACCATTTTTTTGGCCGATGGAAGTGAAAGAAGACATCAGCAGCAAGAATAGCCACACCATGCATGGGAGATTCATTGGACTGAAAGACCAGGCTGTGAAAAATGCATTAAAATACTTTAAAGTGACTCCCAGGAATCAAAAATGCCAAAAAGTTCATTTTTCCCTTTAAAGCGATAGCCCGCTTTTTCGCGGAATAATTGTAACACCCTACATTTTTTCAGAATTGCCCATGAATGAAAAAAATGTGTTCAAAAATAATATCACTTCTGTGGTTCTTTATTTATCACACACAATTTAACCCCACTCTCTGTAACACATTATTCATCAAAAAAGCACATTTTTCCACCACAAGTCATATTCAGGCCCCATTTTCACACAGTTTTTGGGGTCTGGTGTTGCAAACTTGGATCAGCTATGGAAGACTGTACAAGATCCTTTCCATGAGAGAACTTCTGGTGATGTGAGGTCATTGAGTCCAGATCTGATCAGCTGAGCATCAAGCACATGACTTTATCAGCACATGGAAGACTAAAATATGACATTTTCAGGTCTGCAAGGGTGATCCAAGATAACTGGATGTGGGTGTATATTGAATTAGTTGAACAAAGATATGCTCTCTTTGAAATGCTGAAGCATTTTCTTAAATGTGTCCAAGTTTTAGTGCTATTAACCTTCAAATGGCCATACCCACCAGTGAAAATGAGACACTTTTATTATATATATCTGTATATCACTGGCTATAAAATCCAAAATACTTGTTAGATTAGCTTCTTATAACAATTGGTATGTGTGTCATTGACATGCTCATGTAATGGGTAATTTGCATTATCATGTGACAATTACCACCTTGAATTTTTTTGAAAATACCTTGAAAAATTGGCATTTTTTATGAAAAATCATACCATTTTTTTGGCCGATGGAAGTGAAAGAAGACATCAGCAGCAAGAATAGCCACACCATGCATGGGAGATTCATTGGACTGAAAGACCAGGCTGTGAAAAATGCATTAAAATACTTTAAAGTGACTCCCAGGAATCAAAAATGCCAAAAAGTTAATTTTTCCCTTTAGGTTACACTGGTGTAAATGTTTTCCATAGGCCTCAGTGCTAACGTTTTAGCGTATGCTGTTGGCTATATGAACCATGGGTCCAATTTTTTTTTTTAATCTGAAAAATTGACATTTCGGGAAACTTTTTACACAAAAAAATCATATCTGTCTAGCAGGGAATTCGCCTTTAAATCTTGTGTTTTCGTAACTAGTGTCAGATCCGCATAAAAAAATACTGTCATATTTTAGACCACACCAACAAATTCAAACTTCACTACAAAGGGTTAATTCCTGTGCCAATGGCTATCTTACCTATGGGAAATCATAGGGAAGAGGTGTGATGATTTTTTTATGCAAAAAGCACACAAGGCTATTGACCAATCAGGGCCCAGTGTCTATTTTATTCTCTCCTATATATTCCTCCCGCATCCGCTAGAGGTCTCTCCGAGCCTTATTTACACCAGTGTAACCTAAAGCGATAGCCCGCTTTTTCGCGGAATAATTGTAACACCCTACATTTTTTCAGAATTGCCCATGAATGAAAAAAATGTGTTCAAAAATAATATCACTTCTGTGGTTCTTTATTTATCACACACAATTTAACCCCACTCTCTGTAACACATTATTCATCAAAAAAGCACATTTTTCCACCACAAGTCATATTCAGGCCCCATTTTCACACAGTTTTTGGGGTCTGGTGTTGCAAACTTGGATCAGCTATGGAAGACTGTACAAGATCCTTTCCATGAGAGAACTTCTGGTGATGTGAGGTCATTGAGTCCAGATCTGATCAGCTGAGCATCAAGCACATGACTTTATCAGCACATGGAAGACTAAAATATGACATTTTCAGGTCTGCAAGGGTGATCCAAGATAACTGGATGTGGGTGTATATTGAATTAGTTGAACAAAGATATGCTCTCTTTGAAATGCTGAAGCATTTTCTTAAATGTGTCCAAGTTTTAGTGCTATTAACCTTCAAATGGCCATACCCACCAGTGAAAATGAGACACTTTTATTATATATATCTGTATATCACTGGCTATAAAATCCAAAATACTTGTTAGATTAGCTTCTTATAACAATTGGTATGTGTGTCATTGACATGCTCATGTAATGGGTAATTTGCATTATCATGTGACAATTACCACCTTGAATTTTTTTGAAAATACCTTGAAAAATTGGCATTTTTTATGAAAAATCATACCATTTTTTTGGCCGATGGAAGTGAAAGAAGACATCAGCAGCAAGAATAGCCACACCATGCATGGGAGATTCATTGGACTGAAAGACCAGGCTGTGAAAAATGCATTAAAATACTTTAAAGTGACTCCCAGGAATCAAAAATGCCAAAAAGTTCATTTTTCCCTTTAGGTTACACTGGTGTAAATGTTTTCCATAGGCCTCAGTGCTAACGTTTTAGCGTATGCTGTTGGCTATATGAACCATGGGTCCAATTTTTTTTTTTAATCTGAAAAATTGACATTTCGGGAAACTTTTTACACAAAAAAATCATATCTGTCTAGCAGGGAATTCGCCTTTAAATCTTGTGTTTTCGTAACTAGTGTCAGATCCGCATAAAAAAATACTGTCATATTTTAGACCACACCAACAAATTCAAACTTCACTACAAAGGGTTAATTCCTGTGCCAATGGCTATCTTACCTATGGGAAATCATAGGGAAGAGGTGTGATGATTTTTTTATGCAAAAAGCACACAAGGCTATTGACCAATCAGGGCCCAGTGTCTATTTTATTCTCTCCTATATATTCCTCCCGCATCCGCTAGAGGTCTCTCCGAGCCTTATTTACACCAGTGTAACCTAAAGCGATAGCCCGCTTTTTCGCGGAATAATTGTAACACCCTACATTTTTTCAGAATTGCCCATGAATGAAAAAAATGTGTTCAAAAATAATATCACTTCTGTGGTTCTTTATTTATCACACACAATTTAACCCCACTCTCTGTAACACATTATTCATCAAAAAAGCACATTTTTCCACCACAAGTCATATTCAGGCCCCATTTTCACACAGTTTTTGGGGTCTGGTGTTGCAAACTTGGATCAGCTATGGAAGACTGTACAAGATCCTTTCCATGAGAGAACTTCTGGTGATGTGAGGTCATTGAGTCCAGATCTGATCAGCTGAGCATCAAGCACATGACTTTATCAGCACATGGAAGACTAAAATATGACATTTTCAGGTCTGCAAGGGTGATCCAAGATAACTGGATGTGGGTGTATATTGAATTAGTTGAACAAAGATATGCTCTCTTTGAAATGCTGAAGCATTTTCTTAAATGTGTCCAAGTTTTAGTGCTATTAACCTTCAAATGGCCATACCCACCAGTGAAAATGAGACACTTTTATTATATATATCTGTATATCACTGGCTATAAAATCCAAAATACTTGTTAGATTAGCTTCTTATAACAATTGGTATGTGTGTCATTGACATGCTCATGTAATGGGTAATTTGCATTATCATGTGACAATTACCACCTTGAATTTTTTTGAAAATACCTTGAAAAATTGGCATTTTTTATGAAAAATCATACCATTTTTTTGGCCGATGGAAGTGAAAGAAGACATCAGCAGCAAGAATAGCCACACCATGCATGGGAGATTCATTGGACTGAAAGACCAGGCTGTGAAAAATGCATTAAAATACTTTAAAGTGACTCCCAGGAATCAAAAATGCCAAAAAGTTCATTTTTCCCTTTAAGCGATAGCCCGCTTTTTCGCGGAATAATTGTAACACCCTACATTTTTTCAGAATTGCCCATGAATGAAAAAAATGTGTTAAAAAATAATATCACTTCTGTGGTTCTTTATTTATCACACACAATTTAACCCCACTCTCTGTAACACATTATTCATCAAAAAAGCACATTTTTCCACCACAAGTCATATTCAGGCCCCATTTTCACACAGTTTTTGGGGTCTGGTGTTGCAAACTTGGATCAGCTATGGAAGACTGTACAAGATCCTTTCCATGAGAGAACTTCTGGTGATGTGAGGTCATTGAGTCCAGATCTGATCAGCTGAGCATCAAGCACATGACTTTATCAGCACATGGAAGACTAAAATATGACATTTTCAGGTCTGCAAGGGTGATCCAAGATAACTGGATGTGGGTGTATATTGAATTAGTTGAACAAAGATATGCTCTCTTTGAAATGCTGAAGCATTTTCTTAAATGTGTCCAAGTTTTAGTGCTATTAACCTTCAAATGGCCATACCCACCAGTGAAAATGAGACACTTTTATTATATATATCTGTATATCACTGGCTATAAAATCCAAAATACTTGTTAGATTAGCTTCTTATAACAATTGGTATGTGTGTCATTGACATGCTCATGTAATGGGTAATTTGCATTATCATGTGACAATTACCACCTTGAATTTTTTTGAAAATACCTTGAAAAATTGGCATTTTTTATGAAAAATCATACCATTTTTTTGGCCGATGGAAGTGAAAGAAGACATCAGCAGCAAGAATAGCCACACCATGCATGGGAGATTCATTGGACTGAAAGACCAGGCTGTGAAAAATGCATTAAAATACTTTAAAGTGACTCCCAGGAATCAAAAATGCCAAAAAGTTCATTTTTCCCTTTAGGTTACACTGGTGTAAATGTTTTCCATAGGCCTCAGTGCTAACGTTTTAGCGTATGCTGTTGGCTATATGAACCATGGGTCCAATTTTTTTTTTTAATCTGAAAAATTGACATTTCGGGAAACTTTTTACACAAAAAAATCATATCTGTCTAGCAGGGAATTCGCCTTTAAATCTTGTGTTTTCGTAACTAGTGTCAGATCCGCATAAAAAAATACTGTCATATTTTAGACCACACCAACAAATTCAAACTTCACTACAAAGGGTTAATTCCTGTGCCAATGGCTATCTTACCTATGGGAAATCATAGGGAAGAGGTGTGATGATTTTTTTATGCAAAAAGCACACAAGGCTATTGACCAATCAGGGCCCAGTGTCTATTTTATTCTCTCCTATATATTCCTCCCGCATCCGCTAGAGGTCTCTCCGAGCCTTATTTACACCAGTGTAACCTAAAGCGATAGCCCGCTTTTTCGCGGAATAATTGTAACACCCTACATTTTTTCAGAATTGCCCATGAATGAAAAAAATGTGTTCAAAAATAATATCACTTCTGTGGTTCTTTATTTATCACACACAATTTAACCCCACTCTCTGTAACACATTATTCATCAAAAAAGCACATTTTTCCACCACAAGTCATATTCAGGCCCCATTTTCACACAGTTTTTGGGGTCTGGTGTTGCAAACTTGGATCAGCTATGGAAGACTGTACAAGATCCTTTCCATGAGAGAACTTCTGGTGATGTGAGGTCATTGAGTCCAGATCTGATCAGCTGAGCATCAAGCACATGACTTTATCAGCACATGGAAGACTAAAATATGACATTTTCAGGTCTGCAAGGGTGATCCAAGATAACTGGATGTGGGTGTATATTGAATTAGTTGAACAAAGATATGCTCTCTTTGAAATGCTGAAGCATTTTCTTAAATGTGTCCAAGTTTTAGTGCTATTAACCTTCAAATGGCCATACCCACCAGTGAAAATGAGACACTTTTATTATATATATCTGTATATCACTGGCTATAAAATCCAAAATACTTGTTAGATTAGCTTCTTATAACAATTGGTATGTGTGTCATTGACATGCTCATGTAATGGGTAATTTGCATTATCATGTGACAATTACCACCTTGAATTTTTTTGAAAATACCTTGAAAAATTGGCATTTTTTATGAAAAATCATACCATTTTTTTGGCCGATGGAAGTGAAAGAAGACATCAGCAGCAAGAATAGCCACACCATGCATGGGAGATTCATTGGACTGAAAGACCAGGCTGTGAAAAATGCATTAAAATACTTTAAAGTGACTCCCAGGAATCAAAAATGCCAAAAAGTTCATTTTTCCCTTTAAAGCGATAGCCCGCTTTTTCGCGGAATAATTGTAACACCCTACATTTTTTCAGAATTGCCCATGAATGAAAAAAATGTGTTCAAAAATAATATCACTTCTGTGGTTCTTTATTTATCACACACAATTTAACCCCACTCTCTGTAACACATTATTCATCAAAAAAGCACATTTTTCCACCACAAGTCATATTCAGGCCCCATTTTCACACAGTTTTTGGGGTCTGGTGTTGCAAACTTGGATCAGCTATGGAAGACTGTACAAGATCCTTTCCATGAGAGAACTTCTGGTGATGTGAGGTCATTGAGTCCAGATCTGATCAGCTGAGCATCAAGCACATGACTTTATCAGCACATGGAAGACTAAAATATGACATTTTCAGGTCTGCAAGGGTGATCCAAGATAACTGGATGTGGGTGTATATTGAATTAGTTGAACAAAGATATGCTCTCTTTGAAATGCTGAAGCATTTTCTTAAATGTGTCCAAGTTTTAGTGCTATTAACCTTCAAATGGCCATACCCACCAGTGAAAATGAGACACTTTTATTATATATATCTGTATATCACTGGCTATAAAATCCAAAATACTTGTTAGATTAGCTTCTTATAACAATTGGTATGTGTGTCATTGACATGCTCATGTAATGGGTAATTTGCATTATCATGTGACAATTACCACCTTGAATTTTTTTGAAAATACCTTGAAAAATTGGCATTTTTTATGAAAAATCATACCATTTTTTTGGCCGATGGAAGTGAAAGAAGACATCAGCAGCAAGAATAGCCACACCATGCATGGGAGATTCATTGGACTGAAAGACCAGGCTGTGAAAAATGCATTAAAATACTTTAAAGTGACTCCCAGGAATCAAAAATGCCAAAAAGTTCATTTTTCCCTAAAGCGATAGCCCGCTTTTTCGCGGAATAATTGTAACACCCTACATTTTTTCAGAATTGCCCATGAATGAAAAAAATGTGTTCAAAAATAATATCACTTCTGTGGTTCTTTATTTATCACACACAATTTAACCCCACTCTCTGTAACACATTATTCATCAAAAAAGCACATTTTTCCACCACAAGTCATATTCAGGCCCCATTTTCACACAGTTTTGGGGTCTGGTGTTGCAAACTTGGATCAGCTATGGAAGACTGTACAAGATCCTTTCCATGAGAGAACTTCTGGTGATGTGAGGTCATTGAGTCCAGATCTGATCAGCTGAGCATCAAGCACATGACTTTATCAGCACATGGAAGACTAAAATATGACATTTTCAGGTCTGCAAGGGTGATCCAAGATAACTGGATGTGGGTGTATATTGAATTAGTTGAACAAAGATATGCTCTCTTTGAAATGCTGAAGCATTTTCTTAAATGTGTCCAAGTTTTAGTGCTATTAACCTTCAAATGGCCATACCCACCAGTGAAAATGAGACACTTTTATTATATATATCTGTATATCACTGGCTATAAAATCCAAAATACTTGTTAGATTAGCTTCTTATAACAATTGGTATGTGTGTCATTGACATGCTCATGTAATGGGTAATTTGCATTATCATGTGACAATTACCACCTTGAATTTTTTTGAAAATACCTTGAAAAATTGGCATTTTTTATGAAAAATCATACCATTTTTTTGGCCGATGGAAGTGAAAGAAGACATCAGCAGCAAGAATAGCCACACCATGCATGGGAGATTCATTGGACTGAAAGACCAGGCTGTGAAAAATGCATTAAAATACTTTAAAGTGACTCCCAGGAATCAAAAATGCCAAAAAGTTCATTTTTCCCTTTAGGTTACACTGGTGTAAATGTTTTCCATAGGCCTCAGTGCTAACGTTTTAGCGTATGCTGTTGGCTATATGAACCATGGGTCCAATTTTTTTTTTTAATCTGAAAAATTGACATTTCGGGAAACTTTTTACACAAAAAAATCATATCTGTCTAGCAGGGAATTCGCCTTTAAATCTTGTGTTTTCGTAACTAGTGTCAGATCCGCATAAAAAAATACTGTCATATTTTAGACCACACCAACAAATTCAAACTTCACTACAAAGGGTTAATTCCTGTGCCAATGGCTATCTTACCTATGGGAAATCATAGGGAAGAGGTGTGATGATTTTTTTATGCAAAAAGCACACAAGGCTATTGACCAATCAGGGCCCAGTGTCTATTTTATTCTCTCCTATATATTCCTCCCGCATCTACTAGAGGTATCTCCGAGCCTTATTTACACCAGTGTAACCTAAAGCGATAGCCCGCTTTTTCGCGGAATAATTGTATTAAACACCCTACATTTTTTCAGAATTGCCCATGAATGAAAAAAATGTGTTCAAAAATAATATCACTTCTGTGGTTCTTTATTTATCACACACAATTTAACCCCACTCTCTGTAACACATTATTCATCAAAAAAGCACATTTTTCCACCACAAGTCATATTCAGGCCCCATTTTCACACAGTTTTTG
Source organism: Siphonodentalium dalli (assembly GCA_032622095.1). Taxonomy (NCBI): domain Eukaryota; kingdom Metazoa; phylum Mollusca; class Scaphopoda; order Gadilida; family Siphonodentaliidae; genus Siphonodentalium; species Siphonodentalium dalli. Next base: position 113,304,049 of record CP136063.1, read on the forward strand.
GGGTCTGGTGTTGCAAACTTGGATCAGCTATGGAAGACTGTACAAGATCCTTTCCATGAGAGAACTTCTGGCGATGTGAGGTCATTGAGTCCAGATCTGATCAGCTGAGCATCAAGCACATGACTTTATCAGCACATGGAAGACTAAAATATGACATTTTCAGGTCTGCAAGGGTGATCCAAGATAACTGGATGTGGGTGTATATTGAATTAGTTGAACAAAGATATGCTCTCTTTGAAATGCTGAAGCATTTTCTTAAATGTGTCCAAGTTTTAGTGCTATTAACCTTCAAATGGCCATACCCACCAGTGAAAATGAGACACTTTTATTATATATATCTGTATATCACTGGCTATAAAATCCAAAATACTTGTTAGATTAGCTTCTTATAACAATTGGTATGTGTGTCATTGACATGCTCATGTAATGGGTAATTTGCATTATCATGTGACAATTACCACCTTGAATTTTTTTGAAAATACCTTGAAAAATTGGCATTTTTTATGAAAAATCATACCATTTTTTTGGCCGATGGAAGTGAAAGAAGACATCAGCAGCAAGAATAGCCACACCATGCATGGGAGATTCATTGGACCGAAAGACCAGGCTGTGAAAAATGCATTAAAATACTTTAAAGTGACTCCCAGGAATCAAAAATGCCAAAAAGTTCATTTTTCCCTTTAGGTTACACTGGTGTAAATGTTTTCCATAGGCCTCAGTGCTAACGTTTTAGCGTATGCTGTTGGCTATATGAACCATGGGTCCAATTTTTTTTTTTAATCTGAAAAATTGACATTTCGGGAAACTTTTTACACAAAAAAATCATATCTGTCTAGCAGGGAATTCGCCTTTAAATCTTGTGTTTTCGTAACTAGTGTCAGATCCGCATAAAAAAATACTGTCATATTTTAGACCACACCAACAAATTCAAACTTCACTACAAAGGGTTAATTCCTGTGCCAATGGCTATCTTACCTATGGGAAATCATAGGGAAGAGGTGTGATGATTTTTTTATGCAAAAAGCACACAAGGCTATTGACCAATCAGGGCCCAGTGTCTATTTTATTCTCTCCTATATATTCCTCCCGCATCCGCTAGAGGTCTCTCCGAGCCTTATTTACACCAGTGTAACCTAAAGCGATAGCCCGCTTTTTCGCGGAATAATTGTAACACCCTACATTTTTTCAGAATTGCCCATGAATGAAAAAAATGTGTTCAAAAATAATATCACTTCTGTGGTTCTTTATTTATCACACACAATTTAACCCCACTCTCTGTAACACATTATTCATCAAAAAAGCACATTTTTCCACCACAAGTCATATTCAGGCCCCATTTTCACACAGTTTTTGGGGTCTGGTGTTGCAAACTTGGATCAGCTATGGAAGACTGTACAAGATCCTTTCCATGAGAGAACTTCTGGTGATGTGAGGTCATTGAGTCCAGATCTGATCAGCTGAGCATCAAGCACATGACTTTATCAGCACATGGAAGACTAAAATATGACATTTTCAGGTCTGCAAGGGTGATCCAAGATAACTGGATGTGGGTGTATATTGAATTAGTTGAACAAAGATATGCTCTCTTTGAAATGCTGAAGCATTTTCTTAAATGTGTCCAAGTTTTAGTGCTATTAACCTTCAAATGGCCATACCCACCAGTGAAAATGAGACACTTTTATTATATATATCTGTATATCACTGGCTATAAAATCCAAAATACTTGTTAGATTAGCTTCTTATAACAATTGGTATGTGTGTCATTGACATGCTCATGTAATGGGTAATTTGCATTATCATGTGACAATTACCACCTTGAATTTTTTTGAAAATACCTTGAAAAATTGGCATTTTTTATGAAAAATCATACCATTTTTTTGGCCGATGGAAGTGAAAGAAGACATCAGCAGCAAGAATAGCCACACCATGCATGGGAGATTCATTGGACTGAAAGACCAGGCTGTGAAAAATGCATTAAAATACTTTAAAGTGACTCCCAGGAATCAAAAATGCCAAAAAGTTCATTTTTCCCTTTAGGTTACACTGGTGTAAATGTTTTCCATAGGCCTCAGTGCTAACGTTTTAGCGTATGCTGTTGGCTATATGAACCATGGGTCCAATTTTTTTTTTTAATCTGAAAAATTGACATTTCGGGAAACTTTTTACACAAAAAAATCATATCTGTCTAGCAGGGAATTCGCCTTTAAATCTTGTGTTTTCGTAACTAGTGTCAGATCCGCATAAAAAAATACTGTCATATTTTAGACCACACCAACAAATTCAAACTTCACTACAAAGGGTTAATTCCTGTGCCAATGGCTATCTTACCTATGGGAAATCATAGGGAAGAGGTGTGATGATTTTTTTATGCAAAAAGCACACAAGGCTATTGACCAATCAGGGCCCAGTGTCTATTTTATTCTCTCCTATATATTCCTCCCGCATCCGCTAGAGGTCTCTCCGAGCCTTATTTACACCAGTGTAACCTAAAGCGATAGCCCGCTTTTTCGCGGAATAATTGTAACACCCTACATTTTTTCAGAATTGCCCATGAATGAAAAAAATGTGTTCAAAAATAATATCACTTCTGTGGTTCTTTATTTATCACACACAATTTAACCCCACTCTCTGTAACACATTATTCATCAAAAAAGCACATTTTTCCACCACAAGTCATATTCAGGCCCCATTTTCACACAGTTTTTGGGGTCTGGTGTTGCAAACTTGGATCAGATATGGAAGACTGTACAAGATCCTTTCCATGAGAGAACTTCTGGTGATGTGAGGTCATTGAGTCCAGATCTGATCAGCTGAGCATCAAGCACATGACTTTATCAGCACATGGAAGACTAAAATATGACATTTTCAGGTCTGCAAGGGTGATCCAAGATAACTGGATGTGGGTGTATATTGAATTAGTTGAACAAAGATATGCTCTCTTTGAAATGCTGAAGCATTTTCTTAAATGTGTCCAAGTTTTAGTGCTATTAACCTTCAAATGGCCATACCCACCAGTGAAAATGAGACACTTTTATTATATATATCTGTATATCACTGGCTATAAAATCCAAAATACTTGTTAGATTAGCTTCTTATAACAATTGGTATGTGTGTCATTGACATGCTCATGTAATGGGTAATTTGCATTATCATGTGACAATTACCACCTTGAATTTTTTTGAAAATACCTTGAAAAATTGGCATTTTTTATGAAAAATCATACCATTTTTTTGGCCGATGGAAGTGAAAGAAGACATCAGCAGCAAGAATAGCCACACCATGCATGGGAGATTCATTGGACTGAAAGACCAGGCTGTGAAAAATGCATTAAAATACTTTAAAGTGACTCCCAGGAATCAAAAATGCCAAAAAGTTCATTTTTCCCTTAAAGCGATAGCCCGCTTTTTCGCGGAATAATTGTAACACCCTACATTTTTTCAGAATTGCCCATGAATGAAAAAAATGTGTTCAAAAATAATATCACTTCTGTGGTTCTTTATTTATCACACACAATTTAACCCCACTCTCTGTAACACATTATTCATCAAAAAAGCACATTTTTCCACCACAAGTCATATTCAGGCCCCATTTTCACACAGTTTTTGGGGTCTGGTGTTGCAAACTTGGATCAGCTATGGAAGACTGTACAAGATCCTTTCCATGAGAGAACTTCTGGTGATGTGAGGTCATTGAGTCCAGATCTGATCAGCTGAGCATCAAGCACATGACTTTATCAGCACATGGAAGACTAAAATATGACATTTTCAGGTCTGCAAGGGTGATCCAAGATAACTGGATGTGGGTGTATATTGAATTAGTTGAACAAAGATATGCTCTCTTTGAAATGCTGAAGCATTTTCTTAAATGTGTCCAAGTTTTAGTGCTATTAACCTTCAAATGGCCATACCCACCAGTGAAAATGAGACACTTTTATTATATATATCTGTATATCACTGGCTATAAAATCCAAAATACTTGTTAGATTAGCTTATTATAACAATTGGTATGTGTGTCATTGACATGCTCATGTAATGGGTAATTTGCATTATCATGTGACAATTACCACCTTGAATTTTTTTGAAAATACCTTGAAAAATTGGCATTTTTTATGAAAAATCATACCATTTTTTTGGCCGATGGAAGTGAAAGAAGACATCAGCAGCAAGAATAGCCACACCATGCATGGGAGATTCATTGGACTGAAAGACCAGGCTGTGAAAAATGCATTAAAATACTTTAAAGTGACTCCCAGGAATCAAAAATGCCAAAAAGTTCATTTTTCCCTTTAGGTTACACTGGTGTAAATGTTTTCCATAGGCCTCAGTGCTAACGTTTTAGCGTATGCTGTTGGCTATATGAACCATGGGTCCAATTTTTTTTTTTAATCTGAAAAATTGACATTTCGGGAAACTTTTTACACAAAAAAATCATATCTGTCTAGCAGGGAATTCGCCTTTAAATCTTGTGTTTTCGTAACTAGTGTCAGATCCGCATAAAAAAATACTGTCATATTTTAGACCACACCAACAAATTCAAACTTCACTACAAAGGGTTAATTCCTGTGCCAATGGCTATCTTACCTATGGGAAATCATAGGGAAGAGGTGTGATGATTTTTTTATGCAAAAAGCACACAAGGCTATTGACCAATCAGGGCCCAGTGTCTATTTTATTCTCTCCTATATATTCCTCCCGCATCCGCTAGAGGTCTCTCCGAGCCTTATTTACACCAGTGTAACCTAAAGCGATAGCCCGCTTTTTCGCGGAATAATTGTAACACCCTACATTTTTTCAGAATTGCCCATGAATGAAAAAAATGTGTTCAAAAATAATATCACTTCTGTGGTTCTTTATTTATCACACACAATTTAACCCCACTCTCTGTAACACATTATTCATCAAAAAAGCACATTTTTCCACCACAAGTCATATTCAGGCCCCATTTTCACACAGTTTTTGGGGTCTGGTGTTGCAAACTTGGATCAGCTATGGAAGACTGTACAAGATCCTTTCCATGAGAGAACTTCTGGTGATGTGAGGTCATTGAGTCCAGATCTGATCAGCTGAGCATCAAGCACATGACTTTATCAGCACATGGAAGACTAAAATATGACATTTTCAGGTCTGCAAGGGTGATCCAAGATAACTGGATGTGGGTGTATATTGAATTAGTTGAACAAAGATATGCTCTCTTTGAAATGCTGAAGCATTTTCTTAAATGTGTCCAAGTTTTAGTGCTATTAACCTTCAAATGGCCATACCCACCAGTGAAAATGAGACACTTTTATTATATATATCTGTATATCACTGGCTATAAAATCCAAAATACTTGTTAGATTAGCTTTTTATAACAATTGGTATGTGTGTCATTGACATGCTCATGTAATGGGTAATTTGCATTATCATGTGACAATTACCACCTTGAATTTTTTTGAAAATACCTTGAAAAATTGGCATTTTTTATGAAAAATCATACCATTTTTTTGGCCGATGGAAGTGAAAGAAGACATCAGCAGCAAGAATAGCCACACCATGCATGGGAGATTCATTGGACTGAAAGACCAGGCTGTGAAAAATGCATTAAAATACTTTAAAGTGACTCCCAGGAATCAAAAATGCCAAAAAGTTCATTTTTCCCTTTAGGTTACACTGGTGTAAATGTTTTCCATAGGCCTCAGTGCTAACGTTTTAGCGTATGCTGTTGGCTATATGAACCATGGGTCCAATTTTTTTTTTTAATCTGAAAAATTGACATTTCGGGAAACTTTTTACACAAAAAAATCATATCTGTCTAGCAGGGAATTCGCCTTTAAATCTTGTGTTTTCGTAACTAGTGTCAGATCCGCATAAAAAAATACTGTCATATTTTAGACCACACCAACAAATTCAAACTTCACTACAAAGGGTTAATTCCTGTGCCAATGGCTATCTTACCTATGGGAAATCATAGGGAAGAGGTGTGATGATTTTTTTATGCAAAAAGCACACAAGGCTATTGACCAATCAGGGCCCAGTGTCTATTTTATTCTCTCCTATATATTCCTCCCGCATCCGCTAGAGGTCTCTCCGAGCCTTATTTACACCAGTGTAACCTAAAGCGATAGCCCGCTTTTTCGCGGAATAATTGTAACACCCTACATTTTTTCAGAATTGCCCATGAATGAAAAAAATGTGTTCAAAAATAATATCACTTCTGTGGTTCTTTATTTATCACACACAATTTAACCCCACTCTCTGTAACACATTATTCATCAAAAAAGCACATTTTTCCACCACAAGTCATATTCAGGCCCCATTTTCACACAGTTTTTGGGGTCTGGTGTTGCAAACTTGGATCAGCTATGGAAGACTGTACAAGATCCTTTCCATGAGAGAACTTCTGGTGATGTGAGGTCATTGAGTCCAGATCTGATCAGCTGAGCATCAAGCACATGACTTTATCAGCACATGGAAGACTAAAATATGACATTTTCAGGTCTGCAAGGGTGATCCAAGATAACTGGATGTGGGTGTATATTGAATTAGTTGAACAAAGATATGCTCTCTTTGAAATGCTGAAGCATTTTCTTAAATGTGTCCAAGTTTTAGTGCTATTAACCTTCAAATGGCCATACCCACCAGTGAAAATGAGACACTTTTATTATATATATCTGTATATCACTGGCTATAAAATCCAAAATACTTGTTAGATTAGCTTCTTATAACAATTGGTATGTGTGTCATTGACATGCTCATGTAATGGGTAATTTGCATTATCATGTGACAATTACCACCTTGAATTTTTTTGAAAATACCTTGAAAAATTGGCATTTTTTATGAAAAATCATACCATTTTTTTGGCCGATGGAAGTGAAAGAAGACATCAGCAGCAAGAATAGCCACACCATGCATGGGAGATTCATTGGACTGAAAGACCAGGCTGTGAAAAATGCATTAAAATACTTTAAAGTGACTCCCAGGAATCAAAAATGCCAAAAAGTTCATTTTTCCCTTTAAGCGATAGCCCGCTTTTTCGCGGAATAATTGTAACACCCTACATTTTTTCAGAATTGCCCATGAATGAAAAAAATGTGTTCAAAAATAATATCACTTCTGTGGTTCTTTATTTATCACACACAATTTAACCCCACTCTCTGTAACACATTATTCATCAAAAAAGCACATTTTTCCACCACAAGTCATATTCAGGCCCCATTTTCACACAGTTTTTGGGGTCTGGTGTTGCAAACTTGGATCAGCTATGGAAGACTGTACAAGATCCTTTCCATGAGAGAACTTACGGTGATGTGAGGTCATTGAGTCCAGATCTGATCAGCTGAGCATCAAGCACATGACTTTATCAGCACATGGAAGACTAAAATATGACATTTTCAGGTCTGCAAGGGTGATCCAAGATAACTGGATGTGGGTGTATATTGAATTAGTTGAACAAAGATATGCTCTCTTTGAAATGCTGAAGCATTTTCTTAAATGTGTCCAAGTTTTAGTGCTATTAACCTTCAAATGGCCATACCCACCAGTGAAAATGAGACACTTTTATTATATATATCTGTATATCACTGGCTATAAAATCCAAAATACTTGTTAGATTAGCTTCTTATAACAATTGGTATGTGTGTCATTGACATGCTCATGTAATGGGTAATTTGCATTATCATGTGACAATTACCACCTTGAATTTTTTTGAAAATACCTTGAAAAATTGGCATTTTTTATGAAAAATCATACCATTTTTTTGGCCGATGGAAGTGAAAGAAGACATCAGCAGCAAGAATAGCCACACCATGCATGGGAGATTCATTGGACTGAAAGACCAGGCTGTGAAAAATGCATTAAAATACTTTAAAGTGACTCCCAGGAATCAAAAATGCCAAAAAGTTCATTTTTCCCTTTAGGTTACACTGGTGTAAATGTTTACCATAGGCCTCAGTGCTAACGTTTTAGCGTATGCTGTTGGCTATATGAACCATGGGTCCAATTTTTTTTTTTAATCTGAAAAATTGACATTTCGGGAAACTTTTTACACAAAAAAATCATATCTGTCTAGCAGGGAATTCGCCTTTAAATCTTGTGTTTTCGTAACTAGTGTCAGATCCGCATAAAAAAATACTGTCATATTTTAGACCACACCAACAAATTCAAACTTCACTACAAAGGGTTAATTCCTGTGCCAATGGCTATCTTACCTATGGGAAATCATAGGGAAGAGGTGTGATGATTTTTTTATGCAAAAAGCACACAAGGCTATTGACCAATCAGGGCCCAGTGTCTATTTTATTCTCTCCTATATATTCCTCCCGCATCCGCTAGAGGTCTCTCCGAGCCTTATTTACACCAGTGTAACCTAAAGCGATAGCCCGCTTTTTCGCGGAATAATTGTAACACCCTACATTTTTTCAGAATTGCCCATGAATGAAAAAAATGTGTTCAAAAATAATATCACTTCTGTGGTTCTTTATTTATCACACACAATTTAACCCCACTCTCTGTAACACATTATTCATCAAAAAAGCACATTTTTCCACCACAAGTCATATTCAGGCCCCATTTTCACACAGTTTTTGGGGTCTGGTGTTGCAAACTTGGATCAGCTATGGAAGACTGTACAAGATCCTTTCCATGAGAGAACTTCTGGTGATGTGAGGTCATTGAGTCCAGATCTGATCAGCTGAGCATCAAGCACATGACTTTATCAGCACATGGAAGACTAAAATATGACATTTTCAGGTCTGCAAGGGTGATCCAAGATAACTGGATGTGGGTGTATATTGAATTAGTTGAACAAAGATATGCTCTCTTTGAAATGCTGAAGCATTTTCTTAAATGTGTCCAAGTTTTAGTGCTATTAACCTTCAAATGGCCATACCCACCAGTGAAAATGAGACACTTTTATTATATATATCTGTATATCACTGGCTATAAAATCCAAAATACTTGTTAGATTAGCTTATTATAACAATTGGTATGTGTGTCATTGACATGCTCATGTAATGGGTAATTTGCATTATCATGTGACAATTACCACCTTGAATTTTTTTGAAAATACCTTGAAAAATTGGCATTTTTTATGAAAAATCATACCATTTTTTTGGCCGATGGAAGTGAAAGAAGACATCAGCAGCAAGAATAGCCACACCATGCATGGGAGATTCATTGGACTGAAAGACCAGGCTGTGAAAAATGCATTAAAATACTTTAAAGTGACTCCCAGGAATCAAAAATGCCAAAAAGTTCATTTTTCCCTTTAGGTTACACTGGTGTAAATGTTTTCCATAGGCCTCAGTGCTAACGTTTTAGCGTATGCTGTTGGCTATATGAACCATGGGTCCAATTTTTTTTTTTAATCTGAAAAATTGACATTTCGGGAAACTTTTTACACAAAAAAATCATATCTGTCTAGCAGGGAATTCGCCTTTAAATCTTGTGTTTTCGTAACTAGTGTCAGATCCGCATAAAAAAATACTGTCATATTTTAGACCACACCAACAAATTCAAACTTCACTACAAAGGGTTAATTCCTGTGCCAATGGCTATCTTACCTATGGGAAATCATAGGGAAGAGGTGTGATGATTTTTTTATGCAAAAAGCACACAAGGCTATTGACCAATCAGGGCCCAGTGTCTATTTTATTCTCTCCTATATATTCCTCCCGCATCCGCTAGAGGTCTCTCCGAGCCTTATTTACACCAGTGTAACCTAAAGCGATAGCCCGCTTTTTCGCGGAATAATTGTAACACCCTACATTTTTTCAGAATTGCCCATGAATGAAAAAAATGTGTTCAAAAATAATATCACTTCTGTGGTTCTTTATTTATCACACACAATTTAACCCCACTCTCTGTAACACATTATTCATCAAAAAAGCACATTTTTCCACCACAAGTCATATTCAGGCCCCATTTTCACACAGTTTTTGGGGTCTGGTGTTGCAAACTTGGATCAGCTATGGAAGACTGTACAAGATCCTTTCCATGAGAGAACTTCTGGTGATGTGAGGTCATTGAGTCCAGATCTGATCAGCTGAGCATCAAGCACATGACTTTATCAGCACATGGAAGACTAAAATATGACATTTTCAGGTCTGCAAGGGTGATCCAAGATAACTGGATGTGGGTGTATATTGAATTAGTTGAACAAAGATATGCTCTCTTTGAAATGCTGAAGCATTTTCTTAAATGTGTCCAAGTTTTAGTGCTATTAACCTTCAAATGGCCATACCCACCAGTGAAAATGAGACACTTTTATTATATATATCTGTATATCACTGGCTATAAAATCCAAAATACTTGTTAGATTAGCTTCTTATAACAATTGGTATGTGTGTCATTGACATGCTCATGTAATGGGTAATTTGCATTATCATGTGACAATTACCACCTTGAATTTTTTTGAAAATACCTTGAAAAATTGGCATTTTTTATGAAAAATCATACCATTTTTTTGGCCGATGGAAGTGAAAGAAGACATCAGCAGCAAGAATAGCCACACCATGCATGGGAGATTCATTGGACTGAAAGACCAGGCTGTGAAAAATGCATTAAAATACTTTAAAGTGACTCCCAGGAATCAAAAATGCCAAAAAGTTCATTTTTCCCTTTAAAGCGATAGCCCGCTTTTTCGCGGAATAATTGTAACACCCTACATTTTTTCAGAATTGCCCATGAATGAAAAAAATGTGTTCAAAAATAATATCACTTCTGTGGTTCTTTATTTATCACACACAATTTAACCCCACTCTCTGTAACACATTATTCATCAAAAAAGCACATTTTTCCACCACAAGTCATATTCAGGCCCCATTTTCACACAGTTTTTGGGGTCTGGTGTTGCAAACTTGGATCAGCTATGGAAGACTGTACAAGATCCTTTCCATGAGAGAACTTCTGGTGATGTGAGGTCATTGAGTCCAGATCTGATCAGCTGAGCATCAAGCACATGACTTTATCAGCACATGGAAGACTAAAATATGACATTTTCAGGTCTGCAAGGGTGATCCAAGATAACTGGATGTGGGTGTATATTGAATTAGTTGAACAAAGATATGCTCTCTTTGAAATGCTGAAGCATTTTCTTAAATGTGTCCAAGTTTTAGTGCTATTAACCTTCAAATGGCCATACCCACCAGTGAAAATGAGACACTTTTATTATATATATCTGTATATCACTGGCTATAAAATCCAAAATACTTGTTAGATTAGCTTCTTATAACAATTGGTATGTGTGTCATTGACATGCTCATGTAATGGGTAATTTGCATTATCATGTGACAATTACCACCTTGAATTTTTTTGAAAATACCTTGAAAAATTGGCATTTTTTATGAAAAATCATACCATTTTTTTGGCCGATGGAAGTGAAAGAAGACATCAGCAGCAAGAATAGCCACACCATGCATGGGAGATTCATTGGACTGAAAGACCAGGCTGTGAAAAATGCATTAAAATACTTTAAAGTGACTCCCAGGAATCAAAAATGCCAAAAAGTTCATTTTTCCCTTTAAAGCGATAGCCCGCTTTTTCGCGGAATAATTGTAACACCCTACATTTTTTCAGAATTGCCCATGAATGAAAAAAATGTGTTCAAAAATAATATCACTTCTGTGGTTCTTTATTTATCACACACAATTTAACCCCACTCTCTGTAACACATTATTCATCAAAAAAGCACATTTTTCCACCACAAGTCATATTCAGGCCCCATTTTCACACAGTTTTTGGGGTCTGGTGTTGCAAACTTGGATCAGCTATGGAAGACTGTACAAGATCCTTTCCATGAGAGAACTTCTGGTGATGTGAGGTCATTGAGTCCAGATCTGATCAGCTGAGCATCAAGCACATGACTTTATCAGCACATGGAAGACTAAAATATGACATTTTCAGGTCTGCAAGGGTGATCCAAGATAACTGGATGTGGGTGTATATTGAATTAGTTGAACAAAGATATGCTCTCTTTGAAATGCTGAAGCATTTTCTTAAATGTGTCCAAGTTTTAGTGCTATTAACCTTCAAATGGCCATACCCACCAGTGAAAATGAGACACTTTTATTATATATATCTGTATATCACTGGCTATAAAATCCAAAATACTTGTTAGATTAGCTTCTTATAACAATTGGTATGTGTGTCATTGACATGCTCATGTAATGGGTAATTTGCATTATCATGTGACAATTACCACCTTGAATTTTTTTGAAAATACCTTGAAAAATTGGCATTTTTTATGAAAAATCATACCATTTTTTTGGCCGATGGAAGTGAAAGAAGACATCAGCAGCAAGAATAGCCACACCATGCATGGGAGATTCATTGGACTGAAAGACCAGGCTGTGAAAAATGCATTAAAATACTTTAAAGTGACTCCCAGGAATCAAAAATGCCAAAAAGTTCATTTTTCCCTTTAAGCGATAGCCCGCTTTTTCGCGGAATAATTGTAACACCCTACATTTTTTCAGAATTGCCCATGAATGAAAAAAATGTGTTCAAAAATAATATCACTTCTGTGGTTCTTTATTTATCACACACAATTTAACCCCACTCTCTGTAACACATTATTCATCAAAAAAGCACATTTTTCCACCACAAGTCATATTCAGGCCCCATTTTCACACAGTTTTTGGGGTCTGGTGTTGCAAACTTGGATCAGCTATGGAAGACTGTACAAGATCCTTTCCATGAGAGAACTTCTGGTGATGTGAGGTCATTGAGTCCAGATCTGATCAGCTGAGCATCAAGCACATGACTTTATCAGCACATGGAAGACTAAAATATGACATTTTCAGGTCTGCAAGGGTGATCCAAGATAACTGGATGTGGGTGTATATTGAATTAGTTGAACAAAGATATGCTCTCTTTGAAATGCTGAAGCATTTTCTTAAATGTGTCCAAGTTTTAGTGCTATTAACCTTCAAATGGCCATACCCACCAGTGAAAATGAGACACTTTTATTATATATATCTGTATATCACTGGCTATAAAATCCAAAATACTTGTTAGATTAGCTTCTTATAACAATTGGTATGTGTGTCATTGACATGCTCATGTAATGGGTAATTTGCATTATCATGTGACAATTACCACCTTGAATTTTTTTGAAAATACCTTGAAAAATTGGCATTTTTTATGAAAAATCATACCATTTTTTTGGCCGATGGAAGTGAAAGAAGACATCAGCAGCAAGAATAGCCACACCATGCATGGGAGATTCATTGGACTGAAAGACCAGGCTGTGAAAAATGCATTAAAATACTTTAAAGTGACTCCCAGGAATCAAAAATGCCAAAAAGTTCATTTTTCCCTTTAGGTTACACTGGTGTAAATGTTTTCCATAGGCCTCAGTGCTAACGTTTTAGCGTATGCTGTTGGCTATATGAACCATGGGTCCAATTTTTTTTTTTAATCTGAAAAATTGACATTTCGGGAAACTTTTTACACAAAAAAATCATATCTGTCTAGCAGGGAATTCGCCTTTAAATCTTGTGTTTTCGTAACTAGTGTCAGATCCGCATAAAAAAATACTGTCATATTTTAGACCACACCAACAAATTCAAACTTCACTACAAAGGGTTAATTCCTGTGCCAATGGCTATCTTACCTATGGGAAATCATAGGGAAGAGGTGTGATGATTTTTTTATGCAAAAAGCACACAAGGCTATTGACCAATCAGGGCCCAGTGTCTATTTTATTCTCTCCTATATATTCCTCCCGCATCCGCTAGAGGTCTCTCCGAGCCTTATTTACACCAGTGTAACCTAAAGCGATAGCCCGCTTTTTCGCGGAATAATTGTAACACCCTACATTTTTTCAGAATTGCCCATGAATGAAAAAAATGTGTTCAAAAATAATATCACTTCTGTGGTTCTTTATTTATCACACACAATTTAACCCCACTCTCTGTAACACATTATTCATCAAAAAAGCACATTTTTCCACCACAAGTCATATTCAGGCCCCATTTTCACACAGTTTTTGGGGTCTGGTGTTGCAAACTTGGATCAGCTATGGAAGACTGTACAAGATCCTTTCCATGAGAGAACTTCTGGTGATGTGAGGTCATTGAGTCCAGATCTGATCAGCTGAGCATCAAGCACATGACTTTATCAGCACATGGAAGACTAAAATATGACATTTTCAGGTCTGCAAGGGTGATCCAAGATAACTGGATGTGGGTGTATATTGAATTAGTTGAACAAAGATATGCTCTCTTTGAAATGCTGAAGCATTTTCTTAAATGTGTCCAAGTTTTAGTGCTATTAACCTTCAAATGGCCATACCCACCAGTGAAAATGAGACACTTTTATTATATATATCTGTATATCACTGGCTATAAAATCCAAAATACTTGTTAGATTAGCTTATTATAACAATTGGTATGTGTGTCATTGACATGCTCATGTAATGGGTAATTTGCATTATCATGTGACAATTACCACCTTGAATTTTTTTGAAAATACCTTGAAAAATTGGCATTTTTTATGAAAAATCATACCATTTTTTTGGCCGATGGAAGTGAAAGAAGACATCAGCAGCAAGAATAGCCACACCATGCATGGGAGATTCATTGGACTGAAAGACCAGGCTGTGAAAAATGCATTAAAATACTTTAAAGTGACTCCCAGGAATCAAAAATGCCAAAAAGTTCATTTTTCCCTTTAGGTTACACTGGTGTAAATGTTTTCCATAGGCCTCAGTGCTAACGTTTTAGCGTATGCTGTTGGCTATATGAACCATGGGTCCAATTTTTTTTTTTAATCTGAAAAATTGACATTTCGGGAAACTTTTTACACAAAAAAATCATATCTGTCTAGCAGGGAATTCGCCTTTAAATCTTGTGTTTTCGTAACTAGTGTCAGATCCGCATAAAAAAATACTGTCATATTTTAGACCACACCAACAAATTCAAACTTCACTACAAAGGGTTAATTCCTGTGCCAATGGCTATCTTACCTATGGGAAATCATAGGGAAGAGGTGTGATGATTTTTTTATGCAAAAAGCACACAAGGCTATTGACCAATCAGGGCCCAGTGTCTATTTTATTCTCTCCTATATATTCCTCCCGCATCCGCTAGAGGTCTCTCCGAGCCTTATTTACACCAGTGTAACCTAAAGCGATAGCCCGCTTTTTCGCGGAATAATTGTAACACCCTACATTTTTTCAGAATTGCCCATGAATGAAAAAAATGTGTTCAAAAATAATATCACTTCTGTGGTTCTTTATTTATCACACACAATTTAACCCCACTCTCTGTAACACATTATTCATCAAAAAAGCACATTTTTCCACCACAAGTCATATTCAGGCCCCATTTTCACACAGTTTTTGGGGTCTGGTGTTGCAAACTTGGATCAGCTATGGAAGACTGTACAAGATCCTTTCCATGAGAGAACTTCTGGTGATGTGAGGTCATTGAGTCCAGATCTGATCAGCTGAGCATCAAGCACATGACTTTATCAGCACATGGAAGACTAAAATATGACATTTTCAGGTCTGCAAGGGTGATCCAAGATAACTGGATGTGGGTGTATATTGAATTAGTTGAACAAAGATATGCTCTCTTTGAAATGCTGAAGCATTTTCTTAAATGTGTCCAAGTTTTAGTGCTATTAACCTTCAAATGGCCATACCCACCAGTGAAAATGAGACACTTTTATTATATATATCTGTATATCACTGGCTATAAAATCCAAAATACTTGTTAGATTAGCTTCTTATAACAATTGGTATGTGTGTCATTGACATGCTCATGTAATGGGTAATTTGCATTATCATGTGACAATTACCACCTTGAATTTTTTTGAAAATACCTTGAAAAATTGGCATTTTTTATGAAAAATCATACCATTTTTTTGGCCGATGGAAGTGAAAGAAGACATCAGCAGCAAGAATAGCCACACCATGCATGGGAGATTCATTGGACTGAAAGACCAGGCTGTGAAAAATGCATTAAAATACTTTAAAGTGACTCCCAGGAATCAAAAATGCCAAAAAGTTCATTTTTCCCTTTAAAGCGATAGCCCGCTTTTTCGCGGAATAATTGTAACACCCTACATTTTTTCAGAATTGCCCATGAATGAAAAAAATGTGTTCAAAAATAATATCACTTCTGTGGTTCTTTATTTATCACACACAATTTAACCCCACTCTCTGTAACACATTATTCATCAAAAAAGCACATTTTTCCACCACAAGTCATATTCAGGCCCCATTTTCACACAGTTTTTGGGGTCTGGTGTTGCAAACTTGGATCAGCTATGGAAGACTGTACAAGATCCTTTCCATGAGAGAACTTCTGGTGATGTGAGGTCATTGAGTCCAGATCTGATCAGCTGAGCATCAAGCACATGACTTTATCAGCACATGGAAGACTAAAATATGACATTTTCAGGTCTGCAAGGGTGATCCAAGATAACTGGATGTGGGTGTATATTGAATTAGTTGAACAAAGATATGCTCTCTTTGAAATGCTGAAGCATTTTCTTAAATGTGTCCAAGTTTTAGTGCTATTAACCTTCAAATGGCCATACCCACCAGTGAAAATGAGACACTTTTATTATATATATCTGTATATCACTGGCTATAAAATCCAAAATACTTGTTAGATTAGCTTCTTATAACAATTGGTATGTGTGTCATTGACATGCTCATGTAATGGGTAATTTGCATTATCATGTGACAATTACCACCTTGAATTTTTTTGAAAATACCTTGAAAAATTGGCATTTTTTATGAAAAATCATACCATTTTTTTGGCCGATGGAAGTGAAAGAAGACATCAGCAGCAAGAATAGCCACACCATGCATGGGAGATTCATTGGACTGAAAGACCAGGCTGTGAAAAATGCATTAAAATACTTTAAAGTGACTCCCAGGAATCAAAAATGCCAAAAAGTTCATTTTTCCCTTTAGGTTACACTGGTGTAAATGTTTTCCATAGGCCTCAGTGCTAACGTTTTAGCGTATGCTGTTGGCTATATGAACCATGGGTCCAATTTTTTTTTTTAATCTGAAAAATTGACATTTCGGGAAACTTTTTACACAAAAAAATCATATCTGTCTAGCAGGGAATTCGCCTTTAAATCTTGTGTTTTCGTAACTAGTGTCAGATCCGCATAAAAAAATACTGTCATATTTTAGACCACACCAACAAATTCAAACTTCACTACAAAGGGTTAATTCCTGTGCCAATGGCTATCTTACCTATGGGAAATCATAGGGAAGAGGTGTGATGATTTTTTTATGCAAAAAGCACACAAGGCTATTGACCAATCAGGGCCCAGTGTCTATTTTATTCTCTCCTATATATTCCTCCCGCATCCGCTAGAGGTCTCTCCGAGCCTTATTTACACCAGTGTAACCTAAAGCGATAGCCCGCTTTTTCGCGGAATAATTGTAACACCCTACATTTTTTCAGAATTGCCCATGAATGAAAAAAATGTGTTCAAAAATAATATCACTTCTGTGGTTCTTTATTTATCACACACAATTTAACCCCACTCTCTGTAACACATTATTCATCAAAAAAGCACATTTTTCCACCACAAGTCATATTCAGGCCCCATTTTCACACAGTTTTTGGGGTCTGGTGTTGCAAACTTGGATCAGCTATGGAAGACTGTACAAGATCCTTTCCATGAGAGAACTTCTGGTGATGTGAGGTCATTGAGTCCAGATCTGATCAGCTGAGCATCAAGCACATGACTTTATCAGCACATGGAAGACTAAAATATGACATTTTCAGGTCTGCAAGGGTGATCCAAGATAACTGGATGTGGGTGTATATTGAATTAGTTGAACAAAGATATGCTCTCTTTGAAATGCTGAAGCATTTTCTTAAATGTGTCCAAGTTTTAGTGCTATTAACCTTCAAATGGCCATACCCACCAGTGAAAATGAGACACTTTTATTATATATATCTGTATATCACTGACTATAAAATCCAAAATACTTGTTAGATTAGCTTCTTATAACAATTGGTATGTGTGTCATTGACATGCTCATGTAATGGGTAATTTGCATTATCATGTGACAATTACCACCTTGAATTTTTTTGAAAATACCTTGAAAAATTGGCATTTTTTATGAAAAATCATACCATTTTTTTGGCCGATGGAAGTGAAAGAAGACATCAGCAGCAAGAATAGCCACACCATGCATGGGAGATTCATTGGACTGAAAGACCAGGCTGTGAAAAATGCATTAAAATACTTTAAAGTGACTCCCAGGAAACAAAAATGCCAAAAAGTTCATTTTTCCCTTTAGGTTACACTGGTGTAAATGTTTTCCATAGGCCTCAGTGCTAACGTTTTAGCGTATGCTGTTGGCTATATGAACCATGGGTCCAATTTTTTTTTTTAATCTGAAAAATTGACATTTCGGGAAACTTTTTACACAAAAAAATCATATCTGTCTAGCAGGGAATTCGCCTTTAAATCTTGTGTTTTCGTAACTAGTGTCAGATCCGCATAAAAAAATACTGTCATATTTTAGACCACACCAACAAATTCAAACTTCACTACAAAGGGTTAATTCCTGTGCCAATGGCTATCTTACCTATGGGAAATCATAGGGAAGAGGTGTGATGATTTTTTTATGCAAAAAGCACACAAGGCTATTGACCAATCAGGGCCCAGTGTCTATTTTATTCTCTCCTATATATTCCTCCCGCATCCGCTAGAGGTCTCTCCGAGCCTTATTTACACCAGTGTAACCTAAAGCGATAGCCCGCTTTTTCGCGGAATAATTGTAACACCCTACATTTTTTCAGAATTGCCCATGAATGAAAAAAATGTGTTCAAAAATAATATCACTTCTGTGGTTCTTTATTTATCACACACAATTTAACCCCACTCTCTGTAACACATTATTCATCAAAAAAGCACATTTTTCCACCACAAGTCATATTCAGGCCCCATTTTCACACAGTTTTTGGGGTCTGGTGTTGCAAACTTGGATCAGCTATGGAAGACTGTACAAGATCCTTTCCATGAGAGAACTTCTGGTGATGTGAGGTCATTGAGTCCAGATCTGATCAGCTGAGCATCAAGCACATGACTTTATCAGCACATGGAAGACTAAAATATGACATTTTCAGGTCTGCAAGGGTGATCCAAGATAACTGGATGTGGGTGTATATTGAATTAGTTGAACAAAGATATGCTCTCTTTGAAATGCTGAAGCATTTTCTTAAATGTGTCCAAGTTTTAGTGCTATTAACCTTCAAATGGCCATACCCACCAGTGAAAATGAGACACTTTTATTATATATATCTGTATATCACTGGCTATAAAATCCAAAATACTTGTTAGATTAGCTTCTTATAACAATTGGTATGTGTGTCATTGACATGCTCATGTAATGGGTAATTTGCATTATCATGTGACAATTACCACCTTGAATTTTTTTGAAAATACCTTGAAAAATTGGCATTTTTTATGAAAAATCATACCATTTTTTTGGCCGATGGAAGTGAAAGAAGACATCAGCAGCAAGAATAGCCACACCATGCATGGGAGATTCATTGGACTGAAAGACCAGGCTGTGAAAAATGCATTAAAATACTTTAAAGTGACTCCCAGGAATCAAAAATGCCAAAAAGTTCATTTTTCCCTTTAGGTTACACTGGTGTAAATGTTTTCCATAGGCCTCAGTGCTAACGTTTTAGCGTATGCTGTTGGCTATATGAACCATGGGTCCAATTTTTTTTTTTAATCTGAAAAATTGACATTTCGGGAAACTTTTTACACAAAAAAATCATATCTGTCTAGCAGGGAATTCGCCTTTAAATCTTGTGTTTTCGTAACTAGTGTCAGATCCGCATAAAAAAATACTGTCATATTTTAGACCACACCAACAAATTCAAACTTCACTACAAAGGGTTAATTCCTGTGCCAATGGCTATCTTACCTATGGGAAATCATAGGGAAGAGGTGTGATGATTTTTTTATGCAAAAAGCACACAAGGCTATTGACCAATCAGGGCCCAGTGTCTATTTTATTCTCTCCTATATATTCCTCCCGCATCCGCTAGAGGTCTCTCCGAGCCTTATTTACACCAGTGTAACCTAAAGCGATAGCCCGCTTTTTCGCGGAATAATTGTAACACCCTACATTTTTTCAGAATTGCCCATGAATGAAAAAAATGTGTTCAAAAATAATATCACTTCTGTGGTTCTTTATTTATCACACACAATTTAACCCCACTCTCTGTAACACATTATTCATCAAAAAAGCACATTTTTCCACCACAAGTCATATTCAGGCCCCATTTTCACACAGTTTTTGGGGTCTGGTGTTGCAAACTTGGATCAGCTATGGAAGACTGTACAAGATCCTTTCCATGAGAGAACTTCTGGTGATGTGAGGTCATTGAGTCCAGATCTGATCAGCTGAGCATCAAGCACATGACTTTATCAGCACATGGAAGACTAAAATATGACATTTTCAGGTCTGCAAGGGTGATCCAAGATAACTGGATGTGGGTGTATATTGAATTAGTTGAACAAAGATATGCTCTCTTTGAAATGCTGAAGCATTTTCTTAAATGTGTCCAAGTTTTAGTGCTATTAACCTTCAAATGGCCATACCCACCAGTGAAAATGAGACACTTTTATTATATATATCTGTATATCACTGGCTATAAAATCCAAAATACTTGTTAGATTAGCTTCTTATAACAATTGGTATGTGTGTCATTGACATGCTCATGTAATGGGTAATTTGCATTATCATGTGACAATTACCACCTTGAATTTTTTTGAAAATACCTTGAAAAATTGGCATTTTTTATGAAAAATCATACCATTTTTTTGGCCGATGGAAGTGAAAGAAGACATCAGCAGCAAGAATAGCCACACCATGCATGGGAGATTCATTGGACTGAAAGACCAGGCTGTGAAAAATGCATTAAAATACTTTAAAGTGACTCCCAGGAATCAAAAATGCCAAAAAGTTCATTTTTCCCTTTAGGTTACACTGGTGTAAATGTTTTCCATAGGCCTCAGTGCTAACGTTTTAGCGTATGCTGTTGGCTATATGAACCATGGGTCCAATTTTTTTTTTAATCTGAAAAATTGACATTTCGGGAAACTTTTTACACAAAAAAATCATATCTGTCTAGCAGGGAATTCGCCTTTAAATCTTGTGTTTTCGTAACTAGTGTCAGATCCGCATAAAAAAATACTGTCATATTTTAGACCACACCAACAAATTCAAACTTCACTACAAAGGGTTAATTCCTGTGCCAATGGCTATCTTACCTATGGGAAATCATAGGGAAGAGGTGTGATGATTTTTTTATGCAAAAAGCACACAAGGCTATTGACCAATCAGGGCCCAGTGTCTATTTTATTCTCTCCTATATATTCCTCCCGCATCCGCTAGAGGTCTCTCCGAGCCTTATTTACACCAGTGTAACCTAAAGCGATAGCCCGCTTTTTCGCGGAATAATTGTAACACCCTACATTTTTTCAGAATTGCCCATGAATGAAAAAAATGTGTTCAAAATAATATCACTTCTGTGGTTCTTTATTTATCACACACAATTTAACCCCACTCTCTGTAACACATTATTCATCAAAAAAGCACATTTTTCCACCACAAGTCATATTCAGGCCCCATTTTCACACAGTTTTTGGGGTCTGGTGTTGCAAACTTGGATCAGCTATGGAAGACTGTACAAGATCCTTTCCATGAGAGAACTTCTGGTGATGTGAGGTCATTGAGTCCAGATCTGATCAGCTGAGCATCAAGCACATGACTTTATCAGCACATGGAAGACTAAAATATGACATTTTCAGGTCTGCAAGGGTGATCCAAGATAACTGGATGTGGGTGTATATTGAATTAGTTGAACAAAGATATGCTCTCTTTGAAATGCTGAAGCATTTTCTTAAATGTGTCCAAGTTTTAGTGCTATTAACCTTCAAATGGCCATACCCACCAGTGAAAATGAGACACTTTTATTATATATATCTGTATATCACTGGCTATAAAATCCAAAATACTTGTTAGATTAGCTTCTTATAACAATTGGTATGTGTGTCATTGACATGCTCATGTAATGGGTAATTTGCATTATCATGTGACAATTACCACCTTGAATTTTTTTGAAAATACCTTGAAAAATTGGCATTTTTTATGAAAAATCATACCATTTTTTTGGCCGATGGAAGTGAAAGAAGACATCAGCAGCAAGAATAGCCACACCATGCATGGGAGATTCATTGGACTGAAAGACCAGGCTGTGAAAAATGCATTAAAATACTTTAAAGTGACTCCCAGGAATCAAAAATGCCAAAAAGTTCATTTTTCCCTTAAAGCGATAGCCCGCTTTTTCGCGGAATAATTGTAACACCCTACATTTTTTCAGAATTGCCCATGAATGAAAAAAATGTGTTCAAAAATAATATCACTTCTGTGGTTCTTTATTTATCACACACAATTTAACCCCACTCTCTGTAACACATTATTCATCAAAAAAGCACATTTTTCCACCACAAGTCATATTCAGGCCCCATTTTCACACAGTTTTTGGGGTCTGGTGTTGCAAACTTGGATCAGCTATGGAAGACTGTACAAGATCCTTTCCATGAGAGAACTTCTGGTGATGTGAGGTCATTGAGTCCAGATCTGATCAGCTGAGCATCAAGCACATGACTTTATCAGCACATGGAAGACTAAAATATGACATTTTCAGGTCTGCAAGGGTGATCCAAGATAACTGGATGTGGGTGTATATTGAATTAGTTGAACAAAGATATGCTCTCTTTGAAATGCTGAAGCATTTTCTTAAATGTGTCCAAGTTTTAGTGCTATTAACCTTCAAATGGCCATACCCACCAGTGAAAATGAGACACTTTTATTATATATATCTGTATATCACTGGCTATAAAATCCAAAATACTTGTTAGATTAGCTTCTTATAACAATTGGTATGTGTGTCATTGACATGCTCATGTAATGGGTAATTTGCATTATCATGTGACAATTACCACCTTGAATTTTTTTGAAAATACCTTGAAAAATTGGCATTTTTTATGAAAAATCATACCATTTTTTTGGCCGATGGAAGTGAAAGAAGACATCAGCAGCAAGAATAGCCACACCATGCATGGGAGATTCATTGGACTGAAAGACCAGGCTGTGAAAAATGCATTAAAATACTTTAAAGTGACTCCCAGGAATCAAAAATGCCAAAAAGTTCATTTTTCCCTTTAGGTTACACTGGTGTAAATGTTTTCCATAGGCCTCAGTGCTAACGTTTTAGCGTATGCTGTTGGCTATATGAACCATGGGTCCAATTTTTTTTTTTAATCTGAAAAATTGACATTTCGGGAAACTTTTTACACAAAAAAATCATATCTGTCTAGCAGGGAATTCGCCTTTAAATCTTGTGTTTTCGTAACTAGTGTCAGATCCGCATAAAAAAATACTGTCATATTTTAGACCACACCAACAAATTCAAACTTCACTACAAAGGGTTAATTCCTGTGCCAATGGCTATCTTACCTATGGGAAATCATAGGGAAGAGGTGTGATGATTTTTTTATGCAAAAAGCACACAAGGCTATTGACCAATCAGGGCCCAGTGTCTATTTTATTCTCTCCTATATATTCCTCCCGCATCCGCTAGAGGTCTCTCCGAGCCTTATTTACACCAGTGTAACCTAAAGCGATAGCCCGCTTTTTCGCGGAATAGTTGTAACACCCTACATTTTTTCAGAATTGCCCATGAATGAAAAAAATGTGTTCAAAAATAATATCACTTCTGTGGTTCTTTATTTATCACACACAATTTAACCCCACTCTCTGTAACACATTATTCATCAAAAAAGCACATTTTTCCACCACAAGTCATATTCAGGCCCCATTTTCACACAGTTTTTGGGGTCTGGTGTTGCAAACTTGGATCAGCTATGGAAGACTGTACAAGATCCTTTCCATGAGAGAACTTCTGGTGATGTGAGGTCATTGAGTCCAGATCTGATCAGCTGAGCATCAAGCACATGACTTTATCAGCACATGGAAGACTAAAATATGACATTTTCAGGTCTGCAAGGGTGATCCAAGATAACTGGATGTGGGTGTATATTGAATTAGTTGAACAAAGATATGCTCTCTTTGAAATGCTGAAGCATTTTCTTAAATGTGTCCAAGTTTTAGTGCTATTAACCTTCAAATGGCCATACCCACCAGTGAAAATGAGACACTTTTATTATATATATCTGTATATCACTGGCTATAAAATCCAAAATACTTGTTAGATTAGCTTCTTATAACAATTGGTATGTGTGTCATTGACATGCTCATGTAATGGGTAATTTGCATTATCATGTGACAATTACCACCTTGAATTTTTTTGAAAATACCTTGAAAAATTGGCATTTTTTATGAAAAATCATACCATTTTTTTGGCCGATGGAAGTGAAAGAAGACATCAGCAGCAAGAATAGCCACACCATGCATGGGAGATTCATTGGACTGAAAGACCAGGCTGTGAAAAATGCATTAAAATACTTTAAAGTGACTCCCAGGAATCAAAAATGCCAAAAAGTTCATTTTTCCCTTTAGCGATAGCCCGCTTTTTCGCGGAATAATTGTAACACCCTACATTTTTTCAGAATTGCCCATGAATGAAAAAAATGTGTTCAAAAATAATATCACTTCTGTGGTTCTTTATTTATCACACACAATTTAACCCCACTCTCTGTAACACATTATTCATCAAAAAAGCACATTTTTCCACCACAAGTCATATTCAGGCCCCATTTTCACACAGTTTTTGGGGTCTGGTGTTGCAATCTTGGATCAGCTATGGAAGACTGTACAAGATCCTTTCCATGAGAGAACTTCTGGTGATGTGAGGTCATTGAGTCCAGATCTGATCAGCTGAGCATCAAGCACATGACTTTATCAGCACATGGAAGACTAAAATATGACATTTTCAGGTCTGCAAGGGTGATCCAAGATAACTGGATGTGGGTGTATATTGAATTAGTTGAACAAAGATATGCTCTCTTTGAAATGCTGAAGCATTTTCTTAAATGTGTCCAAGTTTTAGTGCTATTAACCTTCAAATGGCCATACCCACCAGTGAAAATGAGACACTTTTATTATATATATCTGTATATCACTGGCTATAAAATCCAAAATACTTGTTAGATTAGCTTCTTATAACAATTGGTATGTGTGTCATTGACATGCTCATGTAATGGGTAATTTGCATTATCATGTGACAATTACCACCTTGAATTTTTTTGAAAATACCTTGAAAAATTGGCATTTTTTATGAAAAATCATATCATTTTTTTGGCCGATGGAAGTGAAAGAAGACATCAGCAGCAAGAATAGCCACACCATGCATGGGAGATTCATTGGACTGAAAGACCAGGCTGTGAAAAATGCATTAAAATACTTTAAAGTGACTCCCAGGAATCAAAAATGCCAAAAAGTTCATTTTTCCCTTTAGGTTACACTGGTGTAAATGTTTTCCATAGGCCTCAGTGCTAACGTTTTAGCGTATGCTGTTGGCTATATGAACCATGGGTCCAATTTTTTTTTTTAATCTGAAAAATTGACATTTCGGGAAACTTTTTACACAAAAAAATCATATCTGTCTAGCAGGGAATTCGCCTTTAAATCTTGTGTTTTCGTAACTAGTGTCAGATCCGCATAAAAAAATACTGTCATATTTTAGACCACACCAACAAATTCAAACTTCACTACAAAGGGTTAATTCCTGTGCCAATGGCTATCTTACCTATGGGAAATCATAGGGAAGAGGTGTGATGATTTTTTTATGCAAAAAGCACACAAGGCTATTGACCAATCAGGGCCCAGTGTCTATTTTATTCTCTCCTATATATTCCTCCCGCATCCGCTAGAGGTCTCTCCGAGCCTTATTTACACCAGTGTAACCTAAAGCGATAGCCCGCTTTTTCGCGGAATAATTGTAACACCCTACATTTTTTCAGAATTGCCCATGAATGAAAAAAATGTGTTCAAAAATAATATCACTTCTGTGGTTCTTTATTTATCACACACAATTTAACCCCACTCTCTGTAACACATTATTCATTAAAAAAGCACATTTTTCCACCACAAGTCATATTCAGGCCCCATTTTCACACAGTTTTTGGGGTCTGGTGTTGCAAACTTGGATCAGCTATGGAAGACTGTACAAGATCCTTTCCATGAGAGAACTTCTGGTGATGTGAGGTCATTGAGTCCAGATCTGATCAGCTGAGCATCAAGCACATGACTTTATCAGCACATGGAAGACTAAAATATGACATTTTCAGGTCTGCAAGGGTGATCCAAGATAACTGGATGTGGGTGTATATTGAATTAGTTGAACAAAGATATGCTCTCTTTGAAATGCTGAAGCATTTTCTTAAATGTGTCCAAGTTTTAGTGCTATTAACCTTCAAATGGCCATACCCACCAGTGAAAATGAGACACTTTTATTATATATATCTGTATATCACTGGCTATAAAATCCAAAATACTTGTTAGATTAGCTTCTTATAACAATTGGTATGTGTGTCATTGACATGCTCATGTAATGGGTAATTTGCATTATCATGTGACAATTACCACCTTGAATTTTTTTGAAAATACCTTGAAAAATTGGCATTTTTTATGAAAAATCATACCATTTTTTTGGCCGATGGAAGTGAAAGAAGACATCAGCAGCAAGAATAGCCACACCATGCATGGGAGATTCATTGGACTGAAAGACCAGGCTGTGAAAAATGCATTAAAATACTTTAAAGTGACTCCCAGGAATCAAAAATGCCAAAAAGTTCATTTTTCCCTTTAGGTTACACTGGTGTAAATGTTTTCCATAGGCCTCAGTGCTAACGTTTTAGCGTATATGCTGTTGGCTATATGAACCATGGGTCCAATTTTTTTTTTTAATCTGAAAAATTGACATTTCGGGAAACTTTTTACACAAAAAAATCATATCTGTCTAGCAGGGAATTCGCCTTTAAATCTTGTGTTTTCGTAACTAGTGTCAGATCCGCATAAAAAAATACTGTCATATTTTAGACCACACCAACAAATTCAAACTTCACTACAAAGGGTTAATTCCTGTGCCAATGGCTATCTTACCTATGGGAAATCATAGGGAAGAGGTGTGATGATTTTTTTATGCAAAAAGCACACAAGGCTATTGACCAATCAGGGCCCAGTGTCTATTTTATTCTCTCCTATATATTCCTCCCGCATCCGCTAGAGGTCTCTCCGAGCCTTATTTACACCAGTGTAACCTAAAGCGATAGCCCGCTTTTTCGCGGAATAATTGTAACACCCTACATTTTTTCAGAATTGCCCATGAATGAAAAAAATGTGTTCAAAAATAATATCACTTCTGTGGTTCTTTATTTATCACACACAATTTAACCCCACTCTCTGTAACACATTATTCATCAAAAAAGCACATTTTTCCACCACAAGTCATATTCAGGCCCCATTTTCACACAGTTTTTGGGGTCTGGTGTTGCAAACTTGGATCAGCTATGGAAGACTGTACAAGATCCTTTCCATGAGAGAACTTCTGGTGATGTGAGGTCATTGAGTCCAGATCTGATCAGCTGAGCATCAAGCACATGACTTTATCAGCACATGGAAGACTAAAATATGACATTTTCAGGTCTGCAAGGGTGATCCAAGATAACTGGATGTGGGTGTATATTGAATTAGTTGAACAAAGATATGCTCTCTTTGAAATGCTGAAGCATTTTCTTAAATGTGTCCAAGTTTTAGTGCTATTAACCTTCAAATGGCCATACCCACCAGTGAAAATGAGACACTTTTATTATATATATCTGTATATCACTGGCTATAAAATCCAAAATACTTGTTAGATTAGCTTCTTATAACAATTGGTATGTGTGTCATTGACATGCTCATGTAATGGGTAATTTGCATTATCATGTGACAATTACCACCTTGAATTTTTTTGAAAATACCTTGAAAAATTGGCATTTTTTATGAAAAATCATACCATTTTTTTGGCCGATGGAAGTGAAAGAAGACATCAGCAGCAAGAATAGCCACACCATGCATGGGAGATTCATTGGACTGAAAGACCAGGCTGTGAAAAATGCATTAAAATACTTTAAAGTGACTCCCAGGAATCAAAAATGCCAAAAAGTTCATTTTTCCCTTTAGGTTACACTGGTGTAAATGTTTTCCATAGGCCTCAGTGCTAACGTTTTAGCGTATGCTGTTGGCTATATGAACCATGGGTCCAATTTTTTTTTTTAATCTGAAAAATTGACATTTCGGGAAACTTTTTACACAAAAAAATCATATCTGTCTAGCAGGGAATTCGCCTTTAAATCTTGTGTTTTCGTAACTAGTGTCAGATCCGCATAAAAAAATACTGTCATATTTTAGACCACACCAACAAATTCAAACTTCACTACAAAGGGTTAATTCCTGTGCCAATGGCTATCTTACCTATGGGAAATCATAGGGAAGAGGTGTGATGATTTTTTTATGCAAAAAGCACACAAGGCTATTGACCAATCAGGGCCCAGTGTCTATTTTATTCTCTCCTATATATTCCTCCCGCATCCGCTAGAGGTCTCTCCGAGCCTTATTTACACCAGTGTAACCTAAAGCGATAGCCCGCTTTTTCGCGGAATAATTGTAACACCCTACATTTTTTCAGAATTGCCCATGAATGAAAAAAATGTGTTCAAAAATAATATCACTTCTGTGGTTCTTTATTTATCACACACAATTTAACCCCACTCTCTGTAACACATTATTCATCAAAAAAGCACATTTTTCCACCACAAGTCATATTCAGGCCCCATTTTCACACAGTTTTTGGGGTCTGGTGTTGCAAACTTGGATCAGCTATGGAAGACTGTACAAGATCCTTTCCATGAGAGAACTTCTGGTGATGTGAGGTCATTGAGTCCAGATCTGAACAGCTGAGCATCAAGCACATGACTTTATCAGCACATGGAAGACTAAAATATGACATTTTCAGGTCTGCAAGGGTGATCCAAGATAACTGGATGTGGGTGTATATTGAATTAGTTGAACAAAGATATGCTCTCTTTGAAATGCTGAAGCATTTTCTTAAATGTGTCCAAGTTTTAGTGCTATTAACCTTCAAATGGCCATACCCACCAGTGAAAATGAGACACTTTTATTATATATATCTGTATATCACTGGCTATAAAATCCAAAATACTTGTTAGATTAGCTTCTTATAACAATTGGTATGTGTGTCATTGACATGCTCATGTAATGGGTAATTTGCATTATCATGTGACAATTACCACCTTGAATTTTTTTGAAAATACCTTGAAAAATTGGCATTTTTTATGAAAAATCATACCATTTTTTTGGCCGATGGAAGTGAAAGAAGACATCAGCAGCAAGAATAGCCACACCATGCATGGGAGATTCATTGGACTGAAAGACCAGGCTGTGAAAAATGCATTAAAATACTTTAAAGTGACTCCCAGGAATCAAAAATGCCAAAAAGTTCATTTTTCCCTTTAGGTTACACTGGTGTAAATGTTTTCCATAGGCCTCAGTGCTAACGTTTTAGCGTATATGCTGTTGGCTATATGAACCATGGGTCCAATTTTTTTTTTTAATCTGAAAAATTGACATTTCGGGAAACTTTTTACACAAAAAAATCATATCTGTCTAGCAGGGAATTCGCCTTTAAATCTTGTGTTTTCGTAACTAGTGTCAGATCCGCATAAAAAAATACTGTCATATTTTAGACCACACCAACAAATTCAAACTTCACTACAAAGGGTTAATTCCTGTGCCAATGGCTATCTTACCTATGGGAAATCATAGGGAAGAGGTGTGATGATTTTTTTATGCAAAAAGCACACAAGGCTATTGACCAATCAGGGCCCAGTGTCTATTTTATTCTCTCCTATATATTCCTCCCGCATCCGCTAGAGGTCTCTCCGAGCCTTATTTACACCAGTGTAACCTAAAGCGATAGCCCGCTTTTTCGCGGAATAATTGTAACACCCTACATTTTTTCAGAATTGCCCATGAATGAAAAAAATGTGTTCAAAAATAATATCACTTCTGTGGTTCTTTATTTATCACACACAATTTAACCCCACTCTCTGTAACACATTATTCATCAAAAAAGCACATTTTTCCACCACAAGTCATATTCAGGCCCCATTTTCACACAGTTTTTGGGGTCTGGTGTTGCAAACTTGGATCAGCTATGGAAGACTGTACAAGATCCTTTCCATGAGAGAACTTCTGGTGATGTGAGGTCATTGAGTCCAGATCTGATCAGCTGAGCATCAAGCACATGACTTTATCAGCACATGGAAGACTAAAATATGACATTTTCAGGTCTGCAAGGGTGATCCAAGATAACTGGATGTGGGTGTATATTGAATTAGTTGAACAAAGATATGCTCTCTTTGAAATGCTGAAGCATTTTCTTAAATGTGTCCAAGTTTTAGTGCTATTAACCTTCAAATGGCCATACCCACCAGTGAAAATGAGACACTTTTATTATATATATCTGTATATCACTGGCTATAAAATCCAAAATACTTGTTAGATTAGCTTCTTATAACAATTGGTATGTGTGTCATTGACATGCTCATGTAATGGGTAATTTGCATTATCATGTGACAATTACCACCTTGAATTTTTTTGAAAATACCTTGAAAAATTGGCATTTTTTATGAAAAATCATACCATTTTTTTGGCCGATGGAAGTGAAAGAAGACATCAGCAGCAAGAATAGCCACACCATGCATGGGAGATTCATTGGACTGAAAGACCAGGCTGTGAAAAATGCATTAAAATACTTTAAAGTGACTCCCAGGAATCAAAAATGCCAAAAAGTTCATTTTTCCCTTTAGGTTACACTGGTGTAAATGTTTTCCATAGGCCTCAGTGCTAACGTTTTAGCGTATGCTGTTGGCTATATGAACCATGGGTCCAATTTTTTTTTTTAATCTGAAAAATTGACATTTCGGGAAACTTTTTACACAAAAAAATCATATCTGTCTAGCAGGGAATTCGCCTTTAAATCTTGTGTTTTCGTAACTAGTGTCAGATCCGCATAAAAAAATACTGTCATATTTTAGACCACACCAACAAATTCAAACTTCACTACAAAGGGTTAATTCCTGTGCCAATGGCTATCTTACCTATGGGAAATCATAGGGAAGAGGTGTGATGATTTTTTTATGCAAAAAGCACACAAGGCTATTGACCAATCAGGGCCCAGTGTCTATTTTATTCTCTCCTATATATTCCTCCCGCATCCGCTAGAGGTCTCTCCGAGCCTTATTTACACCAGTGTAACCTAAAGCGATAGCCCGCTTTTTCGCGGAATAATTGTAACACCCTACATTTTTTCAGAATTGCCCATGAATGAAAAAAATGTGTTCAAAAATAATATCACTTCTGTGGTTCTTTATTTATCACACACAATTTAACCCCACTCTCTGTAACACATTATTCATCAAAAAAGCACATTTTTCCACCACAAGTCATATTCAGGCCCCATTTTCACACAGTTTTTGGGGTCTGGTGTTGCAAACTTGGATCAGCTATGGAAGACTGTACAAGATCCTTTCCATGAGAGAACTTCTGGTGATGTGAGGTCATTGAGTCCAGATCTGAACAGCTGAGCATCAAGCACATGACTTTATCAGCACATGGAAGACTAAAATATGACATTTTCAGGTCTGCAAGGGTGATCCAAGATAACTGGATGTGGGTGTATATTGAATTAGTTGAACAAAGATATGCTCTCTTTGAAATGCTGAAGCATTTTCTTAAATGTGTCCAAGTTTTAGTGCTATTAACCTTCAAATGGCCATACCCACCAGTGAAAATGAGACACTTTTATTATATATATCTGTATATCACTGGCTATAAAATCCAAAATACTTGTTAGATTAGCTTCTTATAACAATTGGTATGTGTGTCATTGACATGCTCATGTAATGGGTAATTTGCATTATCATGTGACAATTACCACCTTGAATTTTTTTGAAAATACCTTGAAAAATTGGCATTTTTTATGAAAAATCATACCATTTTTTTGGCCGATGGAAGTGAAAGAAGACATCAGCAGCAAGAATAGCCACACCATGCATGGGAGATTCATTGGACTGAAAGACCAGGCTGTGAAAAATGCATTAAAATACTTTAAAGTGACTCCCAGGAATCAAAAATGCCAAAAAGTTCATTTTTCCCTTTAGGTTACACTGGTGTAAATGTTTTCCATAGGCCTCAGTGCTAACGTTTTAGCGTATGCTGTTGGCTATATGAACCATGGGTCCAATTTTTTTTTTTAATCTGAAAAATTGACATTTCGGGAAACTTTTTACACAAAAAAATCATATCTGTCTAGCAGGGAATTCGCCTTTAAATCTTGTGTTTTCGTAACTAGTGTCAGATCCGCATAAAAAAATACTGTCATATTTTAGACCACACCAACAAATTCAAACTTCACTACAAAGGGTTAATTCCTGTGCCAATGGCTATCTTACCTATGAGAAATCATAGGGAAGAGGTGTGATGATTTTTTTATGCAAAAAGCACACAAGGCTATTGACCAATCAGGGCCCAGTGTCTATTTTATTCTCTCCTATATATTCCTCCCGCATCCGCTAGAGGTCTCTCCGAGCCTTATTTACACCAGTGTAACCTAAAGCGATAGCCCGCTTTTTCGCGGAATAATTGTAACACCCTACATTTTTTCAGAATTGCCCATGAATGAAAAAAATGTGTTCAAAAATAATATCACTTCTGTGGTTCTTTATTTATCACACACAATTTAACCCCACTCTCTGTAACACATTATTCATCAAAAAAGCACATTTTTCCACCACAAGTCATATTCAGGCCCCATTTTCACACAGTTTTTGGGGTCTGGTGTTGCAAACTTGGATCAGCTATGGAAGACTGTACAAGATCCTTTCCATGAGAGAACTTCTGGTGATGTGAGGTCATTGAGTCCAGATCTGATCAGCTGAGCATCAAGCACATGACTTTATCAGCACATGGAAGACTAAAATATGACATTTTCAGGTCTGCAAGGGTGATCCAAGATAACTGGATGTGGGTGTATATTGAATTAGTTGAACAAAGATATGCTCTCTTTGAAATGCTGAAGCATTTTCTTAAATGTGTCCAAGTTTTAGTGCTATTAACCTTCAAATGGCCATACCCACCAGTGAAAATGAGACACTTTTATTATATATATCTGTATATCACTGGCTATAAAATCCAAAATACTTGTTAGATTAGCTTCTTATAACAATTGGTATGTGTGTCATTGACATGCTCATGTAATGGGTAATTTGCATTATCATGTGACAATTACCACCTTGAATTTTTTTGAAAATACCTTGAAAAATTGGCATTTTTTATGAAAAATCATACCATTTTTTTGGCCGATGGAAGTGAAAGAAGACATCAGCAGCAAGAATAGCCACACCATGCATGGGAGATTCATTGGACTGAAAGACCAGGCTGTGAAAAATGCATTAAAATACTTTAAAGTGACTCCCAGGAATCAAAAATGCCAAAAAGTTCATTTTTCCCTTTAGGTTACACTGGTGTAAATGTTTTCCATAGGCCTCAGTGCTAACGTTTTAGCGTATGCTGTTGGCTATATGAACCATGGGTCCAATTTTTTTTTTTAATCTGAAAAATTGACATTTCGGGAAACTTTTTACACAAAAAAATCATATCTGTCTAGCAGGGAATTCGCCTTTAAATCTTGTGTTTTCGTAACTAGTGTCAGATCCGCATAAAAAAATACTGTCATATTTTAGACCACACCAACAAATTCAAACTTCACTACAAAGGGT
Source organism: Siphonodentalium dalli (assembly GCA_032622095.1). Classification (NCBI taxonomy): domain Eukaryota; kingdom Metazoa; phylum Mollusca; class Scaphopoda; order Gadilida; family Siphonodentaliidae; genus Siphonodentalium; species Siphonodentalium dalli. The sequence goes on from CP136063.1 coordinate 113,337,900, forward strand.
TAATTCCTGTGCCAATGGCTATCTTACCTATGGGAAATCATAGGGAAGAGGTGTGATGATTTTTTTATGCAAAAAGCACACAAGGCTATTGACCAATCAGGGCCCAGTGTCTATTTTATTCTCTCCTATATATTCCTCCCGCATCCGCTAGAGGTCTCTCCGAGCCTTATTTACACCAGTGTAACCTAAAGCGATAGCCCGCTTTTTCGCGGAATAATTGTAACACCCTACATTTTTTCAGAATTGCCCATGAATGAAAAAAATGTGTTCAAAAATAATATCACTTCTGTGGTTCTTTATTTATCACACACAATTTAACCCCACTCTCTGTAACACATTATTCATCAAAAAAGCACATTTTTCCACCACAAGTCATATTCAGGCCCCATTTTCACACAGTTTTTGGGGTCTGGTGTTGCAAACTTGGATCAGCTATGGAAGACTGTACAAGATCCTTTCCATGAGAGAACTTCTGGTGATGTGAGGTCATTGAGTCCAGATCTGATCAGCTGAGCATCAAGCACATGACTTTATCAGCACATGGAAGACTAAAATATGACATTTTCAGGTCTGCAAGGGTGATCCAAGATAACTGGATGTGGGTGTATATTGAATTAGTTGAACAAAGATATGCTCTCTTTGAAATGCTGAAGCATTTTCTTAAATGTGTCCAAGTTTTAGTGCTATTAACCTTCAAATGGCCATACCCACCAGTGAAAATGAGACACTTTTATTATATATATCTGTATATCACTGGCTATAAAATCCAAAATACTTGTTAGATTAGCTTCTTATAACAATTGGTATGTGTGTCATTGACATGCTCATGTAATGGGTAATTTGCATTATCATGTGACAATTACCACCTTGAATTTTTTTGAAAATACCTTGAAAAATTGGCATTTTTTATGAAAAATCATACCATTTTTTTGGCCGATGGAAGTGAAAGAAGACATCAGCAGCAAGAATAGCCACACCATGCATGGGAGATTCATTGGACTGAAAGACCAGGCTGTGAAAAATGCATTAAAATACTTTAAAGTGACTCCCAGGAATCAAAAATGCCAAAAAGTTCATTTTTCCCTTTAGGTTACACTGGTGTAAATGTTTTCCATAGGCCTCAGTGCTAACGTTTTAGCGTATGCTGTTGGCTATATGAACCATGGGTCCAATTTTTTTTTTTAATCTGAAAAATTGACATTTCGGGAAACTTTTTACACAAAAAAATCATATCTGTCTAGCAGGGAATTCGCCTTTAAATCTTGTGTTTTCGTAACTAGTGTCAGATCCGCATAAAAAAATACTGTCATATTTTAGACCACACCAACAAATTCAAACTTCACTACAAAGGGTTAATTCCTGTGCCAATGGCTATCTTACCTATGGGAAATCATAGGGAAGAGGTGTGATGATTTTTTTATGCAAAAAGCACACAAGGCTATTGACCAATCAGGGCCCAGTGTCTATTTTATTCTCTCCTATATATTCCTCCCGCATCCGCTAGAGGTCTCTCCGAGCCTTATTTACACCAGTGTAACCTTTATAAAGCGATAGCCCGCTTTTTCGCGGAATAATTGTAACACCCTACATTTTTTCAGAATTGCCCATGAATGAAAAAAATGTGTTCAAAAATAATATCACTTCTGTGGTTCTTTATTTATCACACACAATTTAACCCCACTCTCTGTAACACATTATTCATCAAAAAAGCACATTTTTCCACCACAAGTCATATTCAGGCCCCATTTTCACACAGTTTTTGGGGTCTGGTGTTGCAAACTTGGATCAGCTATGGAAGACTGTACAAGATCCTTTCCATGAGAGAACTTCTGGTGATGTGAGGTCATTGAGTCCAGATCTGATCAGCTGAGCATCAAGCACATGACTTTATCAGCACATGGAAGACTAAAATATGACATTTTCAGGTCTGCAAGGGTGATCCAAGATAACTGGATGTGGGTGTATATTGAATTAGTTGAACAAAGATATGCTCTCTTTGAAATGCTGAAGCATTTTCTTAAATGTGTCCAAGTTTTAGTGCTATTAACCTTCAAATGGCCATACCCACCAGTGAAAATGAGACACTTTTATTATATATATCTGTATATCACTGGCTATAAAATCCAAAATACTTGTTAGATTAGCTTCTTATAACAATTGGTATGTGTGTCATTGACATGCTCATGTAATGGGTAATTTGCATTATCATGTGACAATTACCACCTTGAATTTTTTTGAAAATACCTTGAAAAATTGGCATTTTTTATGAAAAATCATACCATTTTTTTGGCCGATGGAAGTGAAAGAAGACATCAGCAGCAAGAATAGCCACACCATGCATGGGAGATTCATTGGACTGAAAGACCAGGCTGTGAAAAATGCATTAAAATACTTTAAAGTGACTCCCAGGAATCAAAAATGCCAAAAAGTTCATTTTTCCCTTTAGGTTACACTGGTGTAAATGTTTTCCATAGGCCTCAGTGCTAACATTTTAGCGTATGCTGTTGGCTATATGAACCATGGGTCCAATTTTTTTTTTTAATCTGAAAAATTGACATTTCGGGAAACTTTTTACACAAAAAAATCATATCTGTCTAGCAGGGAATTCGCCTTTAAATCTTGTGTTTTCGTAACTAGTGTCAGATCCGCATAAAAAAATACTGTCATATTTTAGACCACACCAACAAATTCAAACTTCACTACAAAGGGTTAATTCCTGTGCCAATGGCTATCTTACCTATGGGAAATCATAGGGAAGAGGTGTGATGATTTTTTTATGCAAAAAGCACACAAGGCTATTGACCAATCAGGGCCCAGTGTCTATTTTATTCTCTCCTATATATTCCTCCCGCATCCGCTAGAGGTCTCTCCGAGCCTTATTTACACCAGTGTAACCTAAAGCGATAGCCCGCTTTTTCGCGGAATAATTGTAACACCCTACATTTTTTCAGAATTGCCCATGAATGAAAAAAATGTGTTCAAAAATAATATCACTTCTGTGGTTCTTTATTTATCACACACAATTTAACCCCACTCTCTGTAACACATTATTCATCAAAAAAGCACATTTTTCCACCACAAGTCATATTCAGGCCCCATTTTCACACAGTTTTTGGGGTCTGGTGTTGCAAACTTGGATCAGCTATGGAAGACTGTACAAGATCCTTTCCATGAGAGAACTTCTGGTGATGTGAGGTCATTGAGTCCAGATCTGATCAGCTGAGCATCAAGCACATGACTTTATCAGCACATGGAAGACTAAAATATGACATTTTCAGGTCTGCAAGGGTGATCCAAGATAACTGGATGTGGGTGTATATTGAATTAGTTGAACAAAGATATGCTCTCTTTGAAATGCTGAAGCATTTTCTTAAATGTGTCCAAGTTTTAGTGCTATTAACCTTCAAATGGCCATACCCACCAGTGAAAATGAGACACTTTTATTATATATATCTGTATATCACTGGCTATAAAATCCAAAATACTTGTTAGATTAGCTTCTTATAACAATTGGTATGTGTGTCATTGACATGCTCATGTAATGGGTAATTTGCATTATCATGTGACAATTACCACCTTGAATTTTTTTGAAAATACCTTGAAAAATTGGCATTTTTTATGAAAAATCATACCATTTTTTTGGCCGATGGAAGTGAAAGAAGACATCAGCAGCAAGAATAGCCACACCATGCATGGGAGATTCATTGGACTGAAAGACCAGGCTGTGAAAAATGCATTAAAATACTTTAAAGTGACTCCCAGGAATCAAAAATGCCAAAAAGTTCATTTTTCCCTTTAAAGCGATAGCCCGCTTTTTCGCGGAATAATTGTAACACCCTACATTTTTTCAGAATTGCCCATGAATGAAAAAAATGTGTTCAAAAATAATATCACTTCTGTGGTTCTTTATTTATCACACACAATTTAACCCCACTCTCTGTAACACATTATTCATCAAAAAAGCACATTTTTCCACCACAAGTCATATTCAGGCCCCATTTTCACACAGTTTTTGGGGTCTGGTGTTGCAAACTTGGATCAGCTATGGAAGACTGTACAAGATCCTTTCCATGAGAGAACTTCTGGTGATGTGAGGTCATTGAGTCCAGATCTGATCAGCTGAGCATCAAGCACATGACTTTATCAGCACATGGAAGACTAAAATATGACATTTTCAGGTCTGCAAGGGTGATCCAAGATAACTGGATGTGGGTGTATATTGAATTAGTTGAACAAAGATATGCTCTCTTTGAAATGCTGAAGCATTTTCTTAAATGTGTCCAAGTTTTAGTGCTATTAACCTTCAAATGGCCATACCCACCAGTGAAAATGAGACACTTTTATTATATATATCTGTATATCACTGGCTATAAAATCCAAAATACTTGTTAGATTAGCTTCTTATAACAATTGGTATGTGTGTCATTGACATGCTCATGTAATGGGTAATTTGCATTATCATGTGACAATTACCACCTTGAATTTTTTTGAAAATACCTTGAAAAATTGGCATTTTTTATGAAAAATCATACCATTTTTTTGGCCGATGGAAGTGAAAGAAGACATCAGCAGCAAGAATAGCCACACCATGCATGGGAGATTCATTGGACTGAAAGACCAGGCTGTGAAAAATGCATTAAAATACTTTAAAGTGACTCCCAGGAATCAAAAATGCCAAAAAGTTCATTTTTCCCTTTAGCGATAGCCCGCTTTTTCGCGGAATAATTGTAACACCCTACATTTTTTCAGAATTGCCCATGAATGAAAAAAATGTGTTCAAAAATAATATCACTTCTGTGGTTCTTTATTTATCACACACAATTTAACCCCACTCTCTGTAACACATTATTCATCAAAAAAGCACATTTTTCCACCACAAGTCATATTCAGGCCCCATTTTCACACAGTTTTTGGGGTCTGGTGTTGCAAACTTGGATCAGCTATGGAAGACTGTACAAGATCCTTTCCATGAGAGAACTTCTGGTGATGTGAGGTCATTGAGTCCAGATCTGATCAGCTGAGCATCAAGCACATGACTTTATCAGCACATGGAAGACTAAAATATGACATTTTCAGGTCTGCAAGGGTGATCCAAGATAACTGGATGTGGGTGTATATTGAATTAGTTGAACAAAGATATGCTCTCTTTGAAATGCTGAAGCATTTTCTTAAATGTGTCCAAGTTTTAGTGCTATTAACCTTCAAATGGCCATACCCACCAGTGAAAATGAGACACTTTTATTATATATATCTGTATATCACTGGCTATAAAATCCAAAATACTTGTTAGATTAGCTTCTTATAACAATTGGTATGTGTGTCATTGACATGCTCATGTAATGGGTAATTTGCATTATCATGTGACAATTACCACCTTGAATTTTTTTGAAAATACCTTGAAAAATTGGCATTTTTTATGAAAAATCATACCATTTTTTTGGCCGATGGAAGTGAAAGAAGACATCAGCAGCAAGAATAGCCACACCATGCATGGGAGATTCATTGGACTGAAAGACCAGGCTGTGAAAAATGCATTAAAATACTTTAAAGTGACTCCCAGGAATCAAAAATGCCAAAAAGTTCATTTTTCCCTTTAGCGATAGCCCACTTTTTCGCGGAATAATTGTAACACCCTACATTTTTTCAGAATTGCCCATGAATGAAAAAAATGTGTTCAAAAATAATATCACTTCTGTGGTTCTTTATTTATCACACACAATTTAACCCCACTCTCTGTAACACATTATTCATCAAAAAAGCACATTTTTCCACCACAAGTCATATTCAGGCCCCATTTTCACACAGTTTTTGGGGTCTGGTGTTGCAAACTTGGATCAGCTATGGAAGACTGTACAAGATCCTTTCCATGAGAGAACTTCTGGTGATGTGAGGTCATTGAGTCCAGATCTGATCAGCTGAGCATCAAGCACATGACTTTATCAGCACATGGAAGACTAAAATATGACATTTTCAGGTCTGCAAGGGTGATCCAAGATAACTGGATGTGGGTGTATATTGAATTAGTTGAACAAAGATATGCTCTCTTTGAAATGCTGAAGCATTTTCTTAAATGTGTCCAAGTTTTAGTGCTATTAACCTTCAAATGGCCATACCCACCAGTGAAAATGAGACACTTTTATTATATATATCTGTATATCACTGGCTATAAAATCCAAAATACTTGTTAGATTAGCTTCTTATAACAATTGGTATGTGTGTCATTGACATGCTCATGTAATGGGTAATTTGCATTATCATGTGACAATTACCACCTTGAATTTTTTTGAAAATACCTTGAAAAATTGGCATTTTTTATGAAAAATCATACCATTTTTTTGGCCGATGGAAGTGAAAGAAGACATCAGCAGCAAGAATAGCCACACCATGCATGGGAGATTCATTGGACTGAAAGACCAGGCTGTGAAAAATGCATTAAAATACTTTAAAGTGACTCCCAGGAATCAAAAATGCCAAAAAGTTCATTTTTCCCTTTAGGTTACACTGGTGTAAATGTTTTCCATAGGCCTCAGTGCTAACGTTTTAGCGTATGCTGTTGGCTATATGAACCATGGGTCCAATTTTTTTTTTTAATCTGAAAAATTGACATTTCGGGAAACTTTTTACACAAAAAAATCATATCTGTCTAGCAGGGAATTCGCCTTTAAATCTTGTGTTTTCGTAACTAGTGTCAGATCCGCATAAAAAAATACTGTCATATTTTAGACCACACCAACAAATTCAAACTTCACTACAAAGGGTTAATTCCTGTGCCAATGGCTATCTTACCTATGGGAAATCATAGGGAAGAGGTGTGATGATTTTTTTATGCAAAAAGCACACAAGGCTATTGACCAATCAGGGCCCAGTGTCTATTTTATTCTCTCCTATATATTCCTCCCGCATCCGCTAGAGGTCTCTCCGAGCCTTATTTACACCAGTGTAACCTAAAGCGATAGCCCGCTTTTTCGCGGAATAATTGTAACACCCTACATTTTTTCAGAATTGCCCATGAATGAAAAAAATGTGTTCAAAAATAATATCACTTCTGTGGTTCTTTATTTATCACACACAATTTAACCCCACTCTCTGTAACACATTATTCATCAAAAAAGCACATTTTTCCACCACAAGTCATATTCAGGCCCCATTTTCACACAGTTTTTGGGGTCTGGTGTTGCAAACTTGGATCAGCTATGGAAGACTGTACAAGATCCTTTCCATGAGAGAACTTCTGGTGATGTGAGGTCATTGAGTCCAGATCTGATCAGCTGAGCATCAAGCACATGACTTTATCAGCACATGGAAGACTAAAATATGACATTTTCAGGTCTGCAAGGGTGATCCAAGATAACTGGATGTGGGTGTATATTGAATTAGTTGAACAAAGATATGCTCTCTTTGAAATGCTGAAGCATTTTCTTAAATGTGTCCAAGTTTTAGTGCTATTAACCTTCAAATGGCCATACCCACCAGTGAAAATGAGACACTTTTATTATATATATCTGTATATCACTGGCTATAAAATCCAAAATACTTGTTAGATTAGCTTCTTATAACAATTGGTATGTGTGTCATTGACATGCTCATGTAATGGGTAATTTGCATTATCATGTGACAATTACCACCTTGAATTTTTTTGAAAATACCTTGAAAAATTGGCATTTTTTATGAAAAATCATACCATTTTTTTGGCCGATGGAAGTGAAAGAAGACATCAGCAGCAAGAATAGCCACACCATGCATGGGAGATTCATTGGACTGAAAGACCAGGCTGTGAAAAATGCATTAAAATACTTTAAAGTGACTCCCAGGAATCAAAAATGCCAAAAAGTTCATTTTTCCCTTTAAAGCGATAGCCCGCTTTTTCGCGGAATAATTGTAACACCCTACATTTTTTCAGAATTGCCCATGAATGAAAAAAATGTGTTCAAAAATAATATCACTTCTGTGGTTCTTTATTTATCACACACAATTTAACCCCACTCTCTGTAACACATTATTCATCAAAAAAGCACATTTTTCCACCACAAGTCATATTCAGGCCCCATTTTCACACAGTTTTTGGGGTCTGGTGTTGCAAACTTGGATCAGCTATGGAAGACTGTACAAGATCCTTTCCATGAGAGAACTTCTGGTGATGTGAGGTCATTGAGTCCAGATCTGATCAGCTGAGCATCAAGCACATGACTTTATCAGCACATGGAAGACTAAAATATGACATTTTCAGGTCTGCAAGGGTGATCCAAGATAACTGGATGTGGGTGTATATTGAATTAGTTGAACAAAGATATGCTCTCTTTGAAATGCTGAAGCATTTTCTTAAATGTGTCCAAGTTTTAGTGCTATTAACCTTCAAATGGCCATACCCACCAGTGAAAATGAGACACTTTTATTATATATATCTGTATATCACTGGCTATAAAATCCAAAATACTTGTTAGATTAGCTTCTTATAACAATTGGTATGTGTGTCATTGACATGCTCATGTAATGGGTAATTTGCATTATCATGTGACAATTACCACCTTGAATTTTTTTGAAAATACCTTGAAAAATTGGCATTTTTTATGAAAAATCATACCATTTTTTTGGCCGATGGAAGTGAAAGAAGACATCAGCAGCAAGAATAGCCACACCATGCATGGGAGATTCATTGGACTGAAAGACCAGGCTGTGAAAAATGCATTAAAATACTTTAAAGTGACTCCCAGGAATCAAAAATGCCAAAAAGTTCATTTTTCCCTTAAAGCGATAGCCCGCTTTTTCGCGGAATAATTGTAACACCCTACATTTTTTCAGAATTGCCCATGAATGAAAAAAATGTGTTCAAAAATAATATCACTTCTGTGGTTCTTTATTTATCACACACAATTTAACCCCACTCTCTGTAACACATTATTCATCAAAAAAGCACATTTTTCCACCACAAGTCATATTCAGGCCCCATTTTCACACAGTTTTTGGGGTCTGGTGTTGCAAACTTGGATCAGCTATGGAAGACTGTACAAGATCCTTTCCATGAGAGAACTTCTGGTGATGTGAGGTCATTGAGTCCAGATCTGATCAGCTGAGCATCAAGCACATGACTTTATCAGCACATGGAAGACTAAAATATGACATTTTCAGGTCTGCAAGGGTGATCCAAGATAACTGGATGTGGGTGTATATTGAATTAGTTGAACAAAGATATGCTCTCTTTGAAATGCTGAAGCATTTTCTTAAATGTGTCCAAGTTTTAGTGCTATTAACCTTCAAATGGCCATACCCACCAGTGAAAATGAGACACTTTTATTATATATATCTGTATATCACTGGCTATAAAATCCAAAATACTTGTTAGATTAGCTTCTTATAACAATTGGTATGTGTGTCATTGACATGCTCATGTAATGGGTAATTTGCATTATCATGTGACAATTACCACCTTGAATTTTTTTGAAAATACCTTGAAAAATTGGCATTTTTTATGAAAAATCATACCATTTTTTTGGCCGATGGAAGTGAAAGAAGACATCAGCAGCAAGAATAGCCACACCATGCATGGGAGATTCATTGGACTGAAAGACCAGGCTGTGAAAAATGCATTAAAATACTTTAAAGTGACTCCCAGGAATCAAAAATGCCAAAAAGTTCATTTTTCCCTTTAGGTTACACTGGTGTAAATGTTTTCCATAGGCCTCAGTGCTAACGTTTTAGCGTATGCTGTTGGCTATATGAACCATGGGTCCAATTTTTTTTTTTAATCTGAAAAATTGACATTTTGGGAAACTTTTTACACAAAAAAATCATATCTGTCTAGCAGGGAATTCGCCTTTAAATCTTGTGTTTTCGTAACTAGTGTCAGATCCGCATAAAAAAATACTGTCATATTTTAGACCACACCAACAAATTCAAACTTCACTACAAAGGGTTAATTCCTGTGCCAATGGCTATCTTACCTATGGGAAATCATAGGGAAGAGGTGTGATGATTTTTTTATGCAAAAAGCACACAAGGCTATTGACCAATCAGGGCCCAGTGTCTATTTTATTCTCTCCTATATATTCCTCCCGCATCCGCTAGAGGTCTCTCCGAGCCTTATTTACACCAGTGTAACCTAAAGCGATAGCCCGCTTTTTCGCGGAATAATTGTAACACCCTACATTTTTTCAGAATTGCCCATGAATGAAAAAAATGTGTTCAAAAATAATATCACTTCTGTGGTTCTTTATTTATCACACACAATTTAACCCCACTCTCTGTAACACATTATTCATCAAAAAAGCACATTTTTCCACCACAAGTCATATTCAGGCCCCATTTTCACACAGTTTTTGGGGTCTGGTGTTGCAAACTTGGATCAGCTATGGAAGACTGTACAAGATCCTTTCCATGAGAGAACTTCTGGTGATGTGAGGTCATTGAGTCCAGATCTGATCAGCTGAGCATCAAGCACATGACTTTATCAGCACATGGAAGACTAAAATATGACATTTTCAGGTCTGCAAGGGTGATCCAAGATAACTGGATGTGGGTGTATATTGAATTAGTTGAACAAAGATATGCTCTCTTTGAAATGCTGAAGCATTTTCTTAAATGTGTCCAAGTTTTAGTGCTATTAACCTTCAAATGGCCATACCCACCAGTGAAAATGAGACACTTTTATTATATATATCTGTATATCACTGGCTATAAAATCCAAAATACTTGTTAGATTAGCTTCTTATAACAATTGGTATGTGTGTCATTGACATGCTCGTGTAATGGGTAATTTGCATTATCATGTGACAATTACCACCTTGAATTTTTTTGAAAATACCTTGAAAAATTGGCATTTTTTATGAAAAATCATACCATTTTTTTGGCCGATGGAAGTGAAAGAAGACATCAGCAGCAAGAATAGCCACACCATGCATGGGAGATTCATTGGACTGAAAGACCAGGCTGTGAAAAATGCATTAAAATACTTTAAAGTGACTCCCAGGAATCAAAAATGCCAAAAAGTTCATTTTTCCCTAAAGCGATAGCCCGCTTTTTCGCGGAATAATTGTAACACCCTACATTTTTTCAGAATTGCCCATGAATGAAAAAAATGTGTTCAAAAATAATATCACTTCTGTGGTTCTTTATTTATCACACACAATTTAACCCCACTCTCTGTAACACATTATTCATCAAAAAAGCACATTTTTCCACCACAAGTCATATTCAGGCCCCATTTTCACACAGTTTTTGGGGTCTGGTGTTGCAAACTTGGATCAGCTATGGAAGACTGTACAAGATCCTTTCCATGAGAGAACTTCTGGTGATGTGAGGTCATTGAGTCCAGATCTGATCAGCTGAGCATCAAGCACATGACTTTATCAGCACATGGAAGACTAAAATATGACATTTTCAGGTCTGCAAGGGTGATCCAAGATAACTGGATGTGGGTGTATATTGAATTAGTTGAACAAAGATATGCTCTCTTTGAAATGCTGAAGCATTTTCTTAAATGTGTCCAAGTTTTAGTGCTATTAACCTTCAAATGGCCATACCCACCAGTGAAAATGAGACACTTTTATTATATATATCTGTATATCACTGGCTATAAAATCCAAAATACTTGTTAGATTAGCTTCTTATAACAATTGGTATGTGTGTCATTGACATGCTCATGTAATGGGTAATTTGCATTATCATGTGACAATTACCACCTTGAATTTTTTTGAAAATACCTTGAAAAATTGGCATTTTTTATGAAAAATCATACCATTTTTTTGGCCGATGGAAGTGAAAGAAGACATCAGCAGCAAGAATAGCCACACCATGCATGGGAGATTCATTGGACTGAAAGACCAGGCTGTGAAAAATGCATTAAAATACTTTAAAGTGACTCCCAGGAATCAAAAATGCCAAAAAGTTCATTTTTCCCTTTAGGTTACACTGGTGTAAATGTTTTCCATAGGCCTCAGTGCTAACGTTTTAGCGTATGCTGTTGGCTATATGAACCATGGGTCCAATTTTTTTTTTTAATCTGAAAAATTGACATTTCGGGAAACTTTTTACACAAAAAAATCATATCTGTCTAGCAGGGAATTCGCCTTTAAATCTTGTGTTTTCGTAACTAGTGTCAGATCCGCATAAAAAAATACTGTCATATTTTAGACCACACCAACAAATTCAAACTTCACTACAAAGGGTTAATTCCTGTGCCAATGGCTATCTTACCTATGGGAAATCATAGGGAAGAGGTGTGATGATTTTTTTATGCAAAAAGCACACAAGGCTATTGACCAATCAGGGCCCAGTGTCTATTTTATTCTCTCCTATATATTCCTCCCGCATCCGCTAGAGGTCTCTCCGAGCCTTATTTACACCAGTGTAACCTAAAGCGATAGCCCGCTTTTTCGCGGAATAATTGTAACACCCTACATTTTTTCAGAATTGCCCATGAATGAAAAAAATGTGTTCAAAAATAATATCACTTCTGTGGTTCTTTATTTATCACACACAATTTAACCCCACTCTCTGTAACACATTATTCATCAAAAAAGCACATTTTTCCACCACAAGTCATATTCAGGCCCCATTTTCACACAGTTTTTGGGGTCTGGTGTTGCAAACTTGGATCAGCTATGGAAGACTGTACAAGATCCTTTCCATGAGAGAACTTCTGGTGATGTGAGGTCATTGAGTCCAGATCTGATCAGCTGAGCATCAAGCACATGACTTTATCAGCACATGGAAGACTAAAATATGACATTTTCAGGTCTGCAAGGGTGATCCAAGATAACTGGATTGTGGGTGTATATTGAATTAGTTGAACAAAGATATGCTCTCTTTGAAATGCTGAAGCATTTTCTTAAATGTGTCCAAGTTTTAGTGCTATTAACCTTCAAATGGCCATACCCACCAGTGAAAATGAGACACTTTTATTATATATATCTGTATATCACTGGCTATAAAATCCAAAATACTTGTTAGATTAGCTTCTTATAACAATTGGTATGTGTGTCATTGACATGCTCATGTAATGGGTAATTTGCATTATCATGTGACAATTACCACCTTGAATTTTTTTGAAAATACCTTGAAAAATTGGCATTTTTTATGAAAAATCATACCATTTTTTTGGCCGATGGAAGTGAAAGAAGACATCAGCAGCAAGAATAGCCACACCATGCATGGGAGATTCATTGGACTGAAAGACCAGGCTGTGAAAAATGCATTAAAATACTTTAAAGTGACTCCCAGGAATCAAAAATGCCAAAAAGTTCATTTTTCCCTTTAGGTTACACTGGTGTAAATGTTTTCCATAGGCCTCAGTGCTAACGTTTTAGCGTATGCTGTTGGCTATATGAACCATGGGTCCAATTTTTTTTTTTAATCTGAAAAATTGACATTTCGGGAAACTTTTTACACAAAAAAATCATATCTGTCTAGCAGGGAATTCGCCTTTAAATCTTGTGTTTTCGTAACTAGTGTCAGATCCGCATAAAAAAATACTGTCATATTTTAGACCACACCAACAAATTCAAACTTCACTACAAAGGGTTAATTCCTGTGCCAATGGCTATCTTACCTATGGGAAATCATAGGGAAGAGGTGTGATGATTTTTTTATGCAAAAAGCACACAAGGCTATTGACCAATCAGGGCCCAGTGTCTATTTTATTCTCTCCTATATATTCCTCCCGCATCCGCTAGAGGTCTCTCCGAGCCTTATTTACACCAGTGTAACCTAAAGCGATAGCCCGCTTTTTCGCGGAATAATTGTAACACCCTACATTTTTTCAGAATTGCCCATGAATGAAAAAAATGTGTTCAAAAATAATATCACTTCTGTGGTTCTTTATTTATCACACACAATTTAACCCCACTCTCTGTAACACATTATTCATCAAAAAAGCACATTTTTCCACCACAAGTCATATTCAGGCCCCATTTTCACACAGTTTTTGGGGTCTGGTGTTGCAAACTTGGATCAGCTATGGAAGACTGTACAAGATCCTTTCCATGAGAGAACTTCTGGTGATGTGAGGTCATTGAGTCCAGATCTGATCAGCTGAGCATCAAGCACATGACTTTATCAGCACATGGAAGACTAAAATATGACATTTTCAGGTCTGCAAGGGTGATCCAAGATAACTGGATGTGGGTGTATATTGAATTAGTTGAACAAAGATATGCTCTCTTTGAAATGCTGAAGCATTTTCTTAAATGTGTCCAAGTTTTAGTGCTATTAACCTTCAAATGGCCATACCCACCAGTGAAAATGAGACACTTTTATTATATATATCTGTATATCACTGGCTATAAAATCCAAAATACTTGTTAGATTAGCTTCTTATAACAATTGGTATGTGTGTCATTGACATGCTCATGTAATGGGTAATTTGCATTATCATGTGACAATTACCACCTTGAATTTTTTTGAAAATACCTTGAAAAATTGGCATTTTTTATGAAAAATCATACCATTTTTTTGGCCGATGGAAGTGAAAGAAGACATCAGCAGCAAGAATAGCCACACCATGCATGGGAGATTCATTGGACTGAAAGACCAGGCTGTGAAAAATGCATTAAAATACTTTAAAGTGACTCCCAGGAATCAAAAATGCCAAAAAGTTCATTTTTCCCTTTAGGTTACACTGGTGTAAATGTTTTCCATAGGCCTCAGTGCTAACGTTTTAGCGTATGCTGTTGGCTATATGAACCATGGGTCCAATTTTTTTTTTTAATCTGAAAAATTGACATTTCGGGAAACTTTTTACACAAAAAAATCATATCTGTCTAGCAGGGAATTCGCCTTTAAATCTTGTGTTTTCGTAACTAGTGTCAGATCTGCATAAAAAAATACTGTCATATTTTAGACCACACCAACAAATTCAAACTTCACTACAAAGGGTTAATTCCTGTGCCAATGGCTATCTTACCTATGGGAAATCATAGGGAAGAGGTGTGATGATTTTTTTATGCAAAAAGCACACAAGGCTATTGACCAATCAGGGCCCAGTGTCTATTTTATTCTCTCCTATATATTCCTCCCGCATCCGCTAGAGGTCTCTCCGAGCCTTATTTACACCAGTGTAACCTAAAGCGATAGCCCGCTTTTTCGCGGAATAATTGTAACACCCTACATTTTTTCAGAATTGCCCATGAATGAAAAAAATGTGTTCAAAAATAATATCACTTCTGTGGTTCTTTATTTATCACACACAATTTAACCCCACTCTCTGTAACACATTATTCATCAAAAAAGCACATTTTTCCACCACAAGTCATATTCAGGCCCCATTTTCACACAGTTTTTGGGGTCTGGTGTTGCAAACTTGGATCAGCTATGGAAGACTGTACAAGATCCTTTCCATGAGAGAACTTCTGGTGATGTGAGGTCATTGAGTCCAGATCTGATCAGCTGAGCATCAAGCACATGACTTTATCAGCACATGGAAGACTAAAATATGACATTTTCAGGTCTGCAAGGGTGATCCAAGATAACTGGATGTGGGTGTATATTGAATTAGTTGAACAAAGATATGCTCTCTTTGAAATGCTGAAGCATTTTCTTAAATGTGTCCAAGTTTTAGTGCTATTAACCTTCAAATGGCCATACCCACCAGTGAAAATGAGACACTTTTATTATATATATCTGTATATCACTGGCTATAAAATCCAAAATACTTGTTAGATTAGCTTCTTATAACAATTGGTATGTGTGTCATTGACATGCTCATGTAATGGGTAATTTGCATTATCATGTGACAATTACCACCTTGAATTTTTTTGAAAATACCTTGAAAAATTGGCATTTTTTATGAAAAATCATACCATTTTTTTGGCCGATGGAAGTGAAAGAAGACATCAGCAGCAAGAATAGCCACACCATGCATGGGAGATTCATTGGACTGAAAGACCAGGCTGTGAAAAATGCATTAAAATACTTTAAAGTGACTCCCAGGAATCAAAAATGCCAAAAAGTTAATTTTTCCCTTTAAAGCGATAGCCCGCTTTTTCGCGGAATAATTGTAACACCCTACATTTTTTCAGAATTGCCCATGAATGAAAAAAATGTGTTCAAAAATAATATCACTTCTGTGGTTCTTTATTTATCACACACAATTTAACCCCACTCTCTGTAACACATTATTCATCAAAAAAGCACATTTTTCCACCACAAGTCATATTCAGGCCCCATTTTCACACAGTTTTTGGGGTCTGGTGTTGCAAACTTGGATCAGCTATGGAAGACTGTACAAGATCCTTTCCATGAGAGAACTTCTGGTGATGTGAGGTCATTGAGTCCAGATCTGATCAGCTGAGCATCAAGCACATGACTTTATCAGCACATGGAAGACTAAAATATGACATTTTCAGGTCTGCAAGGGTGATCCAAGATAACTGGATGTGGGTGTATATTGAATTAGTTGAACAAAGATATGCTCTCTTTGAAATGCTGAAGCATTTTCTTAAATGTGTCCAAGTTTTAGTGCTATTAACCTTCAAATGGCCATACCCACCAGTGAAAATGAGACACTTTTATTATATATATCTGTATATCACTGGCTATAAAATCCAAAATACTTGTTAGATTAGCTTCTTATAACAATTGGTATGTGTGTCATTGACATGCTCATGTAATGGGTAATTTGCATTATCATGTGACAATTACCACCTTGAATTTTTTTGAAAATACCTTGAAAAATTGGCATTTTTTATGAAAAATCATACCATTTTTTTGGCCGATGGAAGTGAAAGAAGACATCAGCAGCAAGAATAGCCACACCATGCATGGGAGATTCATTGGACTGAAAGACCAGGCTGTGAAAAATGCATTAAAATACTTTAAAGTGACTCCCAGGAATCAAAAATGCCAAAAAGTTCATTTTTCCCTTTAGGTTACACTGGTGTAAATGTTTTCCATAGGCCTCAGTGCTAACGTTTTAGCGTATGCTGTTGGCTATATGAACCATGGGTCCAATTTTTTTTTTTAATCTGAAAAATTGACATTTCGGGAAACTTTTTACACAAAAAAATCATATCTGTCTAGCAGGGAATTCGCCTTTAAATCTTGTGTTTTCGTAACTAGTGTCAGATCCGCATAAAAAAATACTGTCATATTTTAGACCACACCAACAAATTCAAACTTCACTACAAAGGGTTAATTCCTGTGCCAATGGCTATCTTACCTATGGGAAATCATAGGGAAGAGGTGTGATGATTTTTTTATGCAAAAAGCACACAAGGCTATTGACCAATCAGGGCCCAGTGTCTATTTTATTCTCTCCTATATATTCCTCCCGCATCCGCTAGAGGTCTCTCCGAGCCTTATTTACACCAGTGTAACCTAAAGCGATAGCCCGCTTTTTCGCGGAATAATTGTAACACCCTACATTTTTTCAGAATTGCCCATGAATGAAAAAAATGTGTTCAAAAATAATATCACTTCTGTGGTTCTTTATTTATCACACACAATTTAACCCCACTCTCTGTAACACATTATTCATCAAAAAAGCACATTTTTCCACCACAAGTCATATTCAGGCCCCATTTTCACACAGTTTTTGGGGTCTGGTGTTGCAAACTTGGATCAGCTATGGAAGACTGTACAAGATCCTTTCCATGAGAGAACTTCTGGTGATGTGAGGTCATTGAGTCCAGATCTGATCAGCTGAGCATCAA
This sequence comes from Siphonodentalium dalli, assembly GCA_032622095.1. NCBI lineage: Eukaryota > Metazoa > Mollusca > Scaphopoda > Gadilida > Siphonodentaliidae > Siphonodentalium > Siphonodentalium dalli. Next base: position 113,355,542 of record CP136063.1, read on the forward strand.
GCACATGACTTTATCAGCACATGGAAGACTAAAATATGACATTTTCAGGTCTGCAAGGGTGATCCAAGATAACTGGATGTGGGTGTATATTGAATTAGTTGAACAAAGATATGCTCTCTTTGAAATGCTGAAGCATTTTCTTAAATGTGTCCAAGTTTTAGTGCTATTAACCTTCAAATGGCCATACCCACCAGTGAAAATGAGACACTTTTATTATATATATCTGTATATCACTGGCTATAAAATCCAAAATACTTGTTAGATTAGCTTCTTATAACAATTGGTATGTGTGTCATTGACATGCTCATGTAATGGGTAATTTGCATTATCATGTGACAATTACCACCTTGAATTTTTTTGAAAATACCTTGAAAAATTGGCATTTTTTATGAAAAATCATACCATTTTTTTGGCCGATGGAAGTGAAAGAAGACATCAGCAGCAAGAATAGCCACACCATGCATGGGAGATTCATTGGACTGAAAGACCAGGCTGTGAAAAATGCATTAAAATACTTTAAAGTGACTCCCAGGAATCAAAAATGCCAAAAAGTTCATTTTTCCCTTTAAAGCGATAGCCCGCTTTTTCGCGGAATAATTGTAACACCCTACATTTTTTCAGAATTGCCCATGAATGAAAAAAATGTGTTCAAAAATAATATCACTTCTGTGGTTCTTTATTTATCACACACAATTTAACCCCACTCTCTGTAACACATTATTCATCAAAAAAGCACATTTTTCCACCACAAGTCATATTCAGGCCCCATTTTCACACAGTTTTTGGGGTCTGGTGTTGCAAACTTGGATCAGCTATGGAAGACTGTACAAGATCCTTTCCATGAGAGAACTTCTGGTGATGTGAGGTCATTGAGTCCAGATCTGATCAGCTGAGCATCAAGCACATGACTTTATCAGCACATGGAAGACTAAAATATGACATTTTCAGGTCTGCAAGGGTGATCCAAGATAACTGGATGTGGGTGTATATTGAATTAGTTGAACAAAGATATGCTCTCTTTGAAATGCTGAAGCATTTTCTTAAATGTGTCCAAGTTTTAGTGCTATTAACCTTCAAATGGCCATACCCACCAGTGAAAATGAGACACTTTTATTATATATATCTGTATATCACTGGCTATAAAATCCAAAATACTTGTTAGATTAGCTTCTTATAACAATTGGTATGTGTGTCATTGACATGCTCATGTAATGGGTAATTTGCATTATCATGTGACAATTACCACCTTGAATTTTTTTGAAAATACCTTGAAAAATTGGCATTTTTTATGAAAAATCATACCATTTTTTTGGCCGATGGAAGTGAAAGAAGACATCAGCAGCAAGAATAGCCACACCATGCATGGGAGATTCATTGGACTGAAAGACCAGGCTGTGAAAAATGCATTAAAATACTTTAAAGTGACTCCCAGGAATCAAAAATGCCAAAAAGTTCATTTTTCCCTTTAGGTTACACTGGTGTAAATGTTTTCCATAGGCCTCAGTGCTAACGTTTTAGCGTATGCTGTTGGCTATATGAACCATGGGTCCAATTTTTTTTTTTAATCTGAAAAATTGACATTTCGGGAAACTTTTTACACAAAAAAATCATATCTGTCTAGCAGGGAATTCGCCTTTAAATCTTGTGTTTTCGTAACTAGTGTCAGATCCGCATAAAAAAATACTGTCATATTTTAGACCACACCAACAAATTCAAACTTCACTACAAAGGGTTAATTCCTGTGCCAATGGCTATCTTACCTATGGGAAATCATAGGGAAGAGGTGTGATGATTTTTTTATGCAAAAAGCACACAAGGCTATTGACCAATCAGGGCCCAGTGTCTATTTTATTCTCTCCTATATATTCCTCCCGCATCCGCTAGAGGTCTCTCCGAGCCTTATTTACACCAGTGTAACCTAAAGCGATAGCCCGCTTTTTCGCGGAATAATTGTAACACCCTACATTTTTTCAGAATTGCCCATGAATGAAAAAAATGTGTTCAAAAATAATATCACTTCTGTGGTTCTTTATTTATCACACACAATTTAACCCCACTCTCTGTAACACATTATTCATCAAAAAAGCACATTTTTCCACCACAAGTCATATTCAGGCCCCATTTTCACACAGTTTTTGGGGTCTGGTGTTGCAAACTTGGATCAGCTATGGAAGACTGTACAAGATCCTTTCCATGAGAGAACTTCTGGTGATGTGAGGTCATTGAGTCCAGATCTGATCAGCTGAGCATCAAGCACATGACTTTATCAGCACATGGAAGACTAAAATATGACATTTTCAGGTCTGCAAGGGTGATCCAAGATAACTGGATGTGGGTGTATATTGAATTAGTTGAACAAAGATATGCTCTCTTTGAAATGCTGAAGCATTTTCTTAAATGTGTCCAAGTTTTAGTGCTATTAACCTTCAAATGGCCATACCCACCAGTGAAAATGAGACACTTTTATTATATATATCTGTATATCACTGGCTATAAAATCCAAAATACTTGTTAGATTAGCTTCTTATAACAATTGGTATGTGTGTCATTGACATGCTCATGTAATGGGTAATTTGCATTATCATGTGACAATTACCACCTTGAATTTTTTTGAAAATACCTTGAAAAATTGGCATTTTTTATGAAAAATCATACCATTTTTTTGGCCGATGGAAGTGAAAGAAGACATCAGCAGCAAGAATAGCCACACCATGCATGGGAGATTCATTGGACTGAAAGACCAGGCTGTGAAAAATGCATTAAAATACTTTAAAGTGACTCCCAGGAATCAAAAATGCCAAAAAGTTCATTTTTCCCTTTAGGTTACACTGGTGTAAATGTTTTCCATAGGCCTCAGTGCTAACGTTTTAGCGTATGCTGTTGGCTATATGAACCATGGGTCCAATTTTTTTTTTTAATCTGAAAAATTGACATTTCGGGAAACTTTTTACACAAAAAAATCATATCTGTCTAGCAGGGAATTCGCCTTTAAATCTTGTGTTTTCGTAACTAGTGTCAGATCCGCATAAAAAAATACTGTCATATTTTAGACCACACCAACAAATTCAAACTTCACTACAAAGGGTTAATTCCTGTGCCAATGGCTATCTTACCTATGGGAAATCATAGGGAAGAGGTGTGATGATTTTTTTATGCAAAAAGCACACAAGGCTATTGACCAATCAGGGCCCAGTGTCTATTTTATTCTCTCCTATATATTCCTCCCGCATCCGCTAGAGGTCTCTCCGAGCCTTATTTACACCAGTGTAACCTAAAGCGATAGCCCGCTTTTTCGCGGAATAATTGTAACACCCTACATTTTTTCAGAATTGCCCATGAATGAAAAAAATGTGTTCAAAAATAATATCACTTCTGTGGTTCTTTATTTATCACACACAATTTAACCCCACTCTCTGTAACACATTATTCATCAAAAAAGCACATTTTTCCACCACAAGTCATATTCAGGCCCCATTTTCACACAGTTTTTGGGGTCTGGTGTTGCAAACTTGGATCAGCTATGGAAGACTGTACAAGATCCTTTCCATGAGAGAACTTCTGGTGATGTGAGGTCATTGAGTCCAGATCTGATCAGCTGAGCATCAAGCACATGACTTTATCAGCACATGGAAGACTAAAATATGACATTTTCAGGTCTGCAAGGGTGATCCAAGATAACTGGATGTGGGTGTATATTGAATTAGTTGAACAAAGATATGCTCTCTTTGAAATGCTGAAGCATTTTCTTAAATGTGTCCAAGTTTTAGTGCTATTAACCTTCAAATGGCCATACCCACCAGTGAAAATGAGACACTTTTATTATATATATCTGTATATCACTGGCTATAAAATCCAAAATACTTGTTAGATTAGCTTCTTATAACAATTGGTATGTGTGTCATTGACATGCTCATGTAATGGGTAATTTGCATTATCATGTGACAATTACCACATTGAATTTTTTTGAAAATACCTTGAAAAATTGGCATTTTTTATGAAAAATCATACCATTTTTTTGGCCGATGGAAGTGAAAGAAGACATCAGCAGCAAGAATAGCCACACCATGCATGGGAGATTCATTGGACTGAAAGACCAGGCTGTGAAAAATGCATTAAAATACTTTAAAGTGACTCCCAGGAATCAAAAATGCCAAAAAGTTCATTTTTCCCTTTAAAGCGATAGCCCGCTTTTTCGCGGAATAATTGTAACACCCTACATTTTTTCAGAATTGCCCATGAATGAAAAAAATGTGTTCAAAAATAATATCACTTCTGTGGTTCTTTATTTATCACACACAATTTAACCCCACTCTCTGTAACACATTATTCATCAAAAAAGCACATTTTTCCACCACAAGTCATATTCAGGCCCCATTTTCACACAGTTTTTGGGGTCTGGTGTTGCAAACTTGGATCAGCTATGGAAGACTGTACAAGATCCTTTCCATGAGAGAACTTCTGGTGATGTGAGGTCATTGAGTCCAGATCTGATCAGCTGAGCATCAAGCACATGACTTTATCAGCACATGGAAGACTAAAATATGACATTTTCAGGTCTGCAAGGGTGATCCAAGATAACTGGATGTGGGTGTATATTGAATTAGTTGAACAAAGATATGCTCTCTTTGAAATGCTGAAGCATTTTCTTAAATGTGTCCAAGTTTTAGTGCTATTAACCTTCAAATGGCCATACCCACCAGTGAAAATGAGACACTTTTATTATATATATCTGTATATCACTGGCTATAAAATCCAAAATACTTGTTAGATTAGCTTCTTATAACAATTGGTATGTGTGTCATTGACATGCTCATGTAATGGGTAATTTGCATTATCATGTGACAATTACCACCTTGAATTTTTTTGAAAATACCTTGAAAAATTGGCATTTTTTATGAAAAATCATACCATTTTTTTGGCCGATGGAAGTGAAAGAAGACATCAGCAGCAAGAATAGCCACACCATGCATGGGAGATTCATTGGACTGAAAGACCAGGCTGTGAAAAATGCATTAAAATACTTTAAAGTGACTCCCAGGAATCAAAAATGCCAAAAAGTTCATTTTTCCCTTTAGGTTACACTGGTGTAAATGTTTTCCATAGGCCTCAGTGCTAACGTTTTAGCGTATGCTGTTGGCTATATGAACCATGGGTCCAATTTTTTTTTTTAATCTGAAAAATTGACATTTCGGGAAACTTTTTACACAAAAAAATCATATCTGTCTAGCAGGGAATTCGCCTTTAAATCTTGTGTTTTCGTAACTAGTGTCAGATCCGCATAAAAAAATACTGTCATATTTTAGACCACACCAACAAATTCAAACTTCACTACAAAGGGTTAATTCCTGTGCCAATGGCTATCTTACCTATGGGAAATCATAGGGAAGAGGTGTGATGATTTTTTTATGCCAAAAGCACACAAGGCTATTGACCAATCAGGGCCCAGTGTCTATTTTATTCTCTCCTATATATTCCTCCCGCATCCGCTAGAGGTCTCTCCGAGCCTTATTTACACCAGTGTAACCTAAAGCGATAGCCCGCTTTTTCGCGGAATAATTGTAACACCCTACATTTTTTCAGAATTGCCCATGAATGAAAAAAATGTGTTCAAAAATAATATCACTTCTGTGGTTCTTTATTTATCACACACAATTTAACCCCACTCTCTGTAACACATTATTCATCAAAAAAGCACATTTTTCCACCACAAGTCATATTCAGGCCCCATTTTCACACAGTTTTTGGGGTCTGGTGTTGCAAACTTGGATCAGCTATGGAAGACTGTACAAGATCCTTTCCATGAGAGAACTTCTGGTGATGTGAGGTCATTGAGTCCAGATCTGATCAGCTGAGCATCAAGCACATGACTTTATCAGCACATGGAAGACTAAAATATGACATTTTCAGGTCTGCAAGGGTGATCCAAGATAACTGGATGTGGGTGTATATTGAATTAGTTGAACAAAGATATGCTCTCTTTGAAATGCTGAAGCATTTTCTTAAATGTGTCCAAGTTTTAGTGCTATTAACCTTCAAATGGCCATACCCACCAGTGAAAATGAGACACTTTTATTATATATATCTGTATATCACTGGCTATAAAATCCAAAATACTTGTTAGATTAGCTTCTTATAACAATTGGTATGTGTGTCATTGACATGCTCATGTAATGGGTAATTTGCATTATCATGTGACAATTACCACCTTGAATTTTTTTGAAAATACCTTGAAAAATTGGCATTTTTTATGAAAAATCATACCATTTTTTTGGCCGATGGAAGTGAAAGAAGACATCAGCAGCAAGAATAGCCACACCATGCATGGGAGATTCATTGGACTGAAAGACCAGGCTGTGAAAAATGCATTAAAATACTTTAAAGTGACTCCCAGGAATCAAAAATGCCAAAAAGTTCATTTTTCCCTTTAGGTTACACTGGTGTAAATGTTTTCCATAGGCCTCAGTGCTAACGTTTTAGCGTATGCTGTTGGCTATATGAACCATGGGTCCAATTTTTTTTTTTAATCTGAAAAATTGACATTTCGGGAAACTTTTTACACAAAAAAATCATATCTGTCTAGCAGGGAATTCGCCTTTAAATCTTGTGTTTTCGTAACTAGTGTCAGATCCGCATAAAAAAATACTGTCATATTTTAGACCACACCAACAAATTCAAACTTCACTACAAAGGGTTAATTCCTGTGCCAATGGCTATCTTACCTATGGGAAATCATAGGGAAGAGGTGTGATGATTTTTTTATGCAAAAAGCACACAAGGCTATTGACCAATCAGGGCCCAGTGTCTATTTTATTCTCTCCTATATATTCCTCCCGCATCCGCTAGAGGTCTCTCCGAGCCTTATTTACACCAGTGTAACCTAAAGCGATAGCCCGCTTTTTCGCGGAATAATTGTAACACCCTACATTTTTTCAGAATTGCCCATGAATGAAAAAAATGTGTTCAAAAATAATATCACTTCTGTGGTTCTTTATTTATCACACACAATTTAACCCCACTCTCTGTAACACATTATCCATCAAAAAAGCACATTTTTCCACCACAAGTCATATTCAGGCCCCATTTTCACACAGTTTTTGGGGTCTGGTGTTGCAAACTTGGATCAGCTATGGAAGACTGTACAAGATCCTTTCCATGAGAGAACTTCTGGTGATGTGAGGTCATTGAGTCCAGATCTGATCAGCTGAGCATCAAGCACATGACTTTATCAGCACATGGAAGACTAAAATATGACATTTTCAGGTCTGCAAGGGTGATCCAAGATAACTGGATGTGGGTGTATATTGAATTAGTTGAACAAAGATATGCTCTCTTTGAAATGCTGAAGCATTTTCTTAAATGTGTCCAAGTTTTAGTGCTATTAACCTTCAAATGGCCATACCCACCAGTGAAAATGAGACACTTTTATTATATATATCTGTATATCACTGGCTATAAAATCCAAAATACTTGTTAGATTAGCTTCTTATAACAATTGGTATGTGTGTCATTGACATGCTCATGTAATGGGTAATTTGCATTATCATGTGACAATTACCACCTTGAATTTTTTTGAAAATACCTTGAAAAATTGGCATTTTTTATGAAAAATCATACCATTTTTTTGGCCGATGGAAGTGAAAGAAGACATCAGCAGCAAGAATAGCCACACCATGCATGGGAGATTCATTGGACTGAAAGACCAGGCTGTGAAAAATGCATTAAAATACTTTAAAGTGACTCCCAGGAATCAAAAATGCCAAAAAGTTCATTTCTCCCTTTAAAGCGATAGCCCGCTTTTTCGCGGAATAATTGTAACACCCTACATTTTTTCAGAATTGCCCATGAATGAAAAAAATGTGTTCAAAAATAATATCACTTCTGTGGTTCTTTATTTATCACACACAATTTAACCCCACTCTCTGTAACACATTATTCATCAAAAAAGCACATTTTTCCACCACAAGTCATATTCAGGCCCCATTTTCACACAGTTTTTGGGGTCTGGTGTTGCAAACTTGGATCAGCTATGGAAGACTGTACAAGATCCTTTCCATGAGAGAACTTCTGGTGATGTGAGGTCATTGAGTCCAGATCTGATCAGCTGAGCATCAAGCACATGACTTTATCAGCACATGGAAGACTAAAATATGACATTTTCAGGTCTGCAAGGGTGATCCAAGATAACTGGATTGTGGGTGTATATTGAATTAGTTGAACAAAGATATGCTCTCTTTGAAATGCTGAAGCATTTTCTTAAATGTGTCCAAGTTTTAGTGCTATTAACCTTCAAATGGCCATACCCACCAGTGAAAATGAGACACTTTTATTATATATATCTGTATATCACTGGCTATAAAATCCAAAATACTTGTTAGATTAGCTTCTTATAACAATTGGTATGTGTGTCATTGACATGCTCATGTAATGGGTAATTTGCATTATCATGTGACAATTACCACCTTGAATTTTTTTGAAAATACCTTGAAAAATTGGGATTTTTTATGAAAAATCATACCATTTTTTTGGCCGATGGAAGTGAAAGAAGACATCAGCAGCAAGAATAGCCACACCATGCATGGGAGATTCATTGGACTGAAAGACCAGGCTGTGAAAAATGCATTAAAATACTTTAAAGTGACTCCCAGGAATCAAAAATGCCAAAAAGTTCATTTTTCCCTTTAAAGCGATAGCCCGCTTTTTCGCGGAATAATTGTAACACCCTACATTTTTTCAGAATTGCCCATGAATGAAAAAAATGTGTTCAAAAATAATATCACTTCTGTGGTTCTTTATTTATCACACACAATTTAACCCCACTCTCTGTAACACATTATTCATCAAAAAAGCACATTTTTCCACCACAAGTCATATTCAGGCCCCATTTTCACACAGTTTTTGGGGTCTGGTGTTGCAAACTTGGATCAGCTATGGAAGACTGTACAAGATCCTTTCCATGAGAGAACTTCTGGTGATGTGAGGTCATTGAGTCCAGATCTGATCAGCTGAGCATCAAGCACATGACTTTATCAGCACATGGAAGACTAAAATATGACATTTTCAGGTCTGCAAGGGTGATCCAAGATAACTGGATGTGGGTGTATATTGAATTAGTTGAACAAAGATATGCTCTCTTTGAAATGCTGAAGCATTTTCTTAAATGTGTCCAAGTTTTAGTGCTATTAACCTTCAAATGGCCATACCCACCAGTGAAAATGAGACACTTTTATTATATATATCTGTATATCACTGGCTATAAAATCCAAAATACTTGTTAGATTAGCTTCTTATAACAATTGGTATGTGTGTCATTGACATGCTCATGTAATGGGTAATTTGCATTATCATGTGACAATTACCACCTTGAATTTTTTTGAAAATACCTTGAAAAATTGGCATTTTTTATGAAAAATCATACCATTTTTTTGGCCGATGGAAGTGAAAGAAGACATCAGCAGCAAGAATAGCCACACCATGCATGGGAGATTCATTGGACTGAAAGACCAGGCTGTGAAAAATGCATTAAAATACTTTAAAGTGACTCCCAGGAATCAAAAATGCCAAAAAGTTCATTTTTCCCTTTAGGTTACACTGGTGTAAATGTTTTCCATAGGCCTCAGTGCTAACGTTTTAGCGTATGCTGTTGGCTATATGAACCATGGGTCCAATTTTTTTTTTTAATCTGAAAAATTGACATTTCGGGAAACTTTTTACACAAAAAAATCATATCTGTCTAGCAGGGAATTCGCCTTTAAATCTTGTGTTTTCGTAACTAGTGTCAGATCCGCATAAAAAAATACTGTCATATTTTAGACCACACCAACAAATTCAAACTTCACTACAAAGGGTTAATTCCTGTGCCAATGGCTATCTTACCTATGGGAAATCATAGGGAAGAGGTGTGATGATTTTTTTATGCAAAAAGCACACAAGGCTATTGACCAATCAGGGCCCAGTGTCTATTTTATTCTCTCCTATATATTCCTCCCGCATCCGCTAGAGGTCTCTCCGAGCCTTATTTACACCAGTGTAACCTAAAGCGATAGCCCGCTTTTTCGCGGAATAATTGTAACACCCTACATTTTTTCAGAATTGCCCATGAATGAAAAAAATGTGTTCAAAAATAATATCACTTCTGTGGTTCTTTATTTATCACACACAATTTAACCCCACTCTCTGTAACACATTATTCATCAAAAAAGCACATTTTTCCACCACAAGTCATATTCAGGCCCCATTTTCACACAGTTTTTGGGGTCTGGTGTTGCAAACTTGGATCAGCTATGGAAGACTGTACAAGATCCTTTCCATGAGAGAACTTCTGGTGATGTGAGGTCATTGAGTCCAGATCTGATCAGCTGAGCATCAAGCACATGACTTTATCAGCACATGGAAGACTAAAATATGACATTTTCAGGTCTGCAAGGGTGATCCAAGATAACTGGATGTGGGTGTATATTGAATTAGTTGAACAAAGATATGCTCTCTTTGAAATGCTGAAGCATTTTCTTAAATGTGTCCAAGTTTTAGTGCTATTAACCTTCAAATGGCCATACCCACCAGTGAAAATGAGACACTTTTATTATATATATCTGTATATCACTGGCTATAAAATCCAAAATACTTGTTAGATTAGCTTCTTATAACAATTGGTATGTGTGTCATTGACATGCTCATGTAATGGGTAATTTGCATTATCATGTGACAATTACCACCTTGAATTTTTTTGAAAATACCTTGAAAAATTGGCATTTTTTATGAAAAATCATACCATTTTTTTGGCCGATGGAAGTGAAAGAAGACATCAGCAGCAAGAATAGCCACACCATGCATGGGAGATTCATTGGACTGAAAGACCAGGCTGTGAAAAATGCATTAAAATACTTTAAAGTGACTCCCAGGAATCAAAAATGCCAAAAAGTTCATTTTTCCCTTTAGGTTACACTGGTGTAAATGTTTTCCATAGGCCTCAGTGCTAACGTTTTAGCGTATGCTGTTGGCTATATGAACCATGGGTCCAATTTTTTTTTTTAATCTGAAAAATTGACATTTCGGGAAACTTTTTACACAAAAAAATCATATCTGTCTAGCAGGGAATTCGCCTTTAAATCTTGTGTTTTCGTAACTAGTGTCAGATCCGCATAAAAAAATACTGTCATATTTTAGACCACACCAACAAATTCAAACTTCACTACAAAGGGTTAATTCCTGTGCCAATGGCTATCTTACCTATGGGAAATCATAGGGAAGAGGTGTGATGATTTTTTTATGCAAAAAGCACACAAGGCTATTGACCAATCAGGGCCCAGTGTCTATTTTATTCTCTCCTATATATTCCTCCCGCATCCGCTAGAGGTCTCTCCGAGCCTTATTTACACCAGTGTAACCTAAAGCGATAGCCCGCTTTTTCGCGGAATAATTGTAACACCCTACATTTTTTCAGAATTGCCCATGAATGAAAAAAATGTGTTCAAAAATAATATCACTTCTGTGGTTCTTTATTTATCACACACAATTTAACCCCACTCTCTGTAACACATTATTCATCAAAAAAGCACATTTTTCCACCACAAGTCATATTCAGGCCCCATTTTCACACAGTTTTTGGGGTCTGGTGTTGCAAACTTGGATCAGCTATGGAAGACTGTACAAGATCCTTTCCATGAGAGAACTTCTGGTGATGTGAGGTCATTGAGTCCAGATCTGATCAGCTGAGCATCAAGCACATGACTTTATCAGCACATGGAAGACTAAAATATGACATTTTCAGGTCTGCAAGGGTGATCCAAGATAACTGGATGTGGGTGTATATTGAATTAGTTGAACAAAGATATGCTCTCTTTGAAATGCTGAAGCATTTTCTTAAATGTGTCCAAGTTTTAGTGCTATTAACCTTCAAATGGCCATACCCACCAGTGAAAATGAGACACTTTTATTATATATATCTGTATATCACTGGCTATAAAATCCAAAATACTTGTTAGATTAGCTTCTTATAACAATTGGTATGTGTGTCATTGACATGCTCATGTAATGGGTAATTTGCATTATCATGTGACAATTACCACCTTGAATTTTTTTGAAAATACCTTGAAAAATTGGCATTTTTTATGAAAAATCATACCATTTTTTTGGCCGATGGAAGTGAAAGAAGACATCAGCAGCAAGAATAGCCACACCATGCATGGGAGATTCATTGGACTGAAAGACCAGGCTGTGAAAAATGCATTAAAATACTTTAAAGTGACTCCCAGGAATCAAAAATGCCAAAAAGTTCATTTTTCCCTTAAAGCGATAGCCCGCTTTTTCGCGGAATAATTGTAACACCCTACATTTTTTCAGAATTGCCCATGAATGAAAAAAATGTGTTCAAAAATAATATCACTTCTGTGGTTCTTTATTTATCACACACAATTTAACCCCACTCTCTGTAACACATTATTCATCAAAAAAGCACATTTTTCCACCACAAGTCATATTCAGGCCCCATTTTCACACAGTTTTTGGGGTCTGGTGTTGCAAACTTGGATCAGCTATGGAAGACTGTACAAGATCCTTTCCATGAGAGAACTTCTGGTGATGTGAGGTCATTGAGTCCAGATCTGATCAGCTGAGCATCAAGCACATGACTTTATCAGCACATGGAAGACTAAAATATGACATTTTCAGGTCTGCAAGGGTGATCCAAGATAACTGGATGTGGGTGTATATTGAATTAGTTGAACAAAGATATGCTCTCTTTGAAATGCTGAAGCATTTTCTTAAATGTGTCCAAGTTTTAGTGCTATTAACCTTCAAATGGCCATACCCACCAGTGAAAATGAGACACTTTTATTATATATATCTGTATATCACTGGCTATAAAATCCAAAATACTTGTTAGATTAGCTTCTTATAACAATTGGTATGTGTGTCATTGACATGCTCATGTAATGGGTAATTTGCATTATCATGTGACAATTACCACCTTGAATTTTTTTGAAAATACCTTGAAAAATTGGCATTTTTTATGAAAAATCATACCATTTTTTTGGCCGATGGAAGTGAAAGAAGACATCAGCAGCAAGAATAGCCACACCATGCATGGGAGATTCATTGGACTGAAAGACCAGGCTGTGAAAAATGCATTAAAATACTTTAAAGTGACTCCCAGGAATCAAAAATGCCAAAAAGTTCATTTTTCCCTTTAAGCGATAGCCCGCTTTTTCGCGGAATAATTGTAACACCCTACATTTTTTCAGAATTGCCCATGAATGAAAAAAATGTGTTCAAAAATAATATCACTTCTGTGGTTCTTTATTTATCACACACAATTTAACCCCACTCTCTGTAACACATTATTCATCAAAAAAGCACATTTTTCCACCACAAGTCATATTCAGGCCCCATTTTCACACAGTTTTTGGGGTCTGGTGTTGCAAACTTGGATCAGCTATGGAAGACTGTACAAGATCCTTTCCATGAGAGAACTTCTGGTGATGTGAGGTCATTGAGTCCAGATCTGATCAGCTGAGCATCAAGCACATGACTTTATCAGCACATGGAAGACTAAAATATGACATTTTCAGGTCTGCAAGGGTGATCCAAGATAACTGGATGTGGGTGTATATTGAATTAGTTGAACAAAGATATGCTCTCTTTGAAATGCTGAAGCATTTTCTTAAATGTGTCCAAGTTTTAGTGCTATTAACCTTCAAATGGCCATACCCACCAGTGAAAATGAGACACTTTTATTATATATATCTGTATATCACTGGCTATAAAATCCAAAATACTTGTTAGATTAGCTTCTTATAACAATTGGTATGTGTGTCATTGACATGCTCATGTAATGGGTAATTTGCATTATCATGTGACAATTACCACCTTGAATTTTTTTGAAAATACCTTGAAAAATTGGCATTTTTTATGAAAAATCATACCATTTTTTTGGCCGATGGAAGTGAAAGAAGACATCAGCAGCAAGAATAGCCACACCATGCATGGGAGATTCATTGGACTGAAAGACCAGGCTGTGAAAAATGCATTAAAATACTTTAAAGTGACTCCCAGGAATCAAAAATGCCAAAAAGTTCATTTTTCCCTTTAGGTTACACTGGTGTAAATGTTTTCCATAGGCCTCAGTGCTAACGTTTTAGCGTATGCTGTTGGCTATATGAACCATGGGTCCAATTTTTTTTTTTAATCTGAAAAATTGACATTTTGGGAAACTTTTTACACAAAAAAATCATATCTGTCTAGCAGGGAATTCGCCTTTAAATCTTGTGTTTTCGTAACTAGTGTCAGATCCGCATAAAAAAATACTGTCATATTTTAGACCACACCAACAAATTCAAACTTCACTACAAAGGGTTAATTCCTGTGCCAATGGCTATCTTACCTATGGGAAATCATAGGGAAGAGGTGTGATGATTTTTTTATGCAAAAAGCACACAAGGCTATTGACCAATCAGGGCCCAGTGTCTATTTTATTCTCTCCTATATATTCCTCCCGCATCCGCTAGAGGTCTCTCCGAGCCTTATTTACACCAGTGTAACCTAAAGCGATAGCCCGCTTTTTCGCGGAATAATTGTAACACCCTACATTTTTTCAGAATTGCCCATGAATGAAAAAAATGTGTTCAAAAATAATATCACTTCTGTGGTTCTTTATTTATCACACACAATTTAACCCCACTCTCTGTAACACATTATTCATCAAAAAAGCACATTTTTCCACCACAAGTCATATTCAGGCCCCATTTTCACACAGTTTTTGGGGTCTGGTGTTGCAAACTTGGATCAGCTATGGAAGACTGTACAAGATCCTTTCCATGAGAGAACTTCTGGTGATGTGAGGTCATTGAGTCCAGATCTGATCAGCTGAGCATCAAGCACATGACTTTATCAGCACATGGAAGACTAAAATATGACATTTTCAGGTCTGCAAGGGTGATCCAAGATAACTGGATGTGGGTGTATATTGAATTAGTTGAACAAAGATATGCTCTCTTTGAAATGCTGAAGCATTTTCTTAAATGTGTCCAAGTTTTAGTGCTATTAACCTTCAAATGGCCATACCCACCAGTGAAAATGAGACACTTTTATTATATATATCTGTATATCACTGGCTATAAAATCCAAAATACTTGTTAGATTAGCTTCTTATAACAATTGGTATGTGTGTCATTGACATGCTCATGTAATGGGTAATTTGCATTATCATGTGACAATTACCACCTTGAATTTTTTTGAAAATACCTTGAAAAATTGGCATTTTTTATGAAAAATCATACCATTTTTTTGGCCGATGGAAGTGAAAGAAGACATCAGCAGCAAGAATAGCCACACCATGCATGGGAGATTCATTGGACTGAAAGACCAGGCTGTGAAAAATGCATTAAAATACTTTAAAGTGACTCCCAGGAATCAAAAATGCCAAAAAGTTCATTTTTCCCTTTAAAGCGATAGCCCGCTTTTTCGCGGAATAATTGTAACACCCTACATTTTTTCAGAATTGCCCATGAATGAAAAAAATGTGTTCAAAAATAATATCACTTCTGTGGTTCTTTATTTATCACACACAATTTAACCCCACTCTCTGTAACACATTATTCATCAAAAAAGCACATTTTTCCACCACAAGTCATATTCAGGCCCCATTTTCACACAGTTTTTGGGGTCTGGTGTTGCAAACTTGGATCAGCTATGGAAGACTGTACAAGATCCTTTCCATGAGAGAACTTCTGGTGATGTGAGGTCATTGAGTCCAGATCTGATCAGCTGAGCATCAAGCACATGACTTTATCAGCACATGGAAGACTAAAATATGACATTTTCAGGTCTGCAAGGGTGATCCAAGATAACTGGATGTGGGTGTATATTGAATTAGTTGAACAAAGATATGCTCTCTTTGAAATGCTGAAGCATTTTCTTAAATGTGTCCAAGTTTTAGTGCTATTAACCTTCAAATGGCCATACCCACCAGTGAAAATGAGACACTTTTATTATATATATCTGTATATCACTGGCTATAAAATCCAAAATACTTGTTAGATTAGCTTCTTATAACAATTGGTATGTGTGTCATTGACATGCTCATGTAATGGGTAATTTGCATTATCATGTGACAATTACCACCTTGAATTTTTTTGAAAATACCTTGAAAAATTGGCATTTTTTATGAAAAATCATACCATTTTTTTGGCCGATGGAAGTGAAAGAAGACATCAGCAGCAAGAATAGCCACACCATGCATGGGAGATTCATTGGACTGAAAGACCAGGCTGTGAAAAATGCATTAAAATACTTTAAAGTGACTCCCAGGAATCAAAAATGCCAAAAAGTTCATTTTTCCCTTTAGGTTACACTGGTGTAAATGTTTTCCATAGGCCTCAGTGCTAACGTTTTAGCGTATGCTGTTGGCTATATGAACCATGGGTCCAATTTTTTTTTTTAATCTGAAAAATTGACATTTCGGGAAACTTTTTACACAAAAAAATCATATCTGTCTAGCAGGGAATTCGCCTTTAAATCTTGTGTTTTCGTAACTAGTGTCAGATCCGCATAAAAAAATACTGTCATATTTTAGACCACACCAACAAATTCAAACTTCACTACAAAGGGTTAATTCCTGTGCCAATGGCTATCTTACCTATGGGAAATCATAGGGAAGAGGTGTGATGATTTTTTTATGCAAAAAGCACACAAGGCTATTGACCAATCAGGGCCCAGTGTCTATTTTATTCTCTCCTATATATTCCTCCCGCATCCGCTAGAGGTCTCTCCGAGCCTTATTTACACCAGTGTAACCTAAAGCGATAGCCCGCTTTTTCGCGGAATAATTGTAACACCCTACATTTTTTCAGAATTGCCCATGAATGAAAAAAATGTGTTCAAAAATAATATCACTTCTGTGGTTCTTTATTTATCACACACAATTTAACCCCACTCTCTGTAACACATTATTCATCAAAAAAGCACATTTTTCCACCACAAGTCATATTCAGGCCCCATTTTCACACAGTTTTTGGGGTCTGGTGTTGCAAACTTGGATCAGCTATGGAAGACTGTACAAGATCCTTTCCATGAGAGAACTTCTGGTGATGTGAGGTCATTGAGTCCAGATCTGATCAGCTGAGCATCAAGCACATGACTTTATCAGCACATGGAAGACTAAAATATGACATTTTCAGGTCTGCAAGGGTGATCCAAGATAACTGGATGTGGGTGTATATTGAATTAGTTGAACAAAGATATGCTCTCTTTGAAATGCTGAAGCATTTTCTTAAATGTGTCCAAGTTTTAGTGCTATTAACCTTCAAATGGCCATACCCACCAGTGAAAATGAGACACTTTTATTATATATATCTGTATATCACTGGCTATAAAATCCAAAATACTTGTTAGATTAGCTTCTTATAACAATTGGTATGTGTGTCATTGACATGCTCATGTAATGGGTAATTTGCATTATCATGTGACAATTACCACCTTGAATTTTTTTGAAAATACCTTGAAAAATTGGCATTTTTTATGAAAAATCATACCATTTTTTTGGCCGATGGAAGTGAAAGAAGACATCAGCAGCAAGAATAGCCACACCATGCATGGGAGATTCATTGGACTGAAAGACCAGGCTGTGAAAAATGCATTAAAATACTTTAAAGTGACTCCCAGGAATCAAAAATGCCAAAAAGTTCATTTTTCCCTTTAGGTTACACTGGTGTAAATGTTTTCCATAGGCCTCAGTGCTAACGTTTTAGCGTATGCTGTTGGCTATATGAACCATGGGTCCAATTTTTTTTTTTAATCTGAAAAATTGACATTTTGGGAAACTTTTTACACAAAAAAATCATATCTGTCTAGCAGGGAATTCGCCTTTAAATCTTGTGTTTTCGTAACTAGTGTCAGATCCGCATAAAAAAATACTGTCATATTTTAGACCACACCAACAAATTCAAACTTCACTACAAAGGGTTAATTCCTGTGCCAATGGCTATCTTACCTATGGGAAATCATAGGGAAGAGGTGTGATGATTTTTTTATGCAAAAAGCACACAAGGCTATTGACCAATCAGGGCCCAGTGTCTATTTTATTCTCTCCTATATATTCCTCCCGCATCCGCTAGAGGTCTCTCCGAGCCTTATTTACACCAGTGTAACCTAAAGCGATAGCCCGCTTTTTCGCGGAATAATTGTAACACCCTACATTTTTTCAGAATTGCCCATGAATGAAAAAAATGTGTTCAAAAATAATATCACTTCTGTGGTTCTTTATTTATCACACACAATTTAACCCCACTCTCTGTAACACATTATTCATCAAAAAAGCACATTTTTCCACCACAAGTCATATTCAGGCCCCATTTTCACACAGTTTTTGGGGTCTGGTGTTGCAAACTTGGATCAGCTATGGAAGACTGTACAAGATCCTTTCCATGAGAGAACTTCTGGTGATGTGAGGTCATTGAGTCCAGATCTGATCAGCTGAGCATCAAGCACATGACTTTATCAGCACATGGAAGACTAAAATATGACATTTTCAGGTCTGCAAGGGTGATCCAAGATAACTGGATGTGGGTGTATATTGAATTAGTTGAACAAAGATATGCTCTCTTTGAAATGCTGAAGCATTTTCTTAAATGTGTCCAAGTTTTAGTGCTATTAACCTTCAAATGGCCATACCCACCAGTGAAAATGAGACACTTTTATTATATATATCTGTATATCACTGGCTATAAAATCCAAAATACTTGTTAGATTAGCTTCTTATAACAATTGGTATGTGTGTCATTGACATGCTCATGTAATGGGTAATTTGCATTATCATGTGACAATTACCACCTTGAATTTTTTTGAAAATACCTTGAAAAATTGGCATTTTTTATGAAAAATCATACCATTTTTTTGGCCGATGGAAGTGAAAGAAGACATCAGCAGCAAGAATAGCCACACCATGCATGGGAGATTCATTGGACTGAAAGACCAGGCTGTGAAAAATGCATTAAAATACTTTAAAGTGACTCCCAGGAATCAAAAATGCCAAAAAGTTCATTTTTCCCTTTAAAGCGATAGCCCGCTTTTTCGCGGAATAATTGTAACACCCTACATTTTTTCAGAATTGCCCATGAATGAAAAAAATGTGTTCAAAAATAATATCACTTCTGTGGTTCTTTATTTATCACACACAATTTAACCCCACTCTCTGTAACACATTATTCATCAAAAAAGCACATTTTTCCACCACAAGTCATATTCAGGCCCCATTTTCACACAGTTTTTGGGGTCTGGTGTTGCAAACTTGGATCAGCTATGGAAGACTGTACAAGATCCTTTCCATGAGAGAACTTCTGGTGATGTGAGGTCATTGAGTCCAGATCTGATCAGCTGAGCATCAAGCACATGACTTTATCAGCACATGGAAGACTAAAATATGACATTTTCAGGTCTGCAAGGGTGATCCAAGATAACTGGATGTGGGTGTATATTGAATTAGTTGAACAAAGATATGCTCTCTTTGAAATGCTGAAGCATTTTCTTAAATGTGTCCAAGTTTTAGTGCTATTAACCTTCAAATGGCCATACCCACCAGTGAAAATGAGACACTTTTATTATATATATCTGTATATCACTGGCTATAAAATCCAAAATACTTGTTAGATTAGCTTCTTATAACAATTGGTATGTGTGTCATTGACATGCTCATGTAATGGGTAATTTGCATTATCATGTGACAATTACCACCTTGAATTTTTTTGAAAATACCTTGAAAAATTGGCATTTTTTATGAAAAATCATACCATTTTTTTGGCCGATGGAAGTGAAAGAAGACATCAGCAGCAAGAATAGCCACACCATGCATGGGAGATTCATTGGACTGAAAGACCAGGCTGTGAAAAATGCATTAAAATACTTTAAAGTGACTCCCAGGAATCAAAAATGCCAAAAAGTTCATTTTTCCCTTTAGGTTACACTGGTGTAAATGTTTTCCATAGGCCTCAGTGCTAACGTTTTAGCGTATGCTGTTGGCTATATGAACCATGGGTCCAATTTTTTTTTTTAATCTGAAAAATTGACATTTCGGGAAACTTTTTACACAAAAAAATCATATCTGTCTAGCAGGGAATTCGCCTTTAAATCTTGTGTTTTCGTAACTAGTGTCAGATCCGCATAAAAAAATACTGTCATATTTTAGACCACACCAACAAATTCAAACTTCACTACAAAGGGTTAATTCCTGTGCCAATGGCTATCTTACCTATGGGAAATCATAGGGAAGAGGTGTGATGATTTTTTTATGCAAAAAGCACACAAGGCTATTGACCAATCAGGGCCCAGTGTCTATTTTATTCTCTCCTATATATTCCTCCCGCATCCGCTAGAGGTCTCTCCGAGCCTTATTTACACCAGTGTAACCTAAAGCGATAGCCCGCTTTTTCGCGGAATAATTGTAACACCCTACATTTTTTCAGAATTGCCCATGAATGAAAAAAATGTGTTCAAAAATAATATCACTTCTGTGGTTCTTTATTTATCACACACAATTTAACCCCACTCTCTGTAACACATTATTCATCAAAAAAGCACATTTTTCCACCACAAGTCATATTCAGGCCCCATTTTCACACAGTTTTTGGGGTCTGGTGTTGCAAACTTGGATCAGCTATGGAAGACTGTACAAGATCCTTTCCATGAGAGAACTTCTGGTGATGTGAGGTCATTGAGTCCAGATCTGATCAGCTGAGCATCAAGCACATGACTTTATCAGCACATGGAAGACTAAAATATGACATTTTCAGGTCTGCAAGGGTGATCCAAGATAACTGGATGTGGGTGTATATTGAATTAGTTGAACAAAGATATGCTCTCTTTGAAATGCTGAAGCATTTTCTTAAATGTGTCCAAGTTTTAGTGCTATTAACCTTCAAATGGCCATACCCACCAGTGAAAATGAGACACTTTTATTATATATATCTGTATATCACTGGCTATAAAATCCAAAATACTTGTTAGATTAGCTTCTTATAACAATTGGTATGTGTGTCATTGACATGCTCATGTAATGGGTAATTTGCATTATCATGTGACAATTACCACCTTGAATTTTTTTGAAAATACCTTGAAAAATTGGCATTTTTTATGAAAAATCATACCATTTTTTTGGCCGATGGAAGTGAAAGAAGACATCAGCAGCAAGAATAGCCACACCATGCATGGGAGATTCATTGGACTGAAAGACCAGGCTGTGAAAAATGCATTAAAATACTTTAAAGTGACTCCCAGGAATCAAAAATGCCAAAAAGTTCATTTTTCCCTTAAAGCGATAGCCCGCTTTTTCGCGGAATAATTGTAACACCCTACATTTTTTCAGAATTGCCCATGAATGAAAAAAATGTGTTCAAAAATAATATCACTTCTGTGGTTCTTTATTTATCACACACAATTTAACCCCACTCTCTGTAACACATTATTCATCAAAAAAGCACATTTTTCCACCACAAGTCATATTCAGGCCCCATTTTCACACAGTTTTTGGGGTCTGGTGTTGCAAACTTGGATCAGCTATGGAAGACTGTACAAGATCCTTTCCATGAGAGAACTTCTGGTGATGTGAGGTCATTGAGTCCAGATCTGATCAGCTGAGCATCAAGCACATGACTTTATCAGCACATGGAAGACTAAAATATGACATTTTCAGGTCTGCAAGGGTGATCCAAGATAACTGGATGTGGGTGTATATTGAATTAGTTGAACAAAGATATGCTCTCTTTGAAATGCTGAAGCATTTTCTTAAATGTGTCCAAGTTTTAGTGCTATTAACCTTCAAATGGCCATACCCACCAGTGAAAATGAGACACTTTTATTATATATATCTGTATATCACTGGCTATAAAATCCAAAATACTTGTTAGATTAGCTTCTTATAACAATTGGTATGTGTGTCATTGACATGCTCATGTAATGGGTAATTTGCATTATCATGTGACAATTACCACCTTGAATTTTTTTGAAAATACCTTGAAAAATTGGCATTTTTTATGAAAAATCATACCATTTTTTTGGCCGATGGAAGTGAAAGAAGACATCAGCAGCAAGAATAGCCACACCATGCATGGGAGATTCATTGGACTGAAAGACCAGGCTGTGAAAAATGCATTAAAATACTTTAAAGTGACTCCCAGGAATCAAAAATGCCAAAAAGTTCATTTTTCCCTTTAGGTTACACTGGTGTAAATGTTTTCCATAGGCCTCAGTGCTAACGTTTTAGCGTATGCTGTTGGCTATATGAACCATGGGTCCAATTTTTTTTTTTAATCTGAAAAATTGACATTTCGGGAAACTTTTTACACAAAAAAATCATATCTGTCTAGCAGGGAATTCGCCTTTAAATCTTGTGTTTTCGTAACTAGTGTCAGATCCGCATAAAAAAATACTGTCATATTTTAGACCACACCAACAAATTCAAACTTCACTACAAGGGGTTAATTCCTGTGCCAATGGCTATCTTACCTATGGGAAATCATAGGGAAGAGGTGTGATGATTTTTTTATGCAAAAAGCACACAAGGCTATTGACCAATCAGGGCCCAGTGTCTATTTTATTCTCTCCTATATATTCCTCCCGCATCCGCTAGAGGTCTCTCCGAGCCTTATTTACACCAGTGTAACCTAAAGCGATAGCCCGCTTTTTCGCGGAATAATTGTAACACCCTACATTTTTTCAGAATTGCCCATGAATGAAAAAAATGTGTTCAAAAATAATATCACTTCTGTGGTTCTTTATTTATCACACACAATTTAACCCCACTCTCTGTAACACATTATTCATCAAAAAAGCACATTTTTCCACCACAAGTCATATTCAGGCCCCATTTTCACACAGTTTTTGGGGTCTGGTGTTGCAAACTTGGATCAGCTATGGAAGACTGTACAAGATCCTTTCCATGAGAGAACTTCTGGTGATGTGAGGTCATTGAGTCCAGATCTGATCAGCTGAGCATCAAGCACATGACTTTATCAGCACATGGAAGACTAAAATATGACATTTTCAGGTCTGCAAGGGTGATCCAAGATAACTGGATGTGGGTGTATATTGAATTAGTTGAACAAAGATATGCTCTCTTTGAAATGCTGAAGCATTTTCTTAAATGTGTCCAAGTTTTAGTGCTATTAACCTTCAAATGGCCATACCCACCAGTGAAAATGAGACACTTTTATTATATATATCTGTATATCACTGGCTATAAAATCCAAAATACTTGTTAGATTAGCTTCTTATAACAATTGGTATGTGTGTCATTGACATGCTCATGTAATGGGTAATTTGCATTATCATGTGACAATTACCACCTTGAATTTTTTTGAAAATACCTTGAAAAATTGGCATTTTTTTATGAAAAATCATACCATTTTTTTGGCCGATGGAAGTGAAAGAAGACATCAGCAGCAAGAATAGCCACACCATGCATGGGAGATTCATTGGACTGAAAGACCAGGCTGTGAAAAATGCATTAAAATACTTTAAAGTGACTCCCAGGAATCAAAAATGCCAAAAAGTTCATTTTTCCCTTTAGGTTACACTGGTGTAAATGTTTTCCATAGGCCTCAGTGCTAACGTTTTAGCGTATGCTGTTGGCTATATGAACCATGGGTCCAATTTTTTTTTTTAATCTGAAAAATTGACATTTCGGGAAACTTTTTACACAAAAAAATCATATCTGTCTAGCAGGGAATTCGCCTTTAAATCTTGTGTTTTCGTAACTAGTGTCAGATCCGCATAAAAAAATACTGTCATATTTTAGACCACACCAACAAATTCAAACTTCACTACAAAGGGTTAATTCCTGTGCCAATGGCTATCTTACCTATGGGAAATCATAGGGAAGAGGTGTGATGATTTTTTTATGCAAAAAGCACACAAGGCTATTGACCAATCAGGGCCCAGTGTCTATTTTATTCTCTCCTATATATTCCTCCCGCATCCGCTAGAGGTCTCTCCGAGCCTTATTTACACCAGTGTAACCTAAAGCGATAGCCCGCTTTTTCGCGGAATAATTGTAACACCCTACATTTTTTCAGAATTGCCCATGAATGAAAAAAATGTGTTCAAAAATAATATCACTTCTGTGGTTCTTTATTTATCACACACAATTTAACCCCACTCTCTGTAACACATTATTCATCAAAAAAGCACATTTTTCCACCACAAGTCATATTCAGGCCCCATTTTCACACAGTTTTTGGGGTCTGGTGTTGCAAACTTGGATCAGCTATGGAAGACTGTACAAGATCCTTTCCATGAGAGAACTTCTGGTGATGTGAGGTCATTGAGTCCAGATCTGATCAGCTGAGCATCAAGCACATGACTTTATCAGCACATGGAAGACTAAAATATGACATTTTCAGGTCTGCAAGGGTGATCCAAGATAACTGGATGTGGGTGTATATTGAATTAGTTGAACAAAGATATGCTCTCTTTGAAATGCTGAAGCATTTTCTTAAATGTGTCCAAGTTTTAGTGCTATTAACCTTCAAATGGCCATACCCACCAGTGAAAATGAGACACTTTTATTATATATATCTGTATATCACTGGCTATAAAATCCAAAATACTTGTTAGATTAGCTTCTTATAACAATTGGTATGTGTGTCATTGACATGCTCATGTAATGGGTAATTTGCATTATCATGTGACAATTACCACCTTGAATTTTTTTGAAAATACCTTGAAAAATTGGCATTTTTTTATGAAAAATCATACCATTTTTTTGGCCGATGGAAGTGAAAGAAGACATCAGCAGCAAGAATAGCCACACCATGCATGGGAGATTCATTGGACTGAAAGACCAGGCTGTGAAAAATGCATTAAAATACTTTAAAGTGACTCCCAGGAATCAAAAATGCCAAAAAGTTCATTTTTCCCTTAAAGCGATAGCCCGCTTTTTCGCGGAATAATTGTAACACCCTACATTTTTTCAGAATTGCCCATGAATGAAAAAAATGTGTTCAAAAATAATATCACTTCTGTGGTTCTTTATTTATCACACACAATTTAACCCCACTCTCTGTAACACATTATTCATCAAAAAAGCACATTTTTCCACCACAAGTCATATTCAGGCCCCATTTTCACACAGTTTTTGGGGTCTGGTGTTGCAAACTTGGATCAGCTATGGAAGACTGTACAAGATCCTTTCCATGAGAGAACTTCTGGTGATGTGAGGTCATTGAGTCCAGATCTGATCAGCTGAGCATCAAGCACATGACTTTATCAGCACATGGAAGACTAAAATATGACATTTTCAGGTCTGCAAGGGTGATCCAAGATAACTGGATGTGGGTGTATATTGAATTAGTTGAACAAAGATATGCTCTCTTTGAAATGCTGAAGCATTTTCTTAAATGTGTCCAAGTTTTAGTGCTATTAACCTTCAAATGGCCATACCCACCAGTGAAAATGAGACACTTTTATTATATATATCTGTATATCACTGGCTATAAAATCCAAAATACTTGTTAGATTAGCTTCTTATAACAATTGGTATGTGTGTCATTGACATGCTCATGTAATGGGTAATTTGCATTATCATGTGACAATTACCACCTTGAATTTTTTTGAAAATACCTTGAAAAATTGGCATTTTTTATGAAAAATCATACCATTTTTTTGGCCGATGGAAGTGAAAGAAGACATCAGCAGCAAGAATAGCCACACCATGCATGGGAGATTCATTGGACTGAAAGACCAGGCTGTGAAAAATGCATTAAAATACTTTAAAGTGACTCCCAGGAATCAAAAATGCCAAAAAGTTCATTTTTCTCTTTAGGTTACACTGGTGTAAATGTTTTCCATAGGCCTCAGTGCTAACGTTTTAGCGTATGCTGTTGGCTATATGAACCATGGGTCCAATTTTTTTTTTTAATCTGAAAAATTGACATTTCGGGAAACTTTTTACACAAAAAAATCATATCTGTCTAGCAGGGAATTCGCCTTTAAATCTTGTGTTTTCGTAACTAGTGTCAGATCCGCATAAAAAAATACTGTCATATTTTAGACCACACCAACAAATTCAAACTTCACTACAAAGGGTTAATTCCTGTGCCAATGGCTATCTTAGGGAGCATGTCAAAACCTCTTTCGCATATGCGAAAATATTGTCGATAATGTCGAAAAAGTTTTGACGTAATTGACGTAAATG
Organism: Siphonodentalium dalli; assembly: GCA_032622095.1. Classification (NCBI taxonomy): domain Eukaryota; kingdom Metazoa; phylum Mollusca; class Scaphopoda; order Gadilida; family Siphonodentaliidae; genus Siphonodentalium; species Siphonodentalium dalli. The sequence continues at coordinate 113,381,718 of CP136063.1, forward strand.
TGCAAAAACGAAATGTCGGAAATGACGAAAAATAATGCGATAACGTCGAAAGCGACTGGCCATAAAAGTGCGATAACGTCGAAACCACAACAGACCAAAATTTCCGTAAAATGTCGAAACTTTCGACAACGCGAAAGTCGCGACGTCGAAACATTGATCGATATTCGCAAACGATGAAAAGTTAAAACATCCATACGATGTTGTCGCACTTTATAAATCCGCGCATTTATTTTTGACTTCTGCGTAATCAGATGCCAGCTGAATTTTTATTGGCTGTCAGCCAAAGGCCATACAAACAACTCTATGCGTTTAACACACAAGTACAATGACTTGACAGTTCGACTGTTTTGATAGCTATGAGTTCGCACAAGGCCTAATTAAACAATAGTCAACCCATTCCAAATGTGTGAAGGGGTGACATTTAGCAAAAGGCTATACAAACATATAGGTCTACTGACATATAATGACGTATATACCGGTCCTTCACAACTATGCGTGAACTGTGCGACAGTTTTGTTGTTGTCGTGATGTCTTCTCAATTAGTGAACAATGGTTTAACTCGTTGGACAAAAACAACACATCTGATATATAAAATTCCAAAATGAAGCGACTTGATGTCATAATATCAGTTCGATCATGGCTAGAAACAGTGATGAAATCGAATAGATCTATCGGTAGCGGACATATACGCAGTTGGGAAAATATTAGACCAGCAGTTTACACAGGTCGACAGTACGAAGAAGTTAGGGGTTTCACAACCCCAGGTATCACACATCTAACAGAAAAAAGATGAAATCACACAGAAATTTGAAACCAGCTGCACCCACCCACAACGGGAGCGACAACGGTCCATCCACATGATCCAGCATTTGAAGCAATAGGCCCGATATAGAACAAGCCCTCATCACATTCTGACATATATAGAGCCATACCCTCTAAGTTCATTGTTTTATAATGGTATGATATCCATATTTTTATTATTCATTCAATAAAGAATCGAGAAAAACATAACACTCAACTCCTCTGTCAGTCAATGCTACCCACAAACGAAACTAGGACTGGCCTGGGAAATTAGTGCTAAAAATAGCACAACATAACATGATTGTGCTATTCGTGGAAATTCCAAACTATTATATAATATGTTTTGTATTAACTTAACTTTGTCGCATCTGATCGCTGATATATATTGAATAAAATGTGTAGATTTGAAATAAAAGTATAAATGTCGCCGACGAATTAATCATGATGACGCTGCGCTTCCGATATCTAACAATGATTTCATACGTATATTGCGAAAATTAAAGCATTGTTTACGACTGTCCGACGATGCCGTAAACACCCTGATTTGCGTCCACATTAAAATATGTGTCTGGTCTAGAAAGACAGATTGAAACTGTAGAAATTAACTCTACGTGGCATACTATAAATCGGGGTTGTGGAATAATTTATTGTCGTCCACGGCTGTATTCTTTTATTCATAATAGTTCGCACAATTAAATGGTGACGGTTTACCCAAAGTGAAGACAAGTTACATAATCACACACAAAAACGATTTTCGAAATCAAAATTTGCATTGTTTACGGTACCACTCTGCAGTATTAATGCGACGGTGTAGCAATTATTGCTCGAGATTTAGGGGGACTTCAACCTGTACTGTAATATGTACTGTAAACCAGTGATGCAATATCACTGCTATAAACCCACGGATTTGCGGGCACCGTGTGATATAAAAACGTAGGAATTGATTGTGTTGGCCTATCCTATTATATAAATTGGGTCTGGGAATAATTTATTTGGGACTTTAAATAATCTTCTATTAATAATAGTTTATTATTAAACGAAGTTTGAATTGTCCGATATTAACCAAATCGGAGATTTCAGTAGATCGGAGAAATTTACTAATAGGCCTACATTTATAAACTCCGATCAAATCGGAAATGTTTTCATATCGGCGAATACTCCGATTAAATCATTGGAATTCTTATGATAAAAACTCCGATCTGAGAAATTTCAGCATGGACACCGACATCTTCCCGTTCGCGACACATCAGTATAAAACTGCGACTATGGAGTATTTATTGAACACAAACTGTCACTCCGATCTGAGAAATTTCAGCATGGAGATCGACATCTTCCCGTTCGCGACACATCAGTATAAAACTGCGACCATGGAGTATTTATTGAACACAAACTGTCCTGCCAATCATATCGACACAGCAGCAATATTGACGGATTTAATGCTGCGATCTTGACGAAAACAAACACTGCGAAAATATGTCGAAACAGAACAGCGAACATTTGAGCAAAACTGCGAAACAAAACTGCGATAATTGCGAAAACATCGAACCAAGACAGCGAAAATGACGAAAAATTGACGAAAACGTACAACGTTACGGCGTGCGATAATGACGAAAAAACTCCGATAATGTAGAAAAAACGACGTCAATGACGCCACATTTTTCGCACTTTTTTCGCATTTCTTTCGCATATGCGAAAGAGGTTTTGACATGCTCCCTTACCTATGGGAAATCATAGGGAAGAGGTGTGATGATTTTTTTATGCAAAAAGCACACAAGGCTATTGACCAATCAGGGCCCAGTGTCTATTTTATTCTCTCCTATATATTCCTCCCGCATCCGCTAGAGGTCTCTCCGAGCCTTATTTACACCAGTGTAACCTAAAGCGATAGCCCGCTTTTTCGCGGAATAATTGTAACACCCTACATTTTTTCAGAATTGCCCATGAATGAAAAAAATGTGTTCAAAAATAATATCACTTCTGTGGTTCTTTATTTATCACACACAATTTAACCCCACTCTCTGTAACACATTATTCATCAAAAAAGCACATTTTTCCACCACAAGTCATATTCAGGCCCCATTTTCACACAGTTTTTGGGGTCTGGTGTTGCAAACTTGGATCAGCTATGGAAGACTGTACAAGATCCTTTCCATGAGAGAACTTCTGGTGATGTGAGGTCATTGAGTCCAGATCTGATCAGCTGAGCATCAAGCACATGACTTTATCAGCACATGGAAGACTAAAATATGACATTTTCAGGTCTGCAAGGGTGATCCAAGATAACTGGATGTGGGTGTATATTGAATTAGTTGAACAAAGATATGCTCTCTTTGAAATGCTGAAGCATTTTCTTAAATGTGTCCAAGTTTTAGTGCTATTAACCTTCAAATGGCCATACCCACCAGTGAAAATGAGACACTTTTATTATATATATCTGTATATCACTGGCTATAAAATCCAAAATACTTGTTAGATTAGCTTCTTATAACAATTGGTATGTGTGTCATTGACATGCTCATGTAATGGGTAATTTGCATTATCATGTGACAATTACCACCTTGAATTTTTTTGAAAATACCTTGAAAAATTGGCATTTTTTATGAAAAATCATACCATTTTTTTGGCCGATGGAAGTGAAAGAAGACATCAGCAGCAAGAATAGCCACACCATGCATGGGAGATTCATTGGACTGAAAGACCAGGCTGTGAAAAATGCATTAAAATACTTTAAAGTGACTCCCAGGAATCAAAAATGCCAAAAAGTTCATTTTTCCCTTTAGGTTACACTGGTGTAAATGTTTTCCATAGGCCTCAGTGCTAACGTTTTAGCGTATGCTGTTGGCTATATGAACCATGGGTCCAATTTTTTTTTTTAATCTGAAAAATTGACATTTCGGGAAACTTTTTACACAAAAAAATCATATCTGTCTAGCAGGGAATTCGCCTTTAAATCTTGTGTTTTCGTAACTAGTGTCAGATCCGCATAAAAAAATACTGTCATATTTTAGACCACACCAACAAATTCAAACTTCACTACAAAGGGTTAATTCCTGTGCCAATGGCTATCTTACCTATGGGAAATCATAGGGAAGAGGTGTGATGATTTTTTTATGCAAAAAGCACACAAGGCTATTGACCAATCAGGGCCCAGTGTCTATTTTATTCTCTCCTATATATTCCTCCCGCATCCGCTAGAGGTCTCTCCGAGCCTTATTTACACCAGTGTAACCTAAAGCGATAGCCCGCTTTTTCGCGGAATAATTGTAACACCCTACATTTTTTCAGAATTGCCCATGAATGAAAAAAATGTGTTCAAAAATAATATCACTTCTGTGGTTCTTTATTTATCACACACAATTTAACCCCACTCTCTGTAACACATTATTCATCAAAAAAGCACATTTTTCCACCACAAGTCATATTCAGGCCCCATTTTCACACAGTTTTTGGGGTCTGGTGTTGCAAACTTGGATCAGCTATGGAAGACTGTACAAGATCCTTTCCATGAGAGAACTTCTGGTGATGTGAGGTCATTGAGTCCAGATCTGATCAGCTGAGCATCAAGCACATGACTTTATCAGCACATGGAAGACTAAAATATGACATTTTCAGGTCTGCAAGGGTGATCCAAGATAACTGGATGTGGGTGTATATTGAATTAGTTGAACAAAGATATGCTCTCTTTGAAATGCTGAAGCATTTTCTTAAATGTGTCCAAGTTTTAGTGCTATTAACCTTCAAATGGCCATACCCACCAGTGAAAATGAGACACTTTTATTATATATATCTGTATATCACTGGCTATAAAATCCAAAATACTTGTTAGATTAGCTTCTTATAACAATTGGTATGTGTGTCATTGACATGCTCATGTAATGGGTAATTTGCATTATCATGTGACAATTACCACCTTGAATTTTTTTGAAAATACCTTGAAAAATTGGCATTTTTTATGAAAAATCATACCATTTTTTTGGCCGATGGAAGTGAAAGAAGACATCAGCAGCAAGAATAGCCACACCATGCATGGGAGATTCATTGGACTGAAAGACCAGGCTGTGAAAAATGCATTAAAATACTTTAAAGTGACTCCCAGGAATCAAAAATGCCAAAAAGTTCATTTTTCCCTAAAGCGATAGCCCGCTTTTTCGCGGAATAATTGTAACACCCTACATTTTTTCAGAATTGCCCATGAATGAAAAAAATGTGTTCAAAAATAATATCACTTCTGTGGTTCTTTATTTATCACACACAATTTAACCCCACTCTCTGTAACACATTATTCATCAAAAAAGCACATTTTTCCACCACAAGTCATATTCAGGCCCCATTTTCACACAGTTTTTGGGGTCTGGTGTTGCAAACTTGGATCAGCTATGGAAGACTGTACAAGATCCTTTCCATGAGAGAACTTCTGGTGATGTGAGGTCATTGAGTCCAGATCTGATCAGCTGAGCATCAAGCACATGACTTTATCAGCACATGGAAGACTAAAATATGACATTTTCAGGTCTGCAAGGGTGATCCAAGATAACTGGATGTGGGTGTATATTGAATTAGTTGAACAAAGATATGCTCTCTTTGAAATGCTGAAGCATTTTCTTAAATGTGTCCAAGTTTTAGTGCTATTAACCTTCAAATGGCCATACCCACCAGTGAAAATGAGACACTTTTATTATATATATCTGTATATCACTGGCTATAAAATCCAAAATACTTGTTAGATTAGCTTCTTATAACAATTGGTATGTGTGTCATTGACATGCTCATGTAATGGGTAATTTGCATTATCATGTGACAATTACCACCTTGAATTTTTTTGAAAATACCTTGAAAAATTGGCATTTTTTATGAAAAATCATACCATTTTTTTGGCCGATGGAAGTGAAAGAAGACATCAGCAGCAAGAATAGCCACACCATGCATGGGAGATTCATTGGACTGAAAGACCAGGCTGTGAAAAATGCATTAAAATACTTTAAAGTGACTCCCAGGAATCAAAAATGCCAAAAAGTTCATTTTTCCCTAAAGCGATAGCCCGCTTTTTCGCGGAATAATTGTAACACCCTACATTTTTTCAGAATTGCCCATGAATGAAAAAAATGTGTTCAAAAATAATATCACTTCTGTGGTTCTTTATTTATCACACACAATTTAACCCCACTCTCTGTAACACATTATTCATCAAAAAAGCACATTTTTCCACCACAAGTCATATTCAGGCCCCATTTTCACACAGTTTTTGGGGTCTGGTGTTGCAAACTTGGATCAGCTATGGAAGACTGTACAAGATCCTTTCCATGAGAGAACTTCTGGTGATGTGAGGTCATTGAGTCCAGATCTGATCAGCTGAGCATCAAGCACATGACTTTATCAGCACATGGAAGACTAAAATATGACATTTTCAGGTCTGCAAGGGTGATCCAAGATAACTGGATGTGGGTGTATATTGAATTAGTTGAACAAAGATATGCTCTCTTTGAAATGCTGAAGCATTTTCTTAAATGTGTCCAAGTTTTAGTGCTATTAACCTTCAAATGGCCATACCCACCAGTGAAAATGAGACACTTTTATTATATATATCTGTATATCACTGGCTATAAAATCCAAAATACTTGTTAGATTAGCTTCTTATAACAATTGGTATGTGTGTCATTGACATGCTCATGTAATGGGTAATTTGCATTATCATGTGACAATTACCACCTTGAATTTTTTTGAAAATACCTTGAAAAATTGGCATTTTTTATGAAAAATCATACCATTTTTTTGGCCGATGGAAGTGAAAGAAGACATCAGCAGCAAGAATAGCCACACCATGCATGGGAGATTCATTGGACTGAAAGACCAGGCTGTGAAAAATGCATTAAAATACTTTAAAGTGACTCCCAGGAATCAAAAATGCCAAAAAGTTCATTTTTCCCTTTAAAGCGATAGCCCGCTTTTTCGCGGAATAATTGTAACACCCTACATTTTTTCAGAATTGCCCATGAATGAAAAAAATGTGTTCAAAAATAATATCACTTCTGTGGTTCTTTATTTATCACACACAATTTAACCCCACTCTCTGTAACACATTATTCATCAAAAAAGCACATTTTTCCACCACAAGTCATATTCAGGCCCCATTTTCACACAGTTTTTGGGGTCTGGTGTTGCAAACTTGGATCAGCTATGGAAGACTGTACAAGATCCTTTCCATGAGAGAACTTCTGGTGATGTGAGGTCATTGAGTCCAGATCTGATCAGCTGAGCATCAAGCACATGACTTTATCAGCACATGGAAGACTAAAATATGACATTTTCAGGTCTGCAAGGGTGATCCAAGATAACTGGATGTGGGTGTATATTGAATTAGTTGAACAAAGATATGCTCTCTTTGAAATGCTGAAGCATTTTCTTAAATGTGTCCAAGTTTTAGTGCTATTAACCTTCAAATGGCCATACCCACCAGTGAAAATGAGACACTTTTATTATATATATCTGTATATCACTGGCTATAAAATCCAAAATACTTGTTAGATTAGCTTCTTATAACAATTGGTATGTGTGTCATTGACATGCTCATGTAATGGGTAATTTGCATTATCATGTGACAATTACCACCTTGAATTTTTTTGAAAATACCTTGAAAAATTGGCATTTTTTATGAAAAATCATACCATTTTTTTGGCCGATGGAAGTGAAAGAAGACATCAGCAGCAAGAATAGCCACACCATGCATGGGAGATTCATTGGACTGAAAGACCAGGCTGTGAAAAATGCATTAAAATACTTTAAAGTGACTCCCAGGAATCAAAAATGCCAAAAAGTTCATTTTTCCCTTTAGGTTACACTGGTGTAAATGTTTTCCATAGGCCTCAGTGCTAACGTTTTAGCGTATGCTGTTGGCTATATGAACCATGGGTCCAATTTTTTTTTTTAATCTGAAAAATTGACATTTCGGGAAACTTTTTACACAAAAAAATCATATCTGTCTAGCAGGGAATTCGCCTTTAAATCTTGTGTTTTCGTAACTAGTGTCAGATCCGCATAAAAAAATACTGTCATATTTTAGACCACACCAACAAATTCAAACTTCACTACAAAGGGTTAATTCCTGTGCCAATGGCTATCTTACCTATGGGAAATCATAGGGAAGAGGTGTGATGATTTTTTTATGCAAAAAGCACACAAGGCTATTGACCAATCAGGGCCCAGTGTCTATTTTATTCTCTCCTATATATTCCTCCCGCATCCGCTAGAGGTCTCTCCGAGCCTTATTTACACCAGTGTAACCTAAAGCGATAGCCCGCTTTTTCGCGGAATAATTGTAACACCCTACATTTTTTCAGAATTGCCCATGAATGAAAAAAATGTGTTCAAAAATAATATCACTTCTGTGGTTCTTTATTTATCACACACAATTTAACCCCACTCTCTGTAACACATTATTCATCAAAAAAGCACATTTTTCCACCACAAGTCATATTCAGGCCCCATTTTCACACAGTTTTTGGGGTCTGGTGTTGCAAACTTGGATCAGCTATGGAAGACTGTACAAGATCCTTTCCATGAGAGAACTTCTGGTGATGTGAGGTCATTGAGTCCAGATCTGATCAGCTGAGCATCAAGCACATGACTTTATCAGCACATGGAAGACTAAAATATGACATTTTCAGGTCTGCAAGGGTGATCCAAGATAACTGGATGTGGGTGTATATTGAATTAGTTGAACAAAGATATGCTCTCTTTGAAATGCTGAAGCATTTTCTTAAATGTGTCCAAGTTTTAGTGCTATTAACCTTCAAATGGCCATACCCACCAGTGAAAATGAGACACTTTTATTATATATATCTGTATATCACTGGCTATAAAATCCAAAATACTTGTTAGATTAGCTTCTTATAACAATTGGTATGTGTGTCATTGACATGCTCATGTAATGGGTAATTTGCATTATCATGTGACAATTACCACCTTGAATTTTTTTGAAAATACCTTGAAAAATTGGCATTTTTTATGAAAAATCATACCATTTTTTTGGCCGATGGAAGTGAAAGAAGACATCAGCAGCAAGAATAGCCACACCATGCATGGGAGATTCATTGGACTGAAAGACCAGGCTGTGAAAAATGCATTAAAATACTTTAAAGTGACTCCCAGGAATCAAAAATGCCAAAAAGTTCATTTTTCCCTTTAGGTTACACTGGTGTAAATGTTTTCCATAGGCCTCAGTGCTAACGTTTTAGCGTATGCTGTTGGCTATATGAACCATGGGTCCAATTTTTTTTTTTAATCTGAAAAATTGACATTTCGGGAAACTTTTTACACAAAAAAATCATATCTGTCTAGCAGGGAATTCGCCTTTAAATCTTGTGTTTTCGTAACTAGTGTCAGATCCGCATAAAAAAATACTGTCATATTTTAGACCACACCAACAAATTCAAACTTCACTACAAAGGGTTAATTCCTGTGCCAATGGCTATCTTACCTATGGGAAATCATAGGGAAGAGGTGTGATGATTTTTTTATGCAAAAAGCACACAAGGCTATTGACCAATCAGGGCCCAGTGTCTATTTTATTCTCTCCTATATATTCCTCCCGCATCCGCTAGAGGTCTCTCCGAGCCTTATTTACACCAGTGTAACCTAAAGCGATAGCCCGCTTTTTCGCGGAATAATTGTAACACCCTACATTTTTTCAGAATTGCCCATGAATGAAAAAAATGTGTTCAAAAATAATATCACTTCTGTGGTTCTTTATTTATCACACACAATTTAACCCCACTCTCTGTAACACATTATTCATCAAAAAAGCACATTTTTCCACCACAAGTCATATTCAGGCCCCATTTTCACACAGTTTTTGGGGTCTGGTGTTGCAAACTTGGATCAGCTATGGAAGACTGTACAAGATCCTTTCCATGAGAGAACTTCTGGTGATGTGAGGTCATTGAGTCCAGATCTGATCAGCTGAGCATCAAGCACATGACTTTATCAGCACATGGAAGACTAAAATATGACATTTTCAGGTCTGCAAGGGTGATCCAAGATAACTGGATGTGGGTGTATATTGAATTAGTTGAACAAAGATATGCTCTCTTTGAAATGCTGAAGCATTTTCTTAAATGTGTCCAAGTTTTAGTGCTATTAACCTTCAAATGGCCATACCCACCAGTGAAAATGAGACACTTTTATTATATATATCTGTATATCACTGGCTATAAAATCCAAAATACTTGTTAGATTAGCTTCTTATAACAATTGGTATGTGTGTCATTGACATGCTCATGTAATGGGTAATTTGCATTATCATGTGACAATTACCACCTTGAATTTTTTTGAAAATACCTTGAAAAATTGGCATTTTTTATGAAAAATCATACCATTTTTTTGGCCGATGGAAGTGAAAGAAGACATCAGCAGCAAGAATAGCCACACCATGCATGGGAGATTCATTGGACTGAAAGACCAGGCTGTGAAAAATGCATTAAAATACTTTAAAGTGACTCCCAGGAATCAAAAATGCCAAAAAGTTCATTTTTCCCTTTAAGCGATAGCCCGCTTTTTCGCGGAATAATTGTAACACCCTACATTTTTTCAGAATTGCCCATGAATGAAAAAAATGTGTTCAAAAATAATATCACTTCTGTGGTTCTTTATTTATCACACACAATTTAACCCCACTCTCTGTAACACATTATTCATCAAAAAAGCACATTTTTCCACCACAAGTCATATTCAGGCCCCATTTTCACACAGTTTTTGGGGTCTGGTGTTGCAAACTTGGATCAGCTATGGAAGACTGTACAAGATCCTTTCCATGAGAGAACTTCTGGTGATGTGAGGTCATTGAGTCCAGATCTGATCAGCTGAGCATCAAGCACATGACTTTATCAGCACATGGAAGACTAAAATATGACATTTTCAGGTCTGCAAGGGTGATCCAAGATAACTGGATGTGGGTGTATATTGAATTAGTTGAACAAAGATATGCTCTCTTTGAAATGCTGAAGCATTTTCTTAAATGTGTCCAAGTTTTAGTGCTATTAACCTTCAAATGGCCATACCCACCAGTGAAAATGAGACACTTTTATTATATATATCTGTATATCACTGGCTATAAAATCCAAAATACTTGTTAGATTAGCTTCTTATAACAATTGGTATGTGTGTCATTGACATGCTCATGTAATGGGTAATTTGCATTATCATGTGACAATTACCACCTTGAATTTTTTTGAAAATACCTTGAAAAATTGGCATTTTTTATGAAAAATCATACCATTTTTTTGGCCGATGGAAGTGAAAGAAGACATCAGCAGCAAGAATAGCCACACCATGCATGGGAGATTCATTGGACTGAAAGACCAGGCTGTGAAAAATGCATTAAAATACTTTAAAGTGACTCCCAGGAATCAAAAATGCCAAAAAGTTCATTTTTCCCTTTAGGTTACACTGGTGTAAATGTTTTCCATAGGCCTCAGTGCTAACGTTTTAGCGTATGCTGTTGGCTATATGAACCATGGGTCCAATTTTTTTTTTTAATCTGAAAAATTGACATTTCGGGAAACTTTTTACACAAAAAAATCATATCTGTCTAGCAGGGAATTCGCCTTTAAATCTTGTGTTTTCGTAACTAGTGTCAGATCCGCATAAAAAAATACTGTCATATTTTAGACCACACCAACAAATTCAAACTTCACTACAAAGGGTTAATTCCTGTGCCAATGGCTATCTTACCTATGGGAAATCATAGGGAAGAGGTGTGATGATTTTTTTATGCAAAAAGCACACAAGGCTATTGACCAATCAGGGCCCAGTGTCTATTTTATTCTCTCCTATATATTCCTCCCGCATCCGCTAGAGGTCTCTCCGAGCCTTATTTACACCAGTGTAACCTAAAGCGATAGCCCGCTTTTTCGCGGAATAATTGTAACACCCTACATTTTTTCAGAATTGCCCATGAATGAAAAAAATGTGTTCAAAAATAATATCACTTCTGTGGTTCTTTATTTATCACACACAATTTAACCCCACTCTCTGTAACACATTATTCATCAAAAAAGCACATTTTTCCACCACAAGTCATATTCAGGCCCCATTTTCACACAGTTTTTGGGGTCTGGTGTTGCAAACTTGGATCAGCTATGGAAGACTGTACAAGATCCTTTCCATGAGAGAACTTCTGGTGATGTGAGGTCATTGAGTCCAGATCTGATCAGCTGAGCATCAAGCACATGACTTTATCAGCACATGGAAGACTAAAATATGACATTTTCAGGTCTGCAAGGGTGATCCAAGATAACTGGATGTGGGTGTATATTGAATTAGTTGAACAAAGATATGCTCTCTTTGAAATGCTGAAGCATTTTCTTAAATGTGTCCAAGTTTTAGTGCTATTAACCTTCAAATGGCCATACCCACCAGTGAAAATGAGACACTTTTATTATATATATCTGTATATCACTGGCTATAAAATCCAAAATACTTGTTAGATTAGCTTCTTATAACAATTGGTATGTGTGTCATTGACATGCTCATGTAATGGGTAATTTGCATTATCATGTGACAATTACCACCTTGAATTTTTTTGAAAATACCTTGAAAAATTGGCATTTTTTATGAAAAATCATACCATTTTTTTGGCCGATGGAAGTGAAAGAAGACATCAGCAGCAAGAATAGCCACACCATGCATGGGAGATTCATTGGACTGAAAGACCAGGCTGTGAAAAATGCATTAAAATACTTTAAAGTGACTCCCAGGAATCAAAAATGCCAAAAAGTTCATTTTTCCCTTTAGGTTACACTGGTGTAAATGTTTTCCATAGGCCTCAGTGCTAACGTTTTAGCGTATGCTGTTGGCTATATGAACCATGGGTCCAATTTTTTTTTTTAATCTGAAAAATTGACATTTCGGGAAACTTTTTACACAAAAAAATCATATCTGTCTAGCAGGGAATTCGCCTTTAAATCTTGTGTTTTCGTAACTAGTGTCAGATCCGCATAAAAAAATACTGTCATATTTTAGACCACACCAACAAATTCAAACTTCACTACAAAGGGTTAATTCCTGTGCCAATGGCTATCTTACCTATGGGAAATCATAGGGAAGAGGTGTGATGATTTTTTTATGCAAAAAGCACACAAGGCTATTGACCAATCAGGGCCCAGTGTCTATTTTATTCTCTCCTATATATTCCTCCCGCATCCGCTAGAGGTCTCTCCGAGCCTTATTTACACCAGTGTAACCTAAAGCGATAGCCCGCTTTTTCGCGGAATAATTGTAACACCCTACATTTTTTCAGAATTGCCCATGAATGAAAAAAATGTGTTCAAAAATAATATCACTTCTGTGGTTCTTTATTTATCACACACAATTTAACCCCACTCTCTGTAACACATTATTCATCAAAAAAGCACATTTTTCCACCACAAGTCATATTCAGGCCCCATTTTCACACAGTTTTTGGGGTCTGGTGTTGCAAACTTGGATCAGCTATGGAAGACTGTACAAGATCCTTTCCATGAGAGAACTTCTGGTGATGTGAGGTCATTGAGTCCAGATCTGATCAGCTGAGCATCAAGCACATGACTTTATCAGCACATGGAAGACTAAAATATGACATTTTCAGGTCTGCAAGGGTGATCCAAGATAACTGGATGTGGGTGTATATTGAATTAGTTGAACAAAGATATGCTCTCTTTGAAATGCTGAAGCATTTTCTTAAATGTGTCCAAGTTTTAGTGCTATTAACCTTCAAATGGCCATACCCACCAGTGAAAATGAGACACTTTTATTATATATATCTGTATATCACTGGCTATAAAATCCAAAATACTTGTTAGATTAGCTTCTTATAACAATTGGTATGTGTGTCATTGACATGCTCATGTAATGGGTAATTTGCATTATCATGTGACAATTACCACCTTGAATTTTTTTGAAAATACCTTGAAAAATTGGCATTTTTTATGAAAAATCATACCATTTTTTTGGCCGATGGAAGTGAAAGAAGACATCAGCAGCAAGAATAGCCACACCATGCATGGGAGATTCATTGGACTGAAAGACCAGGCTGTGAAAAATGCATTAAAATACTTTAAAGTGACTCCCAGGAATCAAAAATGCCAAAAAGTTCATTTTTCCCTTTAAGCGATAGCCCGCTTTTTCGCGGAATAATTGTAACACCCTACATTTTTTCAGAATTGCCCATGAATGAAAAAAATGTGTTCAAAAATAATATCACTTCTGTGGTTCTTTATTTATCACACACAATTTAACCCCACTCTCTGTAACACATTATTCATCAAAAAAGCACATTTTTCCACCACAAGTCATATTCAGGCCCCATTTTCACACAGTTTTTGGGGTCTGGTGTTGCAAACTTGGATCAGCTATGGAAGACTGTACAAGATCCTTTCCATGAGAGAACTTCTGGTGATGTGAGGTCATTGAGTCCAGATCTGATCAGCTGAGCATCAAGCACATGACTTTATCAGCACATGGAAGACTAAAATATGACATTTTCAGGTCTGCAAGGGTGATCCAAGATAACTGGATGTGGGTGTATATTGAATTAGTTGAACAAAGATATGCTCTCTTTGAAATGCTGAAGCATTTTCTTAAATGTGTCCAAGTTTTAGTGCTATTAACCTTCAAATGGCCATACCCACCAGTGAAAATGAGACACTTTTATTATATATATCTGTATATCACTGGCTATAAAATCCAAAATACTTGTTAGATTAGCTTCTTATAACAATTGGTATGTGTGTCATTGACATGCTCATGTAATGGGTAATTTGCATTATCATGTGACAATTACCACCTTGAATTTTTTTGAAAATACCTTGAAAAATTGGCATTTTTTATGAAAAATCATACCATTTTTTTGGCCGATGGAAGTGAAAGAAGACATCAGCAGCAAGAATAGCCACACCATGCATGGGAGATTCATTGGACTGAAAGACCAGGCTGTGAAAAATGCATTAAAATACTTTAAAGTGACTCCCAGGAATCAAAAATGCCAAAAAGTTCATTTTTCCCTTTAGGTTACACTGGTGTAAATGTTTTCCATAGGCCTCAGTGCTAACGTTTTAGCGTATGCTGTTGGCTATATGAACCATGGGTCCAATTTTTTTTTTTAATCTGAAAAATTGACATTTCGGGAAACTTTTTACACAAAAAAATCATATCTGTCTAGCAGGGAATTCGCCTTTAAATCTTGTGTTTTCGTAACTAGTGTCAGATCCGCATAAAAAAATACTGTCATATTTTAGACCACACCAACAAATTCAAACTTCACTACAAAGGGTTAATTCCTGTGCCAATGGCTATCTTACCTATGGGAAATCATAGGGAAGAGGTGTGATGATTTTTTTATGCAAAAAGCACACAAGGCTATTGACCAATCAGGGCCCAGTGTCTATTTTATTCTCTCCTATATATTCCTCCCGCATCCGCTAGAGGTCTCTCCGAGCCTTATTTACACCAGTGTAACCTAAAGCGATAGCCCGCTTTTTCGCGGAATAATTGTAACACCCTACATTTTTTCAGAATTGCCCATGAATGAAAAAAATGTGTTCAAAAATAATATCACTTCTGTGGTTCTTTATTTATCACACACAATTTAACCCCACTCTCTGTAACACATTATTCATCAAAAAAGCACATTTTTCCACCACAAGTCATATTCAGGCCCCATTTTCACACAGTTTTTGGGGTCTGGTGTTGCAAACTTGGATCAGCTATGGAAGACTGTACAAGATCCTTTCCATGAGAGAACTTCTGGTGATGTGAGGTCATTGAGTCCAGATCTGATCAGCTGAGCATCAAGCACATGACTTTATCAGCACATGGAAGACTAAAATATGACATTTTCAGGTCTGCAAGGGTGATCCAAGATAACTGGATGTGGGTGTATATTGAATTAGTTGAACAAAGATATGCTCTCTTTGAAATGCTGAAGCATTTTCTTAAATGTGTCCAAGTTTTAGTGCTATTAACCTTCAAATGGCCATACCCACCAGTGAAAATGAGACACTTTTATTATATATATCTGTATATCACTGGCTATAAAATCCAAAATACTTGTTAGATTAGCTTCTTATAACAATTGGTATGTGTGTCATTGACATGCTCATGTAATGGGTAATTTGCATTATCATGTGACAATTACCACCTTGAATTTTTTTGAAAATACCTTGAAAAATTGGCATTTTTTATGAAAAATCATACCATTTTTTTGGCCGATGGAAGTGAAAGAAGACATCAGCAGCAAGAATAGCCACACCATGCATGGGAGATTCATTGGACTGAAAGACCAGGCTGTGAAAAATGCATTAAAATACTTTAAAGTGACTCCCAGGAATCAAAAATGCCAAAAAGTTCATTTTTCCCTTTAAAGCGATAGCCCGCTTTTTCGCGGAATAATTGTAACACCCTACATTTTTTCAGAATTGCCCATGAATGAAAAAAATGTGTTCAAAAATAATATCACTTCTGTGGTTCTTTATTTATCACACACAATTTAACCCCACTCTCTGTAACACATTATTCATCAAAAAAGCACATTTTTCCACCACAAGTCATATTCAGGCCCCATTTTCACACAGTTTTTGGGGTCTGGTGTTGCAAACTTGGATCAGCTATGGAAGACTGTACAAGATCCTTTCCATGAGAGAACTTCTGGTGATGTGAGGTCATTGAGTCCAGATCTGATCAGCTGAGCATCAAGCACATGACTTTATCAGCACATGGAAGACTAAAATATGACATTTTCAGGTCTGCAAGGGTGATCCAAGATAACTGGATGTGGGTGTATATTGAATTAGTTGAACAAAGATATGCTCTCTTTGAAATGCTGAAGCATTTTCTTAAATGTGTCCAAGTTTTAGTGCTATTAACCTTCAAATGGCCATACCCACCAGTGAAAATGAGACACTTTTATTATATATATCTGTATATCACTGGCTATAAAATCCAAAATACTTGTTAGATTAGCTTCTTATAACAATTGGTATGTGTGTCATTGACATGCTCATGTAATGGGTAATTTGCATTATCATGTGACAATTACCACCTTGAATTTTTTTGAAAATACCTTGAAAAATTGGCATTTTTTATGAAAAATCATACCATTTTTTTGGCCGATGGAAGTGAAAGAAGACATCAGCAGCAAGAATAGCCACACCATGCATGGGAGATTCATTGGACTGAAAGACCAGGCTGTGAAAAATGCATTAAAATACTTTAAAGTGACTCCCAGGAATCAAAAATGCCAAAAAGTTCATTTTTCCCTTTAGGTTACACTGGTGTAAATGTTTTCCATAGGCCTCAGTGCTAACGTTTTAGCGTATGCTGTTGGCTATATGAACCATGGGTCCAATTTTTTTTTTTAATCTGAAAAATTGACATTTCGGGAAACTTTTTACACAAAAAAATCATATCTGTCTAGCAGGGAATTCGCCTTTAAATCTTGTGTTTTCGCAACTAGTGTCAGATCCGCATAAAAAAATACTGTCATATTTTAGACCACACCAACAAATTCAAACTTCACTACAAAGGGTTAATTCCTGTGCCAATGGCTATCTTACCTATGGGAAATCATAGGGAAGAGGTGTGATGATTTTTTTATGCAAAAAGCACACAAGGCTATTGACCAATCAGGGCCCAGTGTCTATTTTATTCTCTCCTATATATTCCTCCCGCATCCGCTAGAGGTCTCTCCGAGCCTTATTTACACCAGTGTAACCTAAAGCGATAGCCCGCTTTTTCGCGGAATAATTGTAACACCCTACATTTTTTCAGAATTGCCCATGAATGAAAAAAATGTGTTCAAAAATAATATCACTTCTGTGGTTCTTTATTTATCACACACAATTTAACCCCACTCTCTGTAACACATTATTCATCAAAAAAGCACATTTTTCCACCACAAGTCATATTCAGGCCCCATTTTCACACAGTTTTTGGGGTCTGGTGTTGCAAACTTGGATCAGCTATGGAAGACTGTACAAGATCCTTTCCATGAGAGAACTTCTGGTGATGTGAGGTCATTGAGTCCAGATCTGATCAGCTGAGCATCAAGCACATGACTTTATCAGCACATGGAAGACTAAAATATGACATTTTCAGGTCTGCAAGGGTGATCCAAGATAACTGGATGTGGGTGTATATTGAATTAGTTGAACAAAGATATGCTCTCTTTGAAATGCTGAAGCATTTTCTTAAATGTGTCCAAGTTTTAGTGCTATTAACCTTCAAATGGCCATACCCACCAGTGAAAATGAGACACTTTTATTATATATATCTGTATATCACTGGCTATAAAATCCAAAATACTTGTTAGATTAGCTTCTTATAACAATTGGTATGTGTGTCATTGACATGCTCATGTAATGGGTAATTTGCATTATCATGTGACAATTACCACCTTGAATTTTTTTGAAAATACCTTGAAAAATTGGCATTTTTTATGAAAAATCATACCATTTTTTTGGCCGATGGAAGTGAAAGAAGACATCAGCAGCAAGAATAGCCACACCATGCATGGGAGATTCATTGGACTGAAAGACCAGGCTGTGAAAAATGCATTAAAATACTTTAAAGTGACTCCCAGGAATCAAAAATGCCAAAAAGTTCATTTTTCCCTTTAAGCGATAGCCCGCTTTTTCGCGGAATAATTGTAACACCCTACATTTTTTCAGAATTGCCCATGAATGAAAAAAATGTGTTCAAAAATAATATCACTTCTGTGGTTCTTTATTTATCACACACAATTTAACCCCACTCTCTGTAACACATTATTCATCAAAAAAGCACATTTTTCCACCACAAGTCATATTCAGGCCCCATTTTCACACAGTTTTTGGGGTCTGGTGTTGCAAACTTGGATCAGCTATGGAAGACTGTACAAGATCCTTTCCATGAGAGAACTTCTGGTGATGTGAGGTCATTGAGTCCAGATCTGATCAGCTGAGCATCAAGCACATGACTTTATCAGCACATGGAAGACTAAAATATGACATTTTCAGGTCTGCAAGGGTGATCCAAGATAACTGGATGTGGGTGTATATTGAATTAGTTGAACAAAGATATGCTCTCTTTGAAATGCTGAAGCATTTTCTTAAATGTGTCCAAGTTTTAGTGCTATTAACCTTCAAATGGCCATACCCACCAGTGAAAATGAGACACTTTTATTATATATATCTGTATATCACTGGCTATAAAATCCAAAATACTTGTTAGATTAGCTTCTTATAACAATTGGTATGTGTGTCATTGACATGCTCATGTAATGGGTAATTTGCATTATCATGTGACAATTACCACCTTGAATTTTTTTGAAAATACCTTGAAAAATTGGCATTTTTTATGAAAAATCATACCATTTTTTTGGCCGATGGAAGTGAAAGAAGACATCAGCAGCAAGAATAGCCACACCATGCATGGGAGATTCATTGGACTGAAAGACCAGGCTGTGAAAAATGCATTAAAATACTTTAAAGTGACTCCCAGGAATCAAAAATGCCAAAAAGTTCATTTTTCCCCTTAAAGCGATAGCCCGCTTTTTCGCGGAATAATTGTAACACCCTACATTTTTTCAGAATTGCCCATGAATGAAAAAAATGTGTTCAAAAATAATATCACTTCTGTGGTTCTTTATTTATCACACACAATTTAACCCCACTCTCTGTAACACATTATTCATCAAAAAAGCACATTTTTCCACCACAAGTCATATTCAGGCCCCATTTTCACACAGTTTTTGGGGTCTAGTGTTGCAAACTTGGATCAGCTATGGAAGACTGTACAAGATCCTTTCCATGAGAGAACTTCTGGTGATGTGAGGTCATTGAGTCCAGATCTGATCAGCTGAGCATCAAGCACATGACTTTATCAGCACATGGAAGACTAAAATATGACATTTTCAGGTCTGCAAGGGTGATCCAAGATAACTGGATGTGGGTGTATATTGAATTAGTTGAACAAAGATATGCTCTCTTTGAAATGCTGAAGCATTTTCTTAAATGTGTCCAAGTTTTAGTGCTATTAACCTTCAAATGGCCATACCCACCAGTGAAAATGAGACACTTTTATTATATATATCTGTATATCACTGGCTATAAAATCCAAAATACTTGTTAGATTAGCTTCTTATAACAATTGGTATGTGTGTCATTGACATGCTCATGTAATGGGTAATTTGCATTATCATGTGACAATTACCACCTTGAAATTTTTTGAAAATACCTTGAAAAATTGGCATTTTTTATGAAAAATCATACCATTTTTTTGGCCGATGGAAGTGAAAGAAGACATCAGCAGCAAGAATAGCCACACCATGCATGGGAGATTCATTGGACTGAAAGACCAGGCTGTGAAAAATGCATTAAAATACTTTAAAGTGACTCCCAGGAATCAAAAATGCCAAAAAGTTCATTTTTCCCTTTAAAGCGATAGCCCGCTTTTTCGCGGAATAATTGTAACACCCTACATTTTTTCAGAATTGCCCATGAATGAAAAAAATGTGTTCAAAAATAATATCACTTCTGTGGTTCTTTATTTATCACACACAATTTAACCCCACTCTCTGTAACACATTATTCATCAAAAAAGCACATTTTTCCACCACAAGTCATATTCAGGCCCCATTTTCACACAGTTTTTGGGGTCTGGTGTTGCAAACTTGGATCAGCTATGGAAGACTGTACAAGATCCTTTCCATGAGAGAACTTCTGGTGATGTGAGGTCATTGAGTCCAGATCTGATCAGCTGAGCATCAAGCACATGACTTTATCAGCACATGGAAGACTAAAATATGACATTTTCAGGTCTGCAAGGGTGATCCAAGATAACTGGATGTGGGTGTATATTGAATTAGTTGAACAAAGATATGCTCTCTTTGAAATGCTGAAGCATTTTCTTAAATGTGTCCAAGTTTTAGTGCTATTAACCTTCAAATGGCCATACCCACCAGTGAAAATGAGACACTTTTATTATATATATCTGTATATCACTGGCTATAAAATCCAAAATACTTGTTAGATTAGCTTCTTATAACAATTGGTATGTGTGTCATTGACATGCTCATGTAATGGGTAATTTGCATTATCATGTGACAATTACCACCTTGAATTTTTTTGAAAATACCTTGAAAAATTGGCATTTTTTATGAAAAATCATACCATTTTTTTGGCCGATGGAAGTGAAAGAAGACATCAGCAGCAAGAATAGCCACACCATGCATGGGAGATTCATTGGACTGAAAGACCAGGCTGTGAAAAATGCATCAAAATACTTTAAAGTGACTCCCAGGAATCAAAAATGCCAAAAAGTTCATTTTTCCCTTTAAAGCGATAGCCCGCTTTTTCGCGGAATAATTGTAACACCCTACATTTTTTCAGAATTGCCCATGAATGAAAAAAATGTGTTCAAAAATAATATCACTTCTGTGGTTCTTTATTTATCACACACAATTTAACCCCACTCTCTGTAACGCATTATTCATCAAAAAAGCACATTTTTCCACCACAAGTCATATTCAGGCCCCATTTTCACACAGTTTTTGGGGTCTGGTGTTGCAAACTTGGATCAGCTATGGAAGACTGTACAAGATCCTTTCCATGAGAGAACTTCTGGTGATGTGAGGTCATTGAGTCCAGATCTGATCAGCTGAGCATCAAGCACATGACTTTATCAGCACATGGAAGACTAAAATATGACATTTTCAGGTCTGCAAGGGTGATCCAAGATAACTGGATGTGGGTGTATATTGAATTAGTTGAACAAAGATATGCTCTCTTTGAAATGCTGAAGCATTTTCTTAAATGTGTCCAAGTTTTAGTGCTATTAACCTTCAAATGGCCATACCCACCAGTGAAAATGAGACACTTTTATTATATATATCTGTATATCACTGGCTATAAAATCCAAAATACTTGTTAGATTAGCTTCTTATAACAATTGGTATGTGTGTCATTGACATGCTCATGTAATGGGTAATTTGCATTATCATGTGACAATTACCACCTTGAATTTTTTTGAAAATACCTTGAAAAATTGGCATTTTTTATGAAAAATCATACCATTTTTTTGGCCGATGGAAGTGAAAGAAGACATCAGCAGCAAGAATAGCCACACCATGCATGGGAGATTCATTGGACTGAAAGACCAGGCTGTGAAAAATGCATTAAAATACTTTAAAGTGACTCCCAGGAATCAAAAATGCCAAAAAGTTCATTTTTCCCTTTAAAGCGATAGCCCGCTTTTTCGCGGAATAATTGTAACACCCTACATTTTTTCAGAATTGCCCATGAATGAAAAAAATGTGTTCAAAAATAATATCACTTCTGTGGTTCTTTATTTATCACACACAATTTAACCCCACTCTCTGTAACACATTATTCATCAAAAAAGCACATTTTTCCACCACAAGTCATATTCAGGCCCCATTTTCACACAGTTTTTGGGGTCTGGTGTTGCAAACTTGGATCAGCTATGGAAGACTGTACAAGATCCTTTCCATGAGAGAACTTCTGGTGATGTGAGGTCATTGAGTCCAGATCTGATCAGCTGAGCATCAAGCACATGACTTTATCAGCACATGGAAGACTAAAATATGACATTTTCAGGTCTGCAAGGGTGATCCAAGATAACTGGATGTGGGTGTATATTGAATTAGTTGAACAAAGATATGCTCTCTTTGAAATGCTGAAGCATTTTCTTAAATGTGTCCAAGTTTTAGTGCTATTAACCTTCAAATGGCCATACCCACCAGTGAAAATGAGACACTTTTATTATATATATCTGTATATCACTGGCTATAAAATCCAAAATACTTGTTAGATTAGCTTCTTATAACAATTGGTATGTGTGTCATTGACATGCTCATGTAATGGGTAATTTGCATTATCATGTGACAATTACCACCTTGAATTTTTTTGAAAATACCTTGAAAAATTGGCATTTTTTATGAAAAATCATACCATTTTTTTGGCCGATGGAAGTGAAAGAAGACATCAGCAGCAAGAATAGCCACACCATGCATGGGAGATTCATTGGACTGAAAGACCAGGCTGTGAAAAATGCATTAAAATACTTTAAAGTGACTCCCAGGAATCAAAAATGCCAAAAAGTTCATTTTTCCCTTTAGGTTACACTGGTGTAAATGTTTTCCATAGGCCTCAGTGCTAACGTTTTAGCGTATGCTGTTGGCTATATGAACCATGGGTCCAATTTTTTTTTTTAATCTGAAAAATTGACATTTCGGGAAACTTTTTACACAAAAAAATCATATCTGTCTAGCAGGGAATTCGCCTTTAAATCTTGTGTTTTCGTAACTAGTGTCAGATCCGCATAAAAAAATACTGTCATATTTAAGACCACACCAACAAATTCAAACTTCACTACAAAGGGTTAATTCCTGTGCCAATGGCTATCTTACCTATGGGAAATCATAGGGAAGAGGTGTGATGATTTTTTTATGCAAAAAGCACACAAGGCTATTGACCAATCAGGGCCCAGTGTCTATTTTATTCTCTCCTATATATTCCTCCCGCATCCGCTAGAGGTCTCTCCGAGCCTTATTTACACCAGTGTAACCTAAAGCGATAGCCCGCTTTTTCGCGGAATAATTGTAACACCCTACATTTTTTCAGAATTGCCCATGAATGAAAAAAATGTGTTCAAAAATAATATCACTTCTGTGGTTCTTTATTTATCACACACAATTTAACCCCACTCTCTGTAACACATTATTCATCAAAAAAGCACATTTTTCCACCACAAGTCATATTCAGGCCCCATTTTCACACAGTTTTTGGGGTCTGGTGTTGCAAACTTGGATCAGCTATGGAAGACTGTACAAGATCCTTTCCATGAGAGAACTTCTGGTGATGTGAGGTCATTGAGTCCAGATCTGATCAGCTGAGCATCAAGCACATGACTTTATCAGCACATGGAAGACTAAAATATGACATTTTCAGGTCTGCAAGGGTGATCCAAGATAACTGGATGTGGGTGTATATTGAATTAGTTGAACAAAGATATGCTCTCTTTGAAATGCTGAAGCATTTTCTTAAATGTGTCCAAGTTTTAGTGCTATTAACCTTCAAATGGCCATACCCACCAGTGAAAATGAGACACTTTTATTATATATATCTGTATATCACTGGCTATAAAATCCAAAATACTTGTTAGATTAGCTTCTTATAACAATTGGTATGTGTGTCATTGACATGCTCATGTAATGGGTAATTTGCATTATCATGTGACAATTACCACCTTGAATTTTTTTGAAAATACCTTGAAAAATTGGCATTTTTTATGAAAAATCATACCATTTTTTTGGCCGATGGAAGTGAAAGAAGACATCAGCAGCAAGAATAGCCACACCATGCATGGGAGATTCATTGGACTGAAAGACCAGGCTGTGAAAAATGCATTAAAATACTTTAAAGTGACTCCCAGGAATCAAAAATGCCAAAAAGTTCATTTTTCCCTTTAGGTTACACTGGTGTAAATGTTTTCCATAGGCCTCAGTGCTAACGTTTTAGCGTATGCTGTTGGCTATATGAACCATGGGTCCAATTTTTTTTTTTAATCTGAAAAATTGACATTTCGGGAAACTTTTTACACAAAAAAATCATATCTGTCTAGCAGGGAATTCGCCTTTAAATCTTGTGTTTTCGTAACTAGTGTCAGATCCGCATAAAAAAATACTGTCATATTTTAGACCACACCAACAAATTCAAACTTCACTACAAAGGGTTAATTCCTGTGCCAATGGCTATCTTACCTATGGGAAATCATAGGGAAGAGGTGTGATGATTTTTTTATGCAAAAAGCACACAAGGCTATTGACCAATCAGGGCCCAGTGTCTATTTTATTCTCTCCTATATATTCCTCCCGCATCCGCTAGAGGTCTCTCCGAGCCTTATTTACACCAGTGTAACCTAAAGCGATAGCCCGCTTTTTCGCGGAATAATTGTAACACCCTACATTTTTTCAGAATTGCCCATGAATGAAAAAAATGTGTTCAAAAATAATATCACTTCTGTGGTTCTTTATTTATCACACACAATTTAACCCCACTCTCTGTAACACATTATTCATCAAAAAAGCACATTTTTCCACCACAAGTCATATTCAGGCCCCATTTTCACACAGTTTTTGGGGTCTGGTGTTGCAAACTTGGATCAGCTATGGAAGACTGTACAAGATCCTTTCCATGAGAGAACTTCTGGTGATGTGAGGTCATTGAGTCCAGATCTGATCAGCTGAGCATCAAGCACATGACTTTATCAGCACATGGAAGACTAAAATATGACATTTTCAGGTCTGCAAGGGTGATCCAAGATAACTGGATGTGGGTGTATATTGAATTAGTTGAACAAAGATATGCTCTCTTTGAAATGCTGAAGCATTTTCTTAAATGTGTCCAAGTTTTAGTGCTATTAACCTTCAAATGGCCATACCCACCAGTGAAAATGAGACACTTTTATTATATATATCTGTATATCACTGGCTATAAAATCCAAAATACTTGTTAGATTAGCTTCTTATAACAATTGGTATGTGTGTCATTGACATGCTCATGTAATGGGTAATTTGCATTATCATGTGACAATTACCACCTTGAATTTTTTTGAAAATACCTTGAAAAATTGGCATTTTTTATGAAAAATCATACCATTTTTTTGGCCGATGGAAGTGAAAGAAGACATCAGCAGCAAGAATAGCCACACCATGCATGGGAGATTCATTGGACTGAAAGACCAGGCTGTGAAAAATGCATTAAAATACTTTAAAGTGACTCCCAGGAATCAAAAATGCCAAAAAGTTCATTTTTCCCTTTAGGTTACACTGGTGTAAATGTTTTCCATAGGCCTCAGTGCTAACGTTTTAGCGTATGCTGTTGGCTATATGAACCATGGGTCCAATTTTTTTTTTTAATCTGAAAAATTGACATTTCGGGAAACTTTTTACACAAAAAAATCATATCTGTCTAGCAGGGAATTCGCCTTTAAATCTTGTGTTTTCGTAACTAGTGTCAGATCCGCATAAAAAAATACTGTCATATTTTAGACCACACCAACAAATTCAAACTTCACTACAAAGGGTTAATTCCTGTGCCAATGGCTATCTTACCTATGGGAAATCATAGGGAAGAGGTGTGATGATTTTTTTATGCAAAAAGCACACAAGGCTATTGACCAATCAGGGCCCAGTGTCTATTTTATTCTCTCCTATATATTCCTCCCGCATCCGCTAGAGGTCTCTCCGAGCCTTATTTACACCAGTGTAACCTAAAGCGATAGCCCGCTTTTTCGCGGAATAATTGTAACACCCTACATTTTTTCAGAATTGCCCATGAATGAAAAAAATGTGTTCAAAAATAATATCACTTCTGTGGTTCTTTATTTATCACACACAATTTAACCCCACTCTCTGTAACACATTATTCATCAAAAAAGCACATTTTTCCACCACAAGTCATATTCAGGCCCCATTTTCACACAGTTTTTGGGGTCTGGTGTTGCAAACTTGGATCAGCTATGGAAGACTGTACAAGATCCTTTCCATGAGAGAACTTCTGGTGATGTGAGGTCATTGAGTCCAGATCTGATCAGCTGAGCATCAAGCACATGACTTTATCAGCACATGGAAGACTAAAATATGACATTTTCAGGTCTGCAAGGGTGATCCAAGATAACTGGATGTGGGTGTATATTGAATTAGTTGAACAAAGATATGCTCTCTTTGAAATGCTGAAGCATTTTCTTAAATGTGTCCAAGTTTTAGTGCTATTAACCTTCAAATGGCCATACCCACCAGTGAAAATGAGACACTTTTATTATATATATCTGTATATCACTGGCTATAAAATCCAAAATACTTGTTAGATTAGCTTCTTATAACAATTGGTATGTGTGTCATTGACATGCTCATGTAATGGGTAATTTGCATTATCATGTGACAATTACCACCTTGAATTTTTTTGAAAATACCTTGAAAAATTGGCATTTTTTATGAAAAATCATACCATTTTTTTGGCCGATGGAAGTGAAAGAAGACATCAGCAGCAAGAATAGCCACACCATGCATGGGAGATTCATTGGACTGAAAGACCAGGCTGTGAAAAATGCATTAAAATACTTTAAAGTGACTCCCAGGAATCAAAAATGCCAAAAAGTTCATTTTTCCCTTTAGGTTACACTGGTGTAAATGTTTTCCATAGGCCTCAGTGCTAACGTTTTAGCGTATGCTGTTGGCTATATGAACCATGGGTCCAATTTTTTTTTTTAATCTGAAAAATTGACATTTCGGGAAACTTTTTACACAAAAAAATCATATCTGTCTAGCAGGGAATTCGCCTTTAAATCTTGTGTTTTCGTAACTAGTGTCAGATCCGCATAAAAAAATACTGTCATATTTTAGACCACACCAACAAATTCAAACTTCACTACAAAGGGTTAATTCCTGTGCCAATGGCTATCTTACCTATGGAAAATCATAGGGAAGAGGTGTGATGATTTTTTTATGCAAAAAGCACACAAGGCTATTGACCAATCAGGGCCCAGTGTCTATTTTATTCTCTCCTATATATTCCTCCCGCATCCGCTAGAGGTCTCTCCGAGCCTTATTTACACCAGTGTAACCTAAAGCGATAGCCCGCTTTTTCGCGGAATAATTGTAACACCCTACATTTTTTCAGAATTGCCCATGAATGAAAAAAATGTGTTCAAAAATAATATCACTTCTGTGGTTCTTTATTTATCACACACAATTTAACCCCACTCTCTGTAACACATTATTCATCAAAAAAGCACATTTTTCCACCACAAGTCATATTCAGGCCCCATTTTCACACAGTTTTTGGGGTCTGGTGTTGCAAACTTGGATCAGCTATGGAAGACTGTACAAGATCCTTTCCATGAGAGAACTTCTGGTGATGTGAGGTCATTGAGTCCAGATCTGATCAGCTGAGCATCAAGCACATGACTTTATCAGCACATGGAAGACTAAAATATGACATTTTCAGGTCTGCAAGGGTGATCCAAGATAACTGGATGTGGGTGTATATTGAATTAGTTGAACAAAGATATGCTCTCTTTGAAATGCTGAAGCATTTTCTTAAATGTGTCCAAGTTTTAGTGCTATTAACCTTCAAATGGCCATACCCACCAGTGAAAATGAGACACTTTTATTATATATATCTGTATATCACTGGCTATAAAATCCAAAATACTTGTTAGATTAGCTTCTTATAACAATTGGTATGTGTGTCATTGACATGCTCATGTAATGGGTAATTTGCATTATCATGTGACAATTACCACCTTGAATTTTTTTGAAAATACCTTGAAAAATTGGCATTTTTTATGAAAAATCATACCATTTTTTTGGCCGATGGAAGTGAAAGAAGACATCAGCAGCAAGAATAGCCACACCATGCATGGGAGATTCATTGGACTGAAAGACCAGGCTGTGAAAAATGCATTAAAATACTTTAAAGTGACTCCCAGGAATCAAAAATGCCAAAAAGTTCATTTTTCCCTTAAAGCGATAGCCCGCTTTTTCGCGGAATAATTGTAACACCCTACATTTTTTCAGAATTGCCCATGAATGAAAAAAATGTGTTCAAAAATAATATCACTTCTGTGGTTCTTTATTTATCACACACAATTTAACCCCACTCTCTGTAACACATTATTCATCAAAAAAGCACATTTTTCCACCACAAGTCATATTCAGGCCCCATTTTCACACAGTTTTTGGGGTCTGGTGTTGCAAACTTGGATCAGCTATGGAAGACTGTACAAGATCCTTTCCATGAGAGAACTTCTGGTGATGTGAGGTCATTGAGTCCAGATCTGATCAGCTGAGCATCAAGCACATGACTTTATCAGCACATGGAAGACTAAAATATGACATTTTCAGGTCTGCAAGGGTGATCCAAGATAACTGGATGTGGGTGTATATTGAATTAGTTGAACAAAGATATGCTCTCTTTGAAATGCTGAAGCATTTTCTTAAATGTGTCCAAGTTTTAGTGCTATTAACCTTCAAATGGCCATACCCACCAGTGAAAATGAGACACTTTTATAGCAGCGTGAATTTAGTTACTTATTCCTTATTCCTTATTCCTTATTCAAAAATTTGGGAAAATGTGGCAAATGACCATGGCAACGTCTTAAGTAGGGCGAGACAAAACTTCCTGTGAAAAAAAAGTTCCAAAATGCACGAAATTAGGCAAAGTCCGAAAATGAACGGAAATTGGCCGAAACAAGTGCGGGGTCATAAATGGCCACCTCGGCCAAAAATTTTGGGCCGAAAAATATTTGGGTCGAGTCCGAAAAAGTGGGTCGAATCCCAGTTTTCGCTCTGCTCGGTCGGGAAAATTTCGGAAAATGTGGCAAACTGTCACATATTAAAAAATGGCCACCTGGGCCGAACTTTTTGGGCCGGAAAGTTTTTGGGTCGAGTCCCAAAAAGTGGGTCAAATAGAAATTCCCGCTCTGCTCGGTCAGGAAAATTTGGGGAAATGTGGCAAATGACCATGGCAACGTCTTAAGTAGGACGAGACAAAACTTCCTATGAAATTTTTTTTTCGAAAAAAAGTTCCAAAATGCACGAAATTAGGCAAAGTCCGAAAATGAACGGAAATTGGCCGAAACAAGTGCGGGGTCATAAATGGCCACCTCGGCCAAAAATTTTGGGCCGTAAAAAGTTTGGGTCGAGTCCGAAAAAGTCTGTCGAATCCCAGTTTTCGCTCTGCTCGATCGGGAAAATTTCGGAAAATGTGGCAAACTGTCACATATTAAAAAATGGCCACCTGGGCCGAACTTTTTGGGCCGAATAGTTTTTGGGTCGAGTCCCAAAAAGTGGGTCAAATAGAAATTCCCGCTCTGCTCGGTCAGGAAAATTTGGGGAAATGTGGCAAATGACCATGGCAACGTCTTAAGTAGGTCGAGAAAAAAATTCCTGTAAAAAAAAATTCTGGAAAAAAGTTCAAAAATGCCTCGAAAATTGGCAAAGTCTGAAAATGAACGGAAATTGGCCGAAACAAGTGGTGGGTCATTAATGGACACCTCGGCCAAAAATTTTGGGTCTTGAGTAAAGACTCGACTTTAGGCAGCAGGTACTTCTGAAACACATCAGGAAACTCAGCTTGAAAAGCGCCCGCGGATAGGTATGTCTGTATCTGGATATTGGAACGTGTTAGCTCTAAGTCAACTTTGGAGTCGAATACTCCACCAGTCCTGTACTTAGCCTCGCTAATAAAGCCGAACGCCTTATTCGTCATTATTATATTGTATACGTGTATACATATAATAGTAGCTTAGCTATAGGTATGTTCATAACACTCACAAATGTCCAAAAGGCGAGGCGGTGGAACTCCTCCAATGCATTGACAAGGTATATAATGACAACCGCGGTGGGGATCTACGAGTTGGCCTCCGCTCAATCACTTATACAGTTGGATGGTACAACATAAACAATCTACTACAGCCCGAGGGTTACTGGAAGGGGCTTGCAGCAATCAAGAACCTCGCGGCAGCAGCCAATGTTTCTGAAGATGTGGCACGGGCGTGGCACAAGAAGCAGGCCATCTGGCAGATATACCTACCCAATCAACTTGTGCCAAGGCCCAAGTTTGACGAGCCAGTGCCAAATGAAGTCCACCAGACCGACCTGCTTTTTCTGCCTCATGACCGGGTGGGTCGCAAGACATACAAGTTCGCACTCACCGTCGTCGACGTGGCCTCTCGATACAAATAAGCCGAGCCCCTCGCCACAAAAGAAGCCACAAAGGTCGCGGATGCCATTGAACGGATCTACAGTCGAGGCCCTCTTAGATGGCCGAAATTGCGCCAGGTAGACCCGGGGCTCGAGTTCATGGGTGCTGTGAGCCTCCTGCTAAGCAAGCACAGCGTTCAGGTGACGTGTGGATGTCCAACGACACCAGGGGGTCGTGGAGTGCTTCAACCGGATCCTGGCAGAGCGATTGTTTGTGCACCAATACGCCCAGGAGATGAAGCTTCCCGCCGGCCAAAGGTCGACTGAATGGGTGTTTCGACTGCCCGCTGTTGTATCGGATCTGAACAATGAAATGACTCGTCTGACCGAAAAATGCACTCTGATGCCATCAAGATCAAGTCAGTGAAAACAAAACACATATTCTGCTGTTCCAGGTCGCCCAATGGGGCCCAAAAAGCAAAAGCACCCCTCGCGAGTGGGCGTTCGTTACATCTACCAGCTTGGCGAGCTGGAAGGGGGCCGCCGACGCACAACTGACCCTGTGTGGTCCCTACATGTGTACCAGCTTGAACGCTTATCACCAAGCCCGACGAGCCTGTGCTATATTTAGTGGATGGGCCAGCGCGCGGATTTGTCCGGAAAGTGTTGCTTGTGGTGCCCCCCGACACCCAGCTGCCACCAACTAGTTCCGTATGAACTGCTAGAAGGACTAGACACTAGGTGTCTCGTTCCATGAACAATGCTGCAGCCCCTCTTTTTCGGTTGCACTCTAGACAGGTCAGCCTCACATCTTTCTGCAGTGCCCTTTGTTGTTGTCCAGCCAGTCGATACTAAATTGCTGTGTGTCTTTGGGTTGGAAGGCCCAGAGCAACCCAATCTCGCACGCCATGCAGCGGTTCTGTTTGGGCCTCACGGAGCTCGAGGATATAGTCGACCTTGAGATTGAATCCCTGGCGTCCATTAGCCTGGTCCTGGCGCTTGTATGCCACAAGCTTCCTTTGTATTTCCTTGCAGGCCTGGCATCGGAACCCTCTTCCGGTGGACAGGTTACCCGTTCGAGCTGTTGAAAATACTGCACGCGGGATACGGCTAAGTAGCACATATTGGAACACTGGAAGTAGTCGTCGATGATCCAGACATTCTGAGGGCCGTGGACCGTAAGTCTCTGACTCGAGTGGACGGTGAAAGCATAGCCCAGGCGCCAATCATCGGTTTTAATAGCACACTCGGCGGCCTCGATATAGACCGCAACGACGTCATTGAGAACAAACTCTTCTCTGTGCGACGGGTCGCCAGTACCTGGGATTGTGACGTCAATGTCCTGCTTTCGGCTGTCCTTGGGTGGTAAAGGATAGACACTGGGTTATCTAGGAAATGCTCCTTATGGCGTCGGAGCAACAGCTCATGTGTCTGGTCACGGATCTTCTGGTGGCTGGTGATGATTAGGTCACCGGACCTCCACTGCTCCACAAATCGGTCACCCCAGTCAGCTGGGGAGAGCCTTCCGCATTTCCTGGCATTGGACTTTGTCACTATGAAGGCGTATACGCCTTTTCAGGACTTTGAGGGCTTCATTTTTTGCTCTGTAGTCGACGCCAACCTCTGCCTTTTTTGCAACCAATGGCGAGGTATTTCACCTGCAATCGGTGGCGGCTGTCGTTGATCCCCGCAGAAAATTACATGGACGCCATGTTGGTCAAGTCAGTTTGAGAAAATCTCCAGGATAGGCCGGGGCACAGTGCAGACCTCGTCCCAGATGATGGCGCGCGTGATGAACTTCTGCCCCATGCGGTCGGGCATCCAGTCATTCTGACCACTCCATCGGAAGAAGCTGTGGTATGTCTGTGCTTTGACCCCACGGGCCCGCATTTCTTTCGCGAGGCGATGGGTCGGGGTAAATACGGGGATCTCTTAAACGGAAGAGCTCAATCGCTCTTGTGGTCTGGCAACTGCCCCTCCGTCATTAAGTTAGCTCAGTCGGTGCCGGGTCAGTTCGTCGTTGTAGCTGGGCGCCGTTGATTCCGCCATCGGTTTGGCTTGGCTACAGTATTCTGGCTTGGAGAAGTACTCGGTGTGTTCCTGCGGCATGTATAACTACTCTCCCTTGTCGTGCCACTGAGCGGCATGAACCCTGTCTCGGGCCGGTGGCCTGTGAGTTAGCTCGTAGTGACTCCTGAGACAGTTGCGGCAGTATCCCGGGAGATACTCCGCCTGTGGCACGTACGCCTAGACACCGTCAAGCTTCTGCAACGCGGTCTTCTGGACGTAAATGCTATAAGTGGCCACCCGGACAGCCTAATCGGGTTCAAATCTTGCCAGCATAGCGAGGAGGTTGATGGCATAGGCCAACATTGAGGCCCTCACGTGGGTGTACTGGGGCTGCGAGCCATCGTAGTATGTGAGAATGTGGCCCAAGGGACACCGTTGGGGTGCGCCAACAAGACTGCCGCTTTTACGGGTGTCGCTTACCAAGAAGTCAAGCTCTCCCTGGTCGACCACAAGCCTCCGTGTCAGTCTTTTGTCGTCGACCTTGCTGCCCTGGGTGAACTTGCCTATGATGCTGCAGCCTTGATCACGATATTCAGGGAGCCAGACCTCGGTTCGTTTCTCAAAGGTGATGATTGCATCTAGGACATTCAGGCTCTTCAGGAGACCGGACTCAACAGGAAGGCGAGCAGGGGTGCGAGGGGGGGGGAGCAGCACTGATCTGCGGAATGCCTTCCCAAACAGGCGGGGATGACGGGATGGCAGTTAGGGTCGAACTCCCATTCCTGGACCTCGGCAAAACCAGTGCCGATATCTTGAGGACGGGGGCCGTTTATTGAGACCCGGGTCATGTGGTGGCTGGGTGCCAGAATCTGTCAAAATATGGCTTGGCCTCACCATGACCTTGGAATCTGACCGGGTAGCAGGCTTTCATATCGATGCTGACGACGTCTCTTGTATCGTAGCCCATCGCATTCCAAAGGCTTCCATGCTCGACGCAGGCTTTCTGCATGTCATCTCCGAGGCTAGCCGGGGTCGGTTTCCAACCATTGTGGTCTTTGGCCATGATACTGGTTGCGTGGTTCACCCGAAGGCTCGGTCTGCGAGCGACTAATCGCCCAGAACTATGCATGCTTCCCGTATGTTTTGATGAGTCTCCCATGTCCTGTAATTGCGGCCGTCTAGCACAAACTGGTCCACATTGAGCTGTCTGTCTTGGCCCCCACAGCAGTCAGACTGCAATCGGCTCGTCCTGTATTGTCCCTCTGATTACTTGCCAGACGTCGCTTTCGTAGAAGTTGACCTCCCTGGACTGTGGGAAGTGCAGGTCCTTGGACCATGCATGGCCGTTGTGGCAGATGAGCTTTATATCTATTTTCGAGGCATTTTTGAACTTTTTTCCCCGGATTGTTTTTCACAGGAAATTATGTCTCGCCCAACTTAAGATGTTGCCATGGTCATTTGCCACATTTTCGAGGTGGCCATTTATGACCCCGCACTTGTTTCGGCCAATTTCCGTTCATTTTCGGACTTTGCCTAATTTCGTGCATTTTGGAACTTTTTTTCGAAAAAAACATTTCACAGGAAGTTTTGTCTCGTCCTACTTAAGACGTTGCCATGGTCATTTGCCACATTTGCCCAAATTTTCCTGACCGAGCAGAGCGGGAATTTCTATTTGACCCACTTTTTGGGACTCGACACAAAAACTTTCCGGCCCAAAAAGTTCGGCCCAGGTGGCCATTTTTTTATATGTGACAGTTTGCCACATTTTCCTAAATTTTCCCGACCGAGCAGAGCGAAAACTGGGATTCGACCCAAATTTTTTTTGGCCCAAAATTTTTGGCCGAGGTGGCCATTTATGACCCCGCACTTGTTTCGGCCAATTTCCGTTCATTTTCGGACTTTGCCTAATTTCGTGCATTTTGGAACTTTAAAAAAAAAAACAAATTCACAGTAAATTTTGTCTCGACCTACTTAACACGTTGCCATAGTCATTTGCCACATTTTCCCAAATATTCCCGACCGAGCAGAGCGGGAATTTCTATTTGACCAACTTTTGGGGGCTCGACCCAAATACTTTTGGGCCCAAAAAGTTCGGGCCAGGTGGCCATTTTTTAATATGTGACAGTTTGCCACATTTTCCAAAATTTTCCCGACCGAGCAGAGCGAAAACTGGGATTCGACCCACTTTTTCGTACTCGACCCAAATGTTTTTCGACCCAAAAGTTTTGGCCGAGGTGGCCATTTATGACCCCGCACTTGTTTCGGCCAATTTCCGTTCATTTTCGGACTTTGCCTAATTTCGTGCATTTTTGAACTTTTTTTCAAAAAAACTTTTCACAGGAAATGTTGTCTCGCCCTACTTAAGACGTTGCCATAGTCATTTGCCACATTTTCCCAAATTTTCCCGACCGAGCAGAGCGGGAATTTCTATTTGACCCACTTTTGGGAGCTCGACCCAAAAACTTTTGGGCCCAAAAAGTTCGGGCCAGGTGGCCATTTTTTAATATGTGACAGTTTGCCACATTTTCCTAAATTTTCCCGACCGAGCAGAGCGAAAACTGGGATTCGACCCACTTTTCGGACTCGACCCAATTTTTTTTCGGCCCAAAATTTTTGGCCGAGGTGGCCATTTATGACCCCGCACTTGTTTCGGCCAATTTTCGTTCATTTTCGGACTTTGCCTAATTTCGTGCATTTTTGAACTTTTTTCCAAATTTTTTTTTCACAGGAAATTTTGTCTCGCCCTACTTAACATGTTGCCATAGTCATTTGCCACATTTTCCCAAATTTTCCCGACCGAGCAGAGCGTGAATTTCTATTTGACCCACTTTTGGGGGCTCGACCCAAAAACTTTTGGGTCCAAAAAGTTCGGGCCAGGTGGCCATTTTTTAATATGTGACAGTTTGCCACATTTTCCTAAATTTTCGCGACCGAGCAGAGCGAAAACTGGGATTCGACCCACTTTTTTGGACTCGACCCAAATTTTTTCGGCCCAAAATTTTTGGCCGAGGTGGCCATTTATGACCCCGCATTTGTTTCGGCCAATTTCCGTTCATTTTCGGACTTTGCCTAATTTCGTGCATTTTTGAACTTTTTTCAAAAAACTTTTTTAAAGGAAATTTTGTCTCGCCCTACTTAAGACGTTGCCATAGTCATTTGCCACATTTTCCCAAATTTTCCCGACCGAGCAGAGCGGGAATTTCTATTTGACCCACTTTTGGGGGCTCGACCCAAAAACTTTTGGGCCCAAAAAGTTCGGGCCAGGTGGCCTTTTTTAATATGTGACAGTTTGCCACATTTTCCTAAATTTTCCCGACCGAGCAGAGCGAAAACTGGGATTCGACCCACTTTTTCGAACTCGACCCAAATTTTTTTCGGCCCAAATTTTTTGGCCGAGGTGGCCATTTATGATCCCGCACTTGTTTCGGCCAATTTCCGTTCATTTTCGGACTTTGCGTAATTTCGTGCATTTTTGAACTTTTTTTTCAAAAAACTTTTTCACAGGAAATGTTGTCTCGCCCTACTTAAGACGTTGCCATAGTCATTTGCCACATTTTCCCAAATTTTCCCGACCGAGCAGAGCGGGAATTTCTATTTGACACACTTTTGGGGGCTCGACCCAAAAACTTTTGGGTCCAAAAAGTTCGGGCCAGGTGGCCATTTTTTAATATGTGACAGTTTGCCACATTTTCCTAAATTTTCCCGACCGAGCAGAGCGAAAACTGGGATTCGACCCACTTTTTAGGACTCGACCCAAATTTTTTTCGGCCCAAAATTTTTGGCCGAGGTGTCCATTTATGACCCCGCACTTGTTTCGGCCAATTTCCGTTCATTTTCGGACTTTGCCTAATTTCGTGCATTTTTGAACTTTTTTCCAAAAAAAAATTTCACAGGAAATTTTGTCTCGCCCTACTTAACACGTTGCCATAGTCATTTGCCACATTTCCCCAAATGTTTTGAATAAGGAATAAGGAATAAGGAATAAGTAACGAAATTCACGCTGCTCACTTTTATTATATATATCTGTATATCACTGGCTATAAAATCCAAAATACTTGTTAGATTAGCTTCTTATAACAATTGGTATGTGTGTCATTGACATGCTCATGTAATGGGTAATTTGCATTATCATGTGACAATTACCACCTTGAATTTTTTTGAAAATACCTTGAAAAATTGGCATTTTTTATGAAAAATCATACCATTTTTTTGGCCGATGGAAGTGAAAGAAGACATCAGCAGCAAGAATAGCCACACCATGCATGGGAGATTCATTGGACTGAAAGACCAGGCTGTGAAAAATGCATTAAAATACTTTAAAGTGACTCCCAGGAATCAAAAATGCCAAAAAGTTCATTTTTCCCTTTAGGTTACACTGGTGTAAATGTTTTCCATAGGCCTCAGTGCTAACGTTTTAGCGTATGCTGTTGGCTATATGAACCATGGGTCCAATTTTTTTTTTTAATCTGAAAAATTGACATTTCGGGAAACTTTTTACACAAAAAAATCATATCTGTCTAGCAGGGAATTCGCCTTTAAATCTTGTGTTTTCGTAACTAGTGTCAGATCCGCATAAAAAAATACTGTCATATTTTAGACCACACCAACAAATTCAAACTTCACTACAAAGGGTTAATTCCTGTGCCAATGGCTATCTTACCTATGGGAAATCATAGGGAAGAGGTGTGATGATTTTTTTATGCAAAAAGCACACAAGGCTATTGACCAATCAGGGCCCAGTGTCTATTTTATTCTCTCCTATATATTCCTCCCGCATCCGCTAGAGGTCTCTCCGAGCCTTATTTACACCAGTGTAACCTAAAGCGATAGCCCGCTTTTTCGCGGAATAATTGTAACACCCTACATTTTTTCAGAATTGCCCATGAATGAAAAAAATGTGTTCAAAAATAATATCACTTCTGTGGTTCTTTATTTATCACACACAATTTAACCCCACTCTCTGTAACACATTATTCATCAAAAAAGCACATTTTTCCACCACAAGTCATATTCAGGCCCCATTTTCACACAGTTTTTGGGGTCTGGTGTTGCAAACTTGGATCAGCTATGGAAGACTGTACAAGATCCTTTCCATGAGAGAACTTCTGGTGATGTGAGGTCATTGAGTCCAGATCTGATCAGCTGAGCATCAAGCACATGACTTTATCAGCACATGGAAGACTAAAATATGACATTTTCAGGTCTGCAAGGGTGATCCAAGATAACTGGATGTGGGTGTATATTGAATTAGTTGAACAAAGATATGCTCTCTTTGAAATGCTGAAGCATTTTCTTAAATGTGTCCAAGTTTTAGTGCTATTAACCTTCAAATGGCCATACCCACCAGTGAAAATGAGACACTTTTATTATATATATCTGTATATCACTGGCTATAAAATCCAAAATACTTGTTAGATTAGCTTCTTATAACAATTGGTATGTGTGTCATTGACATGCTCATGTAATGGGTAATTTGCATTATCATGTGACAATTACCACCTTGAATTTTTTTGAAAATACCTTGAAAAATTGGCATTTTTTATGAAAAATCATACCATTTTTTTGGCCGATGGAAGTGAAAGAAGACATCAGCAGCAAGAATAGCCACACCATGCATGGGAGATTCATTGGACTGAAAGACCAGGCTGTGAAAAATGCATTAAAATACTTTAAAGTGACTCCCAGGAATCAAAAATGCCAAAAAGTTCATTTTTCCCTTTAGGTTACACTGGTGTAAATGTTTTCCATAGGCCTCAGTGCTAACGTTTTAGCGTATGCTGTTGGCTATATGAACCATGGGTCCAATTTTTTTTTTTAATCTGAAAAATTGACATTTCGGGAAACTTTTTACACAAAAAAATCATATCTGTCTAGCAGGGAATTCGCCTTTAAATCTTGTGTTTTCGTAACTAGTGTCAGATCCGCATAAAAAAATACTGTCATATTTTAGACCACACCAACAAATTCAAACTTCACTACAAAGGGTTAATTCCTGTGCCAATGGCTATCTTACCTATGGAAAATCATAGGGAAGAGGTGTGATGATTTTTTTATGCAAAAAGCACACAAGGCTATTGACCAATCAGGGCCCAGTGTCTATTTTATTCTCTCCTATATATTCCTCCCGCATCCGCTAGAGGTCTCTCCGAGCCTTATTTACACCAGTGTAACCTAAAGCGATAGCCCGCTTTTTCGCGGAATAATTGTAACACCCTACATTTTTTCAGAATTGCCCATGAATGAAAAAAATGTGTTCAAAAATAATATCACTTCTGTGGTTCTTTATTTATCACACACAATTTAACCCCACTCTCTGTAACACATTATTCATCAAAAAAGCACATTTTTCCACCACAAGTCATATTCAGGCCCCATTTTCACACAGTTTTTGGGGTCTGGTGTTGCAAACTTGGATCAGCTATGGAAGACTGTACAAGATCCTTTCCATGAGAGAACTTCTGGTGATGTGAGGTCATTGAGTCCAGATCTGATCAGCTGAGCATCAAGCACATGACTTTATCAGCACATGGAAGACTAAAATATGACATTTTCAGGTCTGCAAGGGTGATCCAAGATAACTGGATGTGGGTGTATATTGAATTAGTTGAACAAAGATATGCTCTCTTTGAAATGCTGAAGCATTTTCTTAAATGTGTCCAAGTTTTAGTGCTATTAACCTTCAAATGGCCATACCCACCAGTGAAAATGAGACACTTTTATTATATATATCTGTATATCACTGGCTATAAAATCCAAAATACTTGTTAGATTAGCTTCTTATAACAATTGGTATGTGTGTCATTGACATGCTCATGTAATGGGTAATTTGCATTATCATGTGACAATTACCACCTTGAATTTTTTTGAAAATACCTTGAAAAATTGGCATTTTTTATGAAAAATCATACCATTTTTTTGGCCGATGGAAGTGAAAGAAGACATCAGCAGCAAGAATAGCCACACCATGCATGGGAGATTCATTGGACTGAAAGACCAGGCTGTGAAAAATGCATTAAAATACTTTAAAGTGACTCCCAGGAATCAAAAATGCCAAAAAGTTCATTTTTCCCTTTAGGTTACACTGGTGTAAATGTTTTCCATAGGCCTCAGTGCTAACGTTTTAGCGTATGCTGTTGGCTATATGAACCATGGGTCCAATTTTTTTTTTTAATCTGAAAAATTGACATTTCGGGAAACTTTTTACACAAAAAAATCATATCTGTCTAGCAGGGAATTCGCCTTTAAATCTTGTGTTTTCGTAACTAGTGTCAGATCCGCATAAAAAAATACTGTCATATTTTAGACCACACCAACAAATTCAAACTTCACTACAAAGGGTTAATTCCTGTGCCAATGGCTATCTTACCTATGGGAAATCATAGGGAAGAGGTGTGATGATTTTTTTATGCAAAAAGCACACAAGGCTATTGACCAATCAGGGCCCAGTGTCTATTTTATTCTCTCCTATATATTCCTCCCGCATCCGCTAGAGGTCTCTCCGAGCCTTATTTACACCAGTGTAACCTAAAGCGATAGCCCGCTTTTTCGCGGAATAATTGTAACACCCTACATTTTTTCAGAATTGCCCATGAATGAAAAAAATGTGTTCAAAAATAATATCACTTCTGTGGTTCTTTATTTATCACACACAATTTAACCCCACTCTCTGTAACACATTATTCATCAAAAAAGCACATTTTTCCACCACAAGTCATATTCAGGCCCCATTTTCACACAGTTTTTGGGGTCTGGTGTTGCAAACTTGGATCAGCTATGGAAGACTGTACAAGATCCTTTCCATGAGAGAACTTCTGGTGATGTGAGGTCATTGAGTCCAGATCTGATCAGCTGAGCATCAAGCACATGACTTTATCAGCACATGGAAGACTAAAATATGACATTTTCAGGTCTGCAAGGGTGATCCAAGATAACTGGATGTGGGTGTATATTGAATTAGTTGAACAAAGATATGCTCTCTTTGAAATGCTGAAGCATTTTCTTAAATGTGTCCAAGTTTTAGTGCTATTAACCTTCAAATGGCCATACCCACCAGTGAAAATGAGACACTTTTATTATATATATCTGTATATCACTGGCTATAAAATCCAAAATACTTGTTAGATTAGCTTCTTATAACAATTGGTATGTGTGTCATTGACATGCTCATGTAATGGGTAATTTGCATTATCATGTGACAATTACCACCTTGAATTTTTTTGAAAATACCTTGAAAAATTGGCATTTTTTATGAAAAATCATACCATTTTTTTGGCCGATGGAAGTGAAAGAAGACATCAGCAGCAAGAATAGCCACACCATGCATGGGAGATTCATTGGACTGAAAGACCAGGCTGTGAAAAATGCATTAAAATACTTTAAAGTGACTCCCAGGAATCAAAAATGCCAAAAAGTTCATTTTTCCCTTTAAAGCGATAGCCCGCTTTTTCGCGGAATAATTGTAACACCCTACATTTTTTCAGAATTGCCCATGAATGAAAAAAATGTGTTCAAAAATAATATCACTTCTGTGGTTCTTTATTTATCACACACAATTTAACCCCACTCTCTGTAACACATTATTCATCAAAAAAGCACATTTTTCCACCACAAGTCATATTCAGGCCCCATTTTCACACAGTTTTTGGGGTCTGGTGTTGCAAACTTGGATCAGCTATGGAAGACTGTACAAGATCCTTTCCATGAGAGAACTTCTGGTGATGTGAGGTCATTGAGTCCAGATCTGATCAGCTGAGCATCAAGCACATGACTTTATCAGCACATGGAAGACTAAAATATGACATTTTCAGGTCTGCAAGGGTGATCCAAGATAACTGGATGTGGGTGTATATTGAATTAGTTGAACAAAGATATGCTCTCTTTGAAATGCTGAAGCATTTTCTTAAATGTGTCCAAGTTTTAGTGCTATTAACCTTCAAATGGCCATACCCACCAGTGAAAATGAGACACTTTTATTATATATATCTGTATATCACTGGCTATAAAATCCAAAATACTTGTTAGATTAGCTTCTTATAACAATTGGTATGTGTGTCATTGACATGCTCATGTAATGGGTAATTTGCATTATCATGTGACAATTACCACCTTGAATTTTTTTGAAAATACCTTGAAAAATTGGCATTTTTTATGAAAAATCATACCATTTTTTTGGCCGATGGAAGTGAAAGAAGACATCAGCAGCAAGAATAGCCACACCATGCATGGGAGATTCATTGGACTGAAAGACCAGGCTGTGAAAAATGCATTAAAATACTTTAAAGTGACTCCCAGGAATCAAAAATGCCAAAAAGTTCATTTTTCCCTTTAGGTTACACTGGTGTAAATGTTTTCCATAGGCCTCAGTGCTAACGTTTTAGCGTATGCTGTTGGCTATATGAACCATGGGTCCAATTTTTTTTTTTAATCTGAAAAATTGACATTTCGGGAAACTTTTTACACAAAAAAATCATATCTGTCTAGCAGGGAATTCGCCTTTAAATCTTGTGTTTTCGTAACTAGTGTCAGATCCGCATAAAAAAATACTGTCATATTTTAGACCACACCAACAAATTCAAACTTCACTACAAAGGGTTAATTCCTGTGCCAATGGCTATCTTACCTATGGGAAATCATAGGGAAGAGGTGTGATGATTTTTTTATGCAAAAAGCACACAAGGCTATTGACCAATCAGGGCCCAGTGTCTATTTTATTCTCTCCTATATATTCCTCCCGCATCCGCTAGAGGTCTCTCCGAGCCTTATTTACACCAGTGTAACCTAAAGCGATAGCCCGCTTTTTCGCGGAATAATTGTAACACCCTACATTTTTTCAGAATTGCCCATGAATGAAAAAAATGTGTTCAAAAATAATATCACTTCTGTGGTTCTTTATTTATCACACACAATTTAACCCCACTCTCTGTAACACATTATTCATCAAAAAAGCACATTTTTCCACCACAAGTCATATTCAGGCCCCATTTTCACACAGTTTTTGGGGTCTGGTGTTGCAAACTTGGATCAGCTATGGAAGACTGTACAAGATCCTTTCCATGAGAGAACTTCTGGTGATGTGAGGTCATTGAGTCCAGATCTGATCAGCTGAGCATCAAGCACATGACTTTATCAGCACATGGAAGACTAAAATATGACATTTTCAGGTCTGCAAGGGTGATCCAAGATAACTGGATGTGGGTGTATATTGAATTAGTTGAACAAAGATATGCTCTCTTTGAAATGCTGAAGCATTTTCTTAAATGTGTCCAAGTTTTAGTGCTATTAACCTTCAAATGGCCATACCCACCAGTGAAAATGAGACACTTTTATTATATATATCTGTATATCACTGGCTATAAAATCCAAAATACTTGTTAGATTAGCTTCTTATAACAATTGGTATGTGTGTCATTGACATGCTCATGTAATGGGTAATTTGCATTATCATGTGACAATTACCACCTTGAATTTTTTTGAAAATACCTTGAAAAATTGGCATTTTTTATGAAAAATCATACCATTTTTTTGGCCGATGGAAGTGAAAGAAGACATCAGCAGCAAGAATAGCCACACCATGCATGGGAGATTCATTGGACTGAAAGACCAGGCTGTGAAAAATGCATTAAAATACTTTAAAGTGACTCCCAGGAATCAAAAATGCCAAAAAGTTCATTTTTCCCTTTAAAGCGATAGCCCGCTTTTTCGCGGAATAATTGTAACACCCTACATTTTTTCAGAATTGCCCATGAATGAAAAAAATGTGTTCAAAAATAATATCACTTCTGTGGTTCTTTATTTATCACACACAATTTAACCCCACTCTCTGTAACACATTATTCATCAAAAAAGCACATTTTTCCACCACAAGTCATATTCAGGCCCCATTTTCACACAGTTTTTGGGGTCTGGTGTTGCAAACTTGGATCAGCTATGGAAGACTGTACAAGATCCTTTCCATGAGAGAACTTCTGGTGATGTGAGGTCATTGAGTCCAGATCTGATCAGCTGAGCATCAAGCACATGACTTTATCAGCACATGGAAGACTAAAATATGACATTTTCAGGTCTGCAAGGGTGATCCAAGATAACTGGATGTGGGTGTATATTGAATTAGTTGAACAAAGATATGCTCTCTTTGAAATGCTGAAGCATTTTCTTAAATGTGTCCAAGTTTTAGTGCTATTAACCTTCAAATGGCCATACCCACCAGTGAAAATGAGACACTTTTATTATATATATCTGTATATCACTGGCTATAAAATCCAAAATACTTGTTAGATTAGCTTCTTATAACAATTGGTATGTGTGTCATTGACATGCTCATGTAATGGGTAATTTGCATTATCATGTGACAATTACCACCTTGAATTTTTTTGAAAATACCTTGAAAAATTGGCATTTTTTATGAAAAATCATACCATTTTTTTGGCCGATGGAAGTGAAAGAAGACATCAGCAGCAAGAATAGCCACACCATGCATGGGAGATTCATTGGACTGAAAGACCAGGCTGTGAAAAATGCATTAAAATACTTTAAAGTGACTCCCAGGAATCAAAAATGCCAAAAAGTTCATTTTTCCCTAAAGCGATAGCCCGCTTTTTCGCGGAATAATTGTAACACCCTACATTTTTTCAGAATTGCCCATGAATGAAAAAAATGTGTTCAAAAATAATATCACTTCTGTGGTTCTTTATTTATCACACACAATTTAACCCCACTCTCTGTAACACATTATTCATCAAAAAAGCACATTTTTCCACCACAAGTCATATTCAGGCCCCATTTTCACACAGTTTTTGGGGTCTGGTGTTGCAAACTTGGATCAGCTATGGAAGACTGTACAAGATCCTTTCCATGAGAGAACTTCTGGTGATGTGAGGTCATTGAGTCCAGATCTGATCAGCTGAGCATCAAGCACATGACTTTATCAGCACATGGAAGACTAAAATATGACATTTTCAGGTCTGCAAGGGTGATCCAAGATAACTGGATGTGGGTGTATATTGAATTAGTTGAACAAAGATATGCTCTCTTTGAAATGCTGAAGCATTTTCTTAAATGTGTCCAAGTTTTAGTGCTATTAACCTTCAAATGGCCATACCCACCAGTGAAAATGAGACACTTTTATTATATATATCTGTATATCACTGGCTATAAAATCCAAAATACTTGTTAGATTAGCTTCTTATAACAATTGGTATGTGTGTCATTGACATGCTCA
This sequence comes from Siphonodentalium dalli, assembly GCA_032622095.1. Taxonomy (NCBI): domain Eukaryota; kingdom Metazoa; phylum Mollusca; class Scaphopoda; order Gadilida; family Siphonodentaliidae; genus Siphonodentalium; species Siphonodentalium dalli. The sequence goes on from CP136063.1 coordinate 113,426,480, forward strand.
TGTAATGGGTAATTTGCATTATCATGTGACAATTACCACCTTGAATTTTTTTGAAAATACCTTGAAAAATTGGCATTTTTTATGAAAAATCATACCATTTTTTTGGCCGATGGAAGTGAAAGAAGACATCAGCAGCAAGAATAGCCACACCATGCATGGGAGATTCATTGGACTGAAAGACCAGGCTGTGAAAAATGCATTAAAATACTTTAAAGTGACTCCCAGGAATCAAAAATGCCAAAAAGTTCATTTTTCCCTTTAGGTTACACTGGTGTAAATGTTTTCCATAGGCCTCAGTGCTAACGTTTTAGCGTATGCTGTTGGCTATATGAACCATGGGTCCAATTATTTTTTTTAATCTGAAAAATTGACATTTCGGGAAACTTTTTACACAAAAAAATCATATCTGTCTAGCAGGGAATTCGCCTTTAAATCTTGTGTTTTCGTAACTAGTGTCAGATCCGCATAAAAAAATACTGTCATATTTTAGACCACACCAACAAATTCAAACTTCACTACAAAGGGTTAATTCCTGTGCCAATGGCTATCTTACCTATGGGAAATCATAGGGAAGAGGTGTGATGATTTTTTTATGCAAAAAGCACACAAGGCTATTGACCAATCAGGGCCCAGTGTCTATTTTATTCTCTCCTATATATTCCTCCCGCATCCGCTAGAGGTCTCTCCGAGCCTTATTTACACCAGTGTAACCTAAAGCGATAGCCCGCTTTTTCGCGGAATAATTGTAACACCCTACATTTTTTCAGAATTGCCCATGAATGAAAAAAATGTGTTCAAAAATAATATCACTTCTGTGGTTCTTTATTTATCACACACAATTTAACCCCACTCTCTGTAACACATTATTCATCAAAAAAGCACATTTTTCCACCACAAGTCATATTCAGGCCCCATTTTCACACAGTTTTTGGGGTCTGGTGTTGCAAACTTGGATCAGCTATGGAAGACTGTACAAGATCCTTTCCATGAGAGAACTTCTGGTGATGTGAGGTCATTGAGTCCAGATCTGATCAGCTGAGCATCAAGCACATGACTTTATCAGCACATGGAAGACTAAAATATGACATTTTCAGGTCTGCAAGGGTGATCCAAGATAACTGGATGTGGGTGTATATTGAATTAGTTGAACAAAGATATGCTCTCTTTGAAATGCTGAAGCATTTTCTTAAATGTGTCCAAGTTTTAGTGCTATTAACCTTCAAATGGCCATACCCACCAGTGAAAATGAGACACTTTTATTATATATATCTGTATATCACTGGCTATAAAATCCAAAATACTTGTTAGATTAGCTTCTTATAACAATTGGTATGTGTGTCATTGACATGCTCATGTAATGGGTAATTTGCATTATCATGTGACAATTACCACCTTGAATTTTTTTGAAAATACCTTGAAAAATTGGCATTTTTTATGAAAAATCATACCATTTTTTTGGCCGATGGAAGTGAAAGAAGACATCAGCAGCAAGAATAGCCACACCATGCATGGGAGATTCATTGGACTGAAAGACCAGGCTGTGAAAAATGCATTAAAATACTTTAAAGTGACTCCCAGGAATCAAAAATGCCAAAAAGTTCATTTTTCCCTTTAGGTTACACTGGTGTAAATGTTTTCCATAGGCCTCAGTGCTAACGTTTTAGCGTATGCTGTTGGCTATATGAACCATGGGTCCAATTTTTTTTTTTAATCTGAAAAATTGACATTTCGGGAAACTTTTTACACAAAAAAATCATATCTGTCTAGCAGGGAATTCGCCTTTAAATCTTGTGTTTTCGTAACTAGTGTCAGATCCGCATAAAAAAATACTGTCATATTTTAGACCACACCAACAAATTCAAACTTCACTACAAAGGGTTAATTCCTGTGCCAATGGCTATCTTACCTATGGGAAATCATAGGGAAGAGGTGTGATGATTTTTTTATGCAAAAAGCACACAAGGCTATTGACCAATCAGGGCCCAGTGTCTATTTTATTCTCTCCTATATATTCCTCCCGCATCCGCTAGAGGTCTCTCCGAGCCTTATTTACACCAGTGTAACCTAAAGCGATAGCCCGCTTTTTCGCGGAATAATTGTAACACCCTACATTTTTTCAGAATTGCCCATGAATGAAAAAAATGTGTTCAAAAATAATATCACTTCTGTGGTTCTTTATTTATCACACACAATTTAACCCCACTCTCTGTAACACATTATTCATCAAAAAAGCACATTTTTCCACCACAAGTCATATTCAGGCCCCATTTTCACACAGTTTTTGGGGTCTGGTGTTGCAAACTTGGATCAGCTATGGAAGACTGTACAAGATCCTTTCCATGAGAGAACTTCTGGTGATGTGAGGTCATTGAGTCCAGATCTGATCAGCTGAGCATCAAGCACATGACTTTATCAGCACATGGAAGACTAAAATATGACATTTTCAGGTCTGCAAGGGTGATCCAAGATAACTGGATGTGGGTGTATATTGAATTAGTTGAACAAAGATATGCTCTCTTTGAAATGCTGAAGCATTTTCTTAAATGTGTCCAAGTTTTAGTGCTATTAACCTTCAAATGGCCATACCCACCAGTGAAAATGAGACACTTTTATTATATATATCTGTATATCACTGGCTATAAAATCCAAAATACTTGTTAGATTAGCTTCTTATAACAATTGGTATGTGTGTCATTGACATGCTCATGTAATGGGTAATTTGCATTATCATGTGACAATTACCACCTTGAATTTTTTTGAAAATACCTTGAAAAATTGGCATTTTTTATGAAAAATCATACCATTTTTTTGGCCGATGGAAGTGAAAGAAGACATCAGCAGCAAGAATAGCCACACCATGCATGGGAGATTCATTGGACTGAAAGACCAGGCTGTGAAAAATGCATTAAAATACTTTAAAGTGACTCCCAGGAATCAAAAATGCCAAAAAGTTCATTTTTCCCTTTAGGTTACACTGGTGTAAATGTTTTCCATAGGCCTCAGTGCTAACGTTTTAGCGTATGCTGTTGGCTATATGAACCATGGGTCCAATTTTTTTTTTTAATCTGAAAAATTGACATTTCGGGAAACTTTTTACACAAAAAAATCATATCTGTCTAGCAGGGAATTCGCCTTTAAATCTTGTGTTTTCGTAACTAGTGTCAGATCCGCATAAAAAAATACTGTCATATTTTAGACCACACCAACAAATTCAAACTTCACTACAAAGGGTTAATTCCTGTGCCAATGGCTATCTTACCTATGGGAAATCATAGGGAAGAGGTGTGATGATTTTTTTATGCAAAAAGCACACAAGGCTATTGACCAATCAGGGCCCAGTGTCTATTTTATTCTCTCCTATATATTCCTCCCGCATCCGCTAGAGGTCTCTCCGAGCCTTATTTACACCAGTGTAACCTAAAGCGATAGCCCGCTTTTTCGCGGAATAATTGTAACACCCTACATTTTTTCAGAATTGCCCATGAATGAAAAAAATGTGTTCAAAAATAATATCACTTCTGTGGTTCTTTATTTATCACACACAATTTAACCCCACTCTCTGTAACACATTATTCATCAAAAAAGCACATTTTTCCACCACAAGTCATATTCAGGCCCCATTTTCACACAGTTTTTGGGGTCTGGTGTTGCAAACTTGGATCAGCTATGGAAGACTGTACAAGATCCTTTCCATGAGAGAACTTCTGGTGATGTGAGGTCATTGAGTCCAGATCTGATCAGCTGAGCATCAAGCACATGACTTTATCAGCACATGGAAGACTAAAATATGACATTTTCAGGTCTGCAAGGGTGATCCAAGATAACTGGATGTGGGTGTATATTGAATTAGTTGAACAAAGATATGCTCTCTTTGAAATGCTGAAGCATTTTCTTAAATGTGTCCAAGTTTTAGTGCTATTAACCTTCAAATGGCCATACCCACCAGTGAAAATGAGACACTTTTATTATATATATCTGTATATCACTGGCTATAAAATCCAAAATACTTGTTAGATTAGCTTCTTATAACAATTGGTATGTGTGTCATTGACATGCTCATGTAATGGGTAATTTGCATTATCATGTGACAATTACCACCTTGAATTTTTTTGAAAATACCTTGAAAAATTGGCATTTTTTATGAAAAATCATACCATTTTTTTGGCCGATGGAAGTGAAAGAAGACATCAGCAGCAAGAATAGCCACACCATGCATGGGAGATTCATTGGACTGAAAGACCAGGCTGTGAAAAATGCATTAAAATACTTTAAAGTGACTCCCAGGAATCAAAAATGCCAAAAAGTTCATTTTTCCCTTTAGGTTACACTGGTGTAAATGTTTTCCATAGGCCTCAGTGCTAACGTTTTAGCGTATGCTGTTGGCTATATGAACCATGGGTCCAATTTTTTTTTTTAATCTGAAAAATTGACATTTCGGGAAACTTTTTACACAAAAAAATCATATCTGTCTAGCAGGGAATTCGCCTTTAAATCTTGTGTTTTCGTAACTAGTGTCAGATCCGCATAAAAAAATACTGTCATATTTTAGACCACACCAACAAATTCAAACTTCACTACAAAGGGTTAATTCCTGTGCCAATGGCTATCTTACCTATGGGAAATCATAGGGAAGAGGTGTGATGATTTTTTTATGCAAAAAGCACACAAGGCTATTGACCAATCAGGGCCCAGTGTCTATTTTATTCTCTCCTATATATTCCTCCCGCATCCGCTAGAGGTCTCTCCGAGCCTTATTTACACCAGTGTAACCTAAAGCGATAGCCCGCTTTTTCGCGGAATAATTGTAACACCCTACATTTTTTCAGAATTGCCCATGAATGAAAAAAATGTGTTCAAAAATAATATCACTTCTGTGGTTCTTTATTTATCACACACAATTTAACCCCACTCTCTGTAACACATTATTCATCAAAAAAGCACATTTTTCCACCACAAGTCATATTCAGGCCCCATTTTCACACAGTTTTTGGGGTCTGGTGTTGCAAACTTGGATCAGCTATGGAAGACTGTACAAGATCCTTTCCATGAGAGAACTTCTGGTGATGTGAGGTCATTGAGTCCAGATCTGATCAGCTGAGCATCAAGCACATGACTTTATCAGCACATGGAAGACTAAAATATGACATTTTCAGGTCTGCAAGGGTGATCCAAGATAACTGGATGTGGGTGTATATTGAATTAGTTGAACAAAGATATGCTCTCTTTGAAATGCTGAAGCATTTTCTTAAATGTGTCCAAGTTTTAGTGCTATTAACCTTCAAATGGCCATACCCACCAGTGAAAATGAGACACTTTTATTATATATATCTGTATATCACTGGCTATAAAATCCAAAATACTTGTTAGATTAGCTTCTTATAACAATTGGTATGTGTGTCATTGACATGCTCATGTAATGGGTAATTTGCATTATCATGTGACAATTACCACCTTGAATTTTTTTGAAAATACCTTGAAAAATTGGCATTTTTTATGAAAAATCATACCATTTTTTTGGCCGATGGAAGTGAAAGAAGACATCAGCAGCAAGAATAGCCACACCATGCATGGGAGATTCATTGGACTGAAAGACCAGGCTGTGAAAAATGCATTAAAATACTTTAAAGTGACTCCCAGGAATCAAAAATGCCAAAAAGTTCATTTTTCCCTTTAGAGATAGCCCGCTTTTTCGCGGAATAATTGTAACACCCTACATTTTTTCAGAATTGCCCATGAATGAAAAAAATGTGTTCAAAAATAATATCACTTCTGTGGTTCTTTATTTATCACACACAATTTAACCCCACTCTCTGTAACACATTATTCATCAAAAAAGCACATTTTTCCACCACAAGTCATATTCAGGCCCCATTTTCACACAGTTTTTGGGGTCTGGTGTTGCAAACTTGGATCAGCTATGGAAGACTGTACAAGATCCTTTCCATGAGAGAACTTCTGGTGATGTGAGGTCATTGAGTCCAGATCTGATCAGCTGAGCATCAAGCACATGACTTTATCAGCACATGGAAGACTAAAATATGACATTTTCAGGTCTGCAAGGGTGATCCAAGATAACTGGATGTGGGTGTATATTGAATTAGTTGAACAAAGATATGCTCTCTTTGAAATGCTGAAGCATTTTCTTAAATGTGTCCAAGTTTTAGTGCTATTAACCTTCAAATGGCCATACCCACCAGTGAAAATGAGACACTTTTATTATATATATCTGTATATCACTGGCTATAAAATCCAAAATACTTGTTAGATTAGCTTCTTATAACAATTGGTATGTGTGTCATTGACATGCTCATGTAATGGGTAATTTGCATTATCATGTGACAATTACCACCTTGAATTTTTTTGAAAATACCTTGAAAAATTGGCATTTTTTATGAAAAATCATACCATTTTTTTGGCCGATGGAAGTGAAAGAAGACATCAGCAGCAAGAATAGCCACACCATGCATGGGAGATTCATTGGACTGAAAGACCAGGCTGTGAAAAATGCATTAAAATACTTTAAAGTGACTCCCAGGAATCAAAAATGCCAAAAAGTTCATTTTTCCCTTTAGGTTACACTGGTGTAAATGTTTTCCATAGGCCTCAGTGCTAACGTTTTAGCGTATGCTGTTGGCTATATGAACCATGGGTCCAATTTTTTTTTTTAATCTGAAAAATTGACATTTCGGGAAACTTTTTACACAAAAAAATCATATCTGTCTAGCAGGGAATTCGCCTTTAAATCTTGTGTTTTCGTAACTAGTGTCAGATCCGCATAAAAAAATACTGTCATATTTTAGACCACACCAACAAATTCAAACTTCACTACAAAGGGTTAATTCCTGTGCCAATGGCTATCTTACCTATGGGAAATCATAGGGAAGAGGTGTGATGATTTTTTTATGCAAAAAGCACACAAGGCTATTGACCAATCAGGGCCCAGTGTCTATTTTATTCTCTCCTATATATTCCTCCCGCATCCGCTAGAGGTCTCTCCGAGCCTTATTTACACCAGTGTAACCTAAAGCGATAGCCCGCTTTTTCGCGGAATAATTGTAACACCCTACATTTTTTCAGAATTGCCCATGAATGAAAAAAATGTGTTCAAAAATAATATCACTTCTGTGGTTCTTTATTTATCACACACAATTTAACCCCACTCTCTGTAACACATTATTCATCAAAAAAGCACATTTTTCCACCACAAGTCATATTCAGGCCCCATTTTCACACAGTTTTTGGGGTCTGGTGTTGCAAACTTGGATCAGCTATGGAAGACTGTACAAGATCCTTTCCATGAGAGAACTTCTGGTGATGTGAGGTCATTGAGTCCAGATCTGATCAGCTGAGCATCAAGCACATGACTTTATCAGCACATGGAAGACTAAAATATGACATTTTCAGGTCTGCAAGGGTGATCCAAGATAACTGGATGTGGGTGTATATTGAATTAGTTGAACAAAGATATGCTCTCTTTGAAATGCTGAAGCATTTTCTTAAATGTGTCCAAGTTTTAGTGCTATTAACCTTCAAATGGCCATACCCACCAGTGAAAATGAGACACTTTTATTATATATATCTGTATATCACTGGCTATAAAATCCAAAATACTTGTTAGATTAGCTTCTTATAACAATTGGTATGTGTGTCATTGACATGCTCATGTAATGGGTAATTTGCATTATCATGTGACAATTACCACCTTGAATTTTTTTGAAAATACCTTGAAAAATTGGCATTTTTTATGAAAAATCATACCATTTTTTTGGCCGATGGAAGTGAAAGAAGACATCAGCAGCAAGAATAGCCACACCATGCATGGGAGATTCATTGGACTGAAAGACCAGGCTGTGAAAAATGCATTAAAATACTTTAAAGTGACTCCCAGGAATCAAAAATGCCAAAAAGTTCATTTTTCCCTTTAGGTTACACTGGTGTAAATGTTTTCCATAGGCCTCAGTGCTAACGTTTTAGCGTATGCTGTTGGCTATATGAACCATGGGTCCAATTTTTTTTTTTAATCTGAAAAATTGACATTTCGGGAAACTTTTTACACAAAAAAATCATATCTGTCTAGCAGGGAATTCGCCTTTAAATCTTGTGTTTTCGTAACTAGTGTCAGATCCGCATAAAAAAATACTGTCATATTTTAGACCACACCAACAAATTCAAACTTCACTACAAAGGGTTAATTCCTGTGCCAATGGCTATCTTACCTATGGGAAATCATAGGGAAGAGGTGTGATGATTTTTTTATGCAAAAAGCACACAAGGCTATTGACCAATCAGGGCCCAGTGTCTATTTTATTCTCTCCTATATATTCCTCCCGCATCCGCTAGAGGTCTCTCCGAGCCTTATTTACACCAGTGTAACCTAAAGCGATAGCCCGCTTTTTCGCGGAATAATTGTAACACCCTACATTTTTTCAGAATTGCCCATGAATGAAAAAAATGTGTTCAAAAATAATATCACTTCTGTGGTTCTTTATTTATCACACACAATTTAACCCCACTCTCTGTAACACATTATTCATCAAAAAAGCACATTTTTCCACCACAAGTCATATTCAGGCCCCATTTTCACACAGTTTTTGGGGTCTGGTGTTGCAAACTTGGATCAGCTATGGAAGACTGTACAAGATCCTTTCCATGAGAGAACTTCTGGTGATGTGAGGTCATTGAGTCCAGATCTGATCAGCTGAGCATCAAGCACATGACTTTATCAGCACATGGAAGACTAAAATATGACATTTTCAGGTCTGCAAGGGTGATCCAAGATAACTGGATGTGGGTGTATATTGAATTAGTTGAACAAAGATATGCTCTCTTTGAAATGCTGAAGCATTTTCTTAAATGTGTCCAAGTTTTAGTGCTATTAACCTTCAAATGGCCATACCCACCAGTGAAAATGAGACACTTTTATTATATATATCTGTATATCACTGGCTATAAAATCCAAAATACTTGTTAGATTAGCTTCTTATAACAATTGGTATGTGTGTCATTGACATGCTCATGTAATGGGTAATTTGCATTATCATGTGACAATTACCACCTTGAATTTTTTTGAAAATACCTTGAAAAATTGGCATTTTTTATGAAAAATCATACCATTTTTTTGGCCGATGGAAGTGAAAGAAGACATCAGCAGCAAGAATAGCCACACCATGCATGGGAGATTCATTGGACTGAAAGACCAGGCTGTGAAAAATGCATTAAAATACTTTAAAGTGACTCCCAGGAATCAAAAATGCCAAAAAGTTCATTTTTCCCTTTAAGCGATAGCCCGCTTTTTCGCGGAATAATTGTAACACCCTACATTTTTTCAGAATTGCCCATGAATGAAAAAAATGTGTTCAAAAATAATATCACTTCTGTGGTTCTTTATTTATCACACACAATTTAACCCCACTCTCTGTAACACATTATTCATCAAAAAAGCACATTTTTCCACCACAAGTCATATTCAGGCCCCATTTTCACACAGTTTTTGGGGTCTGGTGTTGCAAACTTGGATCAGCTATGGAAGACTGTACAAGATCCTTTCCATGAGAGAACTTCTGGTGATGTGAGGTCATTGAGTCCAGATCTGATCAGCTGAGCATCAAGCACATGACTTTATCAGCACATGGAAGACTAAAATATGACATTTTCAGGTCTGCAAGGGTGATCCAAGATAACTGGATGTGGGTGTATATTGAATTAGTTGAACAAAGATATGCTCTCTTTGAAATGCTGAAGCATTTTCTTAAATGTGTCCAAGTTTTAGTGCTATTAACCTTCAAATGGCCATACCCACCAGTGAAAATGAGACACTTTTATTATATATATCTGTATATCACTGGCTATAAAATCCAAAATACTTGTTAGATTAGCTTCTTATAACAATTGGTATGTGTGTCATTGACATGCTCATGTAATGGGTAATTTGCATTATCATGTGACAATTACCACCTTGAATTTTTTTGAAAATACCTTGAAAAATTGGCATTTTTTATGAAAAATCATACCATTTTTTTGGCCGATGGAAGTGAAAGAAGACATCAGCAGCAAGAATAGCCACACCATGCATGGGAGATTCATTGGACTGAAAGACCAGGCTGTGAAAAATGCATTAAAATACTTTAAAGTGACTCCCAGGAATCAAAAATGCCAAAAAGTTCATTTTTCCCTTTAGGTTACACTGGTGTAAATGTTTTCCATAGGCCTCAGTGCTAACGTTTTAGCGTATGCTGTTGGCTATATGAACCATGGGTCCAATTTTTTTTTTTAATCTGAAAAATTGACATTTCGGGAAACTTTTTACACAAAAAAATCATATCTGTCTAGCAGGGAATTCGCCTTTAAATCTTGTGTTTTCGTAACTAGTGTCAGATCCGCATAAAAAAATACTGTCATATTTTAGACCACACCAACAAATTCAAACTTCACTACAAAGGGTTAATTCCTGTGCCAATGGCTATCTTACCTATGGGAAATCATAGGGAAGAGGTGTGATGATTTTTTTATGCAAAAAGCACACAAGGCTATTGACCAATCAGGGCCCAGTGTCTATTTTATTCTCTCCTATATATTCCTCCCGCATCCGCTAGAGGTCTCTCCGAGCCTTATTTACACCAGTGTAACCTAAAGCGATAGCCCGCTTTTTCGCGGAATAATTGTAACACCCTACATTTTTTCAGAATTGCCCATGAATGAAAAAAATGTGTTCAAAAATAATATCACTTCTGTGGTTCTTTATTTATCACACACAATTTAACCCCACTCTCTGTAACACATTATTCATCAAAAAAGCACATTTTTCCACCACAAGTCATATTCAGGCCCCATTTTCACACAGTTTTTGGGGTCTGGTGTTGCAAACTTGGATCAGCTATGGAAGACTGTACAAGATCCTTTCCATGAGAGAACTTCTGGTGATGTGAGGTCATTGAGTCCAGATCTGATCAGCTGAGCATCAAGCACATGACTTTATCAGCACATGGAAGACTAAAATATGACATTTTCAGGTCTGCAAGGGTGATCCAAGATAACTGGATGTGGGTGTATATTGAATTAGTTGAACAAAGATATGCTCTCTTTGAAATGCTGAAGCATTTTCTTAAATGTGTCCAAGTTTTAGTGCTATTAACCTTCAAATGGCCATACCCACCAGTGAAAATGAGACACTTTTATTATATATATCTGTATATCACTGGCTATAAAATCCAAAATACTTGTTAGATTAGCTTCTTATAACAATTGGTATGTGTGTCATTGACATGCTCATGTAATGGGTAATTTGCATTATCATGTGACAATTACCACCTTGAATTTTTTTGAAAATACCTTGAAAAATTGGCATTTTTTATGAAAAATCATACCATTTTTTTGGCCGATGGAAGTGAAAGAAGACATCAGCAGCAAGAATAGCCACACCATGCATGGGAGATTCATTGGACTGAAAGACCAGGCTGTGAAAAATGCATTAAAATACTTTAAAGTGACTCCCAGGAATCAAAAATGCCAAAAAGTTCATTTTTCCCTTAAAGCGATAGCCCGCTTTTTCGCGGAATAATTGTAACACCCTACATTTTTTCAGAATTGCCCATGAATGAAAAAAATGTGTTCAAAAATAATATCACTTCTGTGGTTCTTTATTTATCACACACAATTTAACCCCACTCTCTGTAACACATTATTCATCAAAAAAGCACATTTTTCCACCACAAGTCATATTCAGGCCCCATTTTCACACAGTTTTTGGGGTCTGGTGTTGCAAACTTGGATCAGCTATGGAAGACTGTACAAGATCCTTTCCATGAGAGAACTTCTGGTGATGTGAGGTCATTGAGTCCAGATCTGATCAGCTGAGCATCAAGCACATGACTTTATCAGCACATGGAAGACTAAAATATGACATTTTCAGGTCTGCAAGGGTGATCCAAGATAACTGGATGTGGGTGTATATTGAATTAGTTGAACAAAGATATGCTCTCTTTGAAATGCTGAAGCATTTTCTTAAATGTGTCCAAGTTTTAGTGCTATTAACCTTCAAATGGCCATACCCACCAGTGAAAATGAGACACTTTTATTATATATATCTGTATATCACTGGCTATAAAATCCAAAATACTTGTTAGATTAGCTTCTTATAACAATTGGTATGTGTGTCATTGACATGCTCATGTAATGGGTAATTTGCATTATCATGTGACAATTACCACCTTGAATTTTTTTGAAAATACCTTGAAAAATTGGCATTTTTTATGAAAAATCATACCATTTTTTTGGCCGATGGAAGTGAAAGAAGACATCAGCAGCAAGAATAGCCACACCATGCATGGGAGATTCATTGGACTGAAAGACCAGGCTGTGAAAAATGCATTAAAATACTTTAAAGTGACTCCCAGGAATCAAAAATGCCAAAAAGTTCATTTTTCCCTTTAGCGATAGCCCGCTTTTTCGCGGAATAATTGTAACACCCTACATTTTTTCAGAATTGCCCATGAATGAAAAAAATGTGTTCAAAAATAATATCACTTCTGTGGTTCTTTATTTATCACACACAATTTAACCCCACTCTCTGTAACACATTATTCATCAAAAAAGCACATTTTTCCACCACAAGTCATATTCAGGCCCCATTTTCACACAGTTTTTGGGGTCTGGTGTTGCAAACTTGGATCAGCTATGGAAGACTGTACAAGATCCTTTCCATGAGAGAACTTCTGGTGATGTGAGGTCATTGAGTCCAGATCTGATCAGCTGAGCATCAAGCACATGACTTTATCAGCACATGGAAGACTAAAATATGACATTTTCAGGTCTGCAAGGGTGATCCAAGATAACTGGATGTGGGTGTATATTGAATTAGTTGAACAAAGATATGCTCTCTTTGAAATGCTGAAGCATTTTCTTAAATGTGTCCAAGTTTTAGTGCTATTAACCTTCAAATGGCCATACCCACCAGTGAAAATGAGACACTTTTATTATATATATCTGTATATCACTGGCTATAAAATCCAAAATACTTGTTAGATTAGCTTCTTATAACAATTGGTATGTGTGTCATTGACATGCTCATGTAATGGGTAATTTGCATTATCATGTGACAATTACCACCTTGAATTTTTTTGAAAATACCTTGAAAAATTGGCATTTTTTATGAAAAATCATACCATTTTTTTGGCCGATGGAAGTGAAAGAAGACATCAGCAGCAAGAATAGCCACACCATGCATGGGAGATTCATTGGACTGAAAGACCAGGCTGTGAAAAATGCATTAAAATACTTTAAAGTGACTCCCAGGAATCAAAAATGCCAAAAAGTTCATTTTTCCCTTTAGGTTACACTGGTGTAAATGTTTTCCATAGGCCTCAGTGCTAACGTTTTAGCGTATGCTGTTGGCTATATGAACCATGGGTCCAATTTTTTTTTTTAATCTGAAAAATTGACATTTCGGGAAACTTTTTACACAAAAAAATCATATCTGTCTAGCAGGGAATTCGCCTTTAAATCTTGTGTTTTCGTAACTAGTGTCAGATCCGCATAAAAAAATACTGTCATATTTTAGACCACACCAACAAATTCAAACTTCACTACAAAGGGTTAATTCCTGTGCCAATGGCTATCTTACCTATGGGAAATCATAGGGAAGAGGTGTGATGATTTTTTTATGCAAAAAGCACACAAGGCTATTGACCAATCAGGGCCCAGTGTCTATTTTATTCTCTCCTATATATTCCTCCCGCATCCGCTAGAGGTCTCTCCGAGCCTTATTTACACCAGTGTAACCTAAAGCGATAGCCCGCTTTTTCGCGGAATAATTGTAACACCCTACATTTTTTCAGAATTGCCCATGAATGAAAAAAATGTGTTCAAAAATAATATCACTTCTGTGGTTCTTTATTTATCACACACAATTTAACCCCACTCTCTGTAACACATTATTCATCAAAAAAGCACATTTTTCCACCACAAGTCATATTCAGGCCCCATTTTCACACAGTTTTTGGGGTCTGGTGTTGCAAACTTGGATCAGCTATGGAAGACTGTACAAGATCCTTTCCATGAGAGAACTTCTGGTGATGTGAGGTCATTGAGTCCAGATCTGATCAGCTGAGCATCAAGCACATGACTTTATCAGCACATGGAAGACTAAAATATGACATTTTCAGGTCTGCAAGGGTGATCCAAGATAACTGGATGTGGGTGTATATTGAATTAGTTGAACAAAGATATGCTCTCTTTGAAATGCTGAAGCATTTTCTTAAATGTGTCCAAGTTTTAGTGCTATTAACCTTCAAATGGCCATACCCACCAGTGAAAATGAGACACTTTTATTATATATATCTGTATATCACTGGCTATAAAATCCAAAATACTTGTTAGATTAGCTTCTTATAACAATTGGTATGTGTGTCATTGACATGCTCATGTAATGGGTAATTTGCATTATCATGTGACAATTACCACCTTGAATTTTTTTGAAAATACCTTGAAAAATTGGCATTTTTTATGAAAAATCATACCATTTTTTTGGCCGATGGAAGTGAAAGAAGACATCAGCAGCAAGAATAGCCACACCATGCATGGGAGATTCATTGGACTGAAAGACCAGGCTGTGAAAAATGCATTAAAATACTTTAAAGTGACTCCCAGGAATCAAAAATGCCAAAAAGTTCATTTTTCCCTTAAAGCGATAGCCCGCTTTTTCGCGGAATAATTGTAACACCCTACATTTTTTCAGAATTGCCCATGAATGAAAAAAATGTGTTCAAAAATAATATCACTTCTGTGGTTCTTTATTTATCACACACAATTTAACCCCACTCTCTGTAACACATTATTCATCAAAAAAGCACATTTTTCCACCACAAGTCATATTCAGGCCCCATTTTCACACAGTTTTTGGGGTCTGGTGTTGCAAACTTGGATCAGCTATGGAAGACTGTACAAGATCCTTTCCATGAGAGAACTTCTGGTGATGTGAGGTCATTGAGTCCAGATCTGATCAGCTGAGCATCAAGCACATGACTTTATCAGCACATGGAAGACTAAAATATGACATTTTCAGGTCTGCAAGGGTGATCCAAGATAACTGGATGTGGGTGTATATTGAATTAGTTGAACAAAGATATGCTCTCTTTGAAATGCTGAAGCATTTTCTTAAATGTGTCCAAGTTTTAGTGCTATTAACCTTCAAATGGCCATACCCACCAGTGAAAATGAGACACTTTTATTATATATATCTGTATATCACTGGCTATAAAATCCAAAATACTTGTTAGATTAGCTTCTTATAACAATTGGTATGTGTGTCATTGACATGCTCATGTAATGGGTAATTTGCATTATCATGTGACAATTACCACCTTGAATTTTTTTGAAAATACCTTGAAAAATTGGCATTTTTTATGAAAAATCATACCATTTTTTTGGCCGATGGAAGTGAAAGAAGACATCAGCAGCAAGAATAGCCACACCATGCATGGGAGATTCATTGGACTGAAAGACCAGGCTGTGAAAAATGCATTAAAATACTTTAAAGTGACTCCCAGGAATCAAAAATGCCAAAAAGTTCATTTTTCCCTTTAGAGATAGCCCGCTTTTTCGCGGAATAATTGTAACACCCTACATTTTTTCAGAATTGCCCATGAATGAAAAAAATGTGTTCAAAAATAATATCTTTTAATCTGAAAAATTGACATTTCGGGAAACTTTTTACACAAAAAAATCATATCTGTCTAGCAGGGAATTCGCCTTTAAATCTTGTGTTTTCGTAACTAGTGTCAGATCCGCATAAAAAAATACTGTCATATTTTAGACCACACCAACAAATTCAAACTTCACTACAAAGGGTTAATTCCTGTGCCAATGGCTATCTTACCTATGGGAAATCATAGGGAAGAGGTGTGATGATTTTTTTATGCAAAAAGCACACAAGGCTATTGACCAATCAGGGCCCAGTGTCTATTTTATTCTCTCCTATATATTCCTCCCGCATCCGCTAGAGGTCTCTCCGAGCCTTATTTACACCAGTGTAACCTAAAGCGATAGCCCGCTTTTTCGCGGAATAATTGTAACACCCTACATTTTTTCAGAATTGCCCATGAATGAAAAAAATGTGTTCAAAAATAATATCACTTCTGTGGTTCTTTATTTATCACACACAATTTAACCCCACTCTCTGTAACACATTATTCATCAAAAAAGCACATTTTTCCACCACAAGTCATATTCAGGCCCCATTTTCACACAGTTTTTGGGGTCTGGTGTTGCAAACTTGGATCAGCTATGGAAGACTGTACAAGATCCTTTCCATGAGAGAACTTCTGGTGATGTGAGGTCATTGAGTCCAGATCTGATCAGCTGAGCATCAAGCACATGACTTTATCAGCACATGGAAGACTAAAATATGACATTTTCAGGTCTGCAAGGGTGATCCAAGATAACTGGATGTGGGTGTATATTGAATTAGTTGAACAAAGATATGCTCTCTTTGAAATGCTGAAGCATTTTCTTAAATGTGTCCAAGTTTTAGTGCTATTAACCTTCAAATGGCCATACCCACCAGTGAAAATGAGACACTTTTATTATATATATCTGTATATCACTGGCTATAAAATCCAAAATACTTGTTAGATTAGCTTCTTATAACAATTGGTATGTGTGTCATTGACATGCTCATGTAATGGGTAATTTGCATTATCATGTGACAATTACCACCTTGAATTTTTTTGAAAATACCTTGAAAAATTGGCATTTTTTATGAAAAATCATACCATTTTTTTGGCCGATGGAAGTGAAAGAAGACATCAGCAGCAAGAATAGCCACACCATGCATGGGAGATTCATTGGACTGAAAGACCAGGCTGTGAAAAATGCATTAAAATACTTTAAAGTGACTCCCAGGAATCAAAAATGCCAAAAAGTTCATTTTTCCCTTTAGGTTACACTGGTGTAAATGTTTTCCATAGGCCTCAGTGCTAACGTTTTAGCGTATGCTGTTGGCTATATGAACCATGGGTCCAATTTTTTTTTTTAATCTGAAAAATTGACATTTTGGGAAACTTTTTACACAAAAAAATCATATCTGTCTAGCAGGGAATTCGCCTTTAAATCTTGTGTTTTCGTAACTAGTGTCAGATCCGCATAAAAAAATACTGTCATATTTTAGACCACACCAACAAATTCAAACTTCACTACAAAGGGTTAATTCCTGTGCCAATGGCTATCTTACCTATGGGAAATCATAGGGAAGAGGTGTGATGATTTTTTTATGCAAAAAGCACACAAGGCTATTGACCAATCAGGGCCCAGTGTCTATTTTATTCTCTCCTATATATTCCTCCCGCATCCGCTAGAGGTCTCTCCGAGCCTTATTTACACCAGTGTAACCTAAAGCGATAGCCCGCTTTTTCGCGGAATAATTGTAACACCCTACATTTTTTCAGAATTGCCCATGAATGAAAAAAATGTGTTCAAAAATAATATCACTTCTGTGGTTCTTTATTTATCACACACAATTTAACCCCACTCTCTGTAACACATTATTCATCAAAAAAGCACATTTTTCCACCACAAGTCATATTCAGGCCCCATTTTCACACAGTTTTTGGGGTCTGGTGTTGCAAACTTGGATCAGCTATGGAAGACTGTACAAGATCCTTTCCATGAGAGAACTTCTGGTGATGTGAGGTCATTGAGTCCAGATCTGATCAGCTGAGCATCAAGCACATGACTTTATCAGCACATGGAAGACTAAAATATGACATTTTCAGGTCTGCAAGGGTGATCCAAGATAACTGGATGTGGGTGTATATTGAATTAGTTGAACAAAGATATGCTCTCTTTGAAATGCTGAAGCATTTTCTTAAATGTGTCCAAGTTTTAGTGCTATTAACCTTCAAATGGCCATACCCACCAGTGAAAATGAGACACTTTTATTATATATATCTGTATATCACTGGCTATAAAATCCAAAATACTTGTTAGATTAGCTTCTTATAACAATTGGTATGTGTGTCATTGACATGCTCATGTAATGGGTAATTTGCATTATCATGTGACAATTACCACCTTGAATTTTTTTGAAAATACCTTGAAAAATTGGCATTTTTTATGAAAAATCATACCATTTTTTTGGCCGATGGAAGTGAAAGAAGACATCAGCAGCAAGAATAGCCACACCATGCATGGGAGATTCATTGGACTGAAAGACCAGGCTGTGAAAAATGCATTAAAATACTTTAAAGTGACTCCCAGGAATCAAAAATGCCAAAAAGTTCATTTTTCCCTTTAAAGCGATAGCCCGCTTTTTCGCGGAATAATTGTAACACCCTACATTTTTTCAGAATTGCCCATGAATGAAAAAAATGTGTTCAAAAATAATATCACTTCTGTGGTTCTTTATTTATCACACACAATTTAACCCCACTCTCTGTAACACATTATTCATCAAAAAAGCACATTTTTCCACCACAAGTCATATTCAGGCCCCATTTTCACACAGTTTTTGGGGTCTGGTGTTGCAAACTTGGATCAGCTATGGAAGACTGTACAAGATCCTTTCCATGAGAGAACTTCTGGTGATGTGAGGTCATTGAGTCCAGATCTGATCAGCTGAGCATCAAGCACATGACTTTATCAGCACATGGAAGACTAAAATATGACATTTTCAGGTCTGCAAGGGTGATCCAAGATAACTGGATGTGGGTGTATATTGAATTAGTTGAACAAAGATATGCTCTCTTTGAAATGCTGAAGCATTTTCTTAAATGTGTCCAAGTTTTAGTGCTATTAACCTTCAAATGGCCATACCCACCAGTGAAAATGAGACACTTTTATTATATATATCTGTATATCACTGGCTATAAAATCCAAAATACTTGTTAGATTAGCTTCTTATAACAATTGGTATGTGTGTCATTGACATGCTCATGTAATGGGTAATTTGCATTATCATGTGACAATTACCACCTTGAATTTTTTTGAAAATACCTTGAAAAATTGGCATTTTTTATGAAAAATCATACCATTTTTTTGGCCGATGGAAGTGAAAGAAGACATCAGCAGCAAGAATAGCCACACCATGCATGGGAGATTCATTGGACTGAAAGACCAGGCTGTGAAAAATGCATTAAAATACTTTAAAGTGACTCCCAGGAATCAAAAATGCCAAAAAGTTCATTTTTCCCTTTAGGTTACACTGGTGTAAATGTTTTCCATAGGCCTCAGTGCTAACGTTTTAGCGTATGCTGTTGGCTATATGAACCATGGGTCCAATTTTTTTTTTTAATCTGAAAAATTGACATTTCGGGAAACTTTTTACACAAAAAAATCATATCTGTCTAGCAGGGAATTCGCCTTTAAATCTTGTGTTTTCGTAACTAGTGTCAGATCCGCATAAAAAAATACTGTCATATTTTAGACCACACCAACAAATTCAAACTTCACTACAAAGGGTTAATTCCTGTGCCAATGGCTATCTTACCTATGGGAAATCATAGGGAAGAGGTGTGATGATTTTTTTATGCAAAAAGCACACAAGGCTATTGACCAATCAGGGCCCAGTGTCTATTTTATTCTCTCCTATATATTCCTCCCGCATCCGCTAGAGGTCTCTCCGAGCCTTATTTACACCAGTGTAACCTAAAGCGATAGCCCGCTTTTTCGCGGAATAATTGTAACACCCTACATTTTTTCAGAATTGCCCATGAATGAAAAAAATGTGTTCAAAAATAATATCACTTCTGTGGTTCTTTATTTATCACACACAATTTAACCCCACTCTCTGTAACACATTATTCATCAAAAAAGCACATTTTTCCACCACAAGTCATATTCAGGCCCCATTTTCACACAGTTTTTGGGGTCTGGTGTTGCAAACTTGGATCAGCTATGGAAGACTGTACAAGATCCTTTCCATGAGAGAACTTCTGGTGATGTGAGGTCATTGAGTCCAGATCTGATCAGCTGAGCATCAAGCACATGACTTTATCAGCACATGGAAGACTAAAATATGACATTTTCAGGTCTGCAAGGGTGATCCAAGATAACTGGATGTGGGTGTATATTGAATTAGTTGAACAAAGATATGCTCTCTTTGAAATGCTGAAGCATTTTCTTAAATGTGTCCAAGTTTTAGTGCTATTAACCTTCAAATGGCCATACCCACCAGTGAAAATGAGACACTTTTATTATATATATCTGTATATCACTGGCTATAAAATCCAAAATACTTGTTAGATTAGCTTCTTATAACAATTGGTATGTGTGTCATTGACATGCTCATGTAATGGGTAATTTGCATTATCATGTGACAATTACCACCTTGAATTTTTTTGAAAATACCTTGAAAAATTGGCATTTTTTATGAAAAATCATACCATTTTTTTGGCCGATGGAAGTGAAAGAAGACATCAGCAGCAAGAATAGCCACACCATGCATGGGAGATTCATTGGACTGAAAGACCAGGCTGTGAAAAATGCATTAAAATACTTTAAAGTGACTCCCAGGAATCAAAAATGCCAAAAAGTTCATTTTTCCCTTAAAGCGATAGCCCGCTTTTTCGCGGAATAATTGTAACACCCTACATTTTTTCAGAATTGCCCATGAATGAAAAAAATGTGTTCAAAAATAATATCACTTCTGTGGTTCTTTATTTATCACACACAATTTAACCCCACTCTCTGTAACACATTATTCATCAAAAAAGCACATTTTTCCACCACAAGTCATATTCAGGCCCCATTTTCACACAGTTTTTGGGGTCTGGTGTTGCAAACTTGGATCAGCTATGGAAGACTGTACAAGATCCTTTCCATGAGAGAACTTCTGGTGATGTGAGGTCATTGAGTCCAGATCTGATCAGCTGAGCATCAAGCACATGACTTTATCAGCACATGGAAGACTAAAATATGACATTTTCAGGTCTGCAAGGGTGATCCAAGATAACTGGATGTGGGTGTATATTGAATTAGTTGAACAAAGATATGCTCTCTTTGAAATGCTGAAGCATTTTCTTAAATGTGTCCAAGTTTTAGTGCTATTAACCTTCAAATGGCCATACCCACCAGTGAAAATGAGACACTTTTATTATATATATCTGTATATCACTGGCTATAAAATCCAAAATACTTGTTAGATTAGCTTCTTATAACAATTGGTATGTGTGTCATTGACATGCTCATGTAATGGGTAATTTGCATTATCATGTGACAATTACCACCTTGAATTTTTTTGAAAATACCTTGAAAAATTGGCATTTTTTATGAAAAATCATACCATTTTTTTGGCCGATGGAAGTGAAAGAAGACATCAGCAGCAAGAATAGCCACACCATGCATGGGAGATTCATTGGACTGAAAGACCAGGCTGTGAAAAATGCATTAAAATACTTTAAAGTGACTCCCAGGAATCAAAAATGCCAAAAAGTTCATTTTTCCCTTTAGGTTACACTGGTGTAAATGTTTTCCATAGGCCTCAGTGCTAACGTTTTAGCGTATGCTGTTGGCTATATGAACCATGGGTCCAATTTTTTTTTTTAATCTGAAAAATTGACATTTCGGGAAACTTTTTACACAAAAAAATCATATCTGTCTAGCAGGGAATTCGCCTTTAAATCTTGTGTTTTCGTAACTAGTGTCAGATCCGCATAAAAAAATACTGTCATATTTTAGACCACACCAACAAATTCAAACTTCACTACAAGGGGTTAATTCCTGTGCCAATGGCTATCTTACCTATGGGAAATCATAGGGAAGAGGTGTGATGATTTTTTTATGCAAAAAGCACACAAGGCTATTGACCAATCAGGGCCCAGTGTCTATTTTATTCTCTCCTATATATTCCTCCCGCATCCGCTAGAGGTCTCTCCGAGCCTTATTTACACCAGTGTAACCTAAAGCGATAGCCCGCTTTTTCGCGGAATAATTGTAACACCCTACATTTTTTCAGAATTGCCCATGAATGAAAAAAATGTGTTCAAAAATAATATCACTTCTGTGGTTCTTTATTTATCACACACAATTTAACCCCACTCTCTGTAACACATTATTCATCAAAAAAGCACATTTTTCCACCACAAGTCATATTCAGGCCCCATTTTCACACAGTTTTTGGGGTCTGGTGTTGCAAACTTGGATCAGCTATGGAAGACTGTACAAGATCCTTTCCATGAGAGAACTTCTGGTGATGTGAGGTCATTGAGTCCAGATCTGATCAGCTGAGCATCAAGCACATGACTTTATCAGCACATGGAAGACTAAAATATGACATTTTCAGGTCTGCAAGGGTGATCCAAGATAACTGGATGTGGGTGTATATTGAATTAGTTGAACAAAGATATGCTCTCTTTGAAATGCTGAAGCATTTTCTTAAATGTGTCCAAGTTTTAGTGCTATTAACCTTCAAATGGCCATACCCACCAGTGAAAATGAGACACTTTTATTATATATATCTGTATATCACTGGCTATAAAATCCAAAATACTTGTTAGATTAGCTTCTTATAACAATTGGTATGTGTGTCATTGACATGCTCATGTAATGGGTAATTTGCATTATCATGTGACAATTACCACCTTGAATTTTTTTGAAAATACCTTGAAAAATTGGCATTTTTTTATGAAAAATCATACCATTTTTTTGGCCGATGGAAGTGAAAGAAGACATCAGCAGCAAGAATAGCCACACCATGCATGGGAGATTCATTGGACTGAAAGACCAGGCTGTGAAAAATGCATTAAAATACTTTAAAGTGACTCCCAGGAATCAAAAATGCCAAAAAGTTCATTTTTCCCTTTAGGTTACACTGGTGTAAATGTTTTCCATAGGCCTCAGTGCTAACGTTTTAGCGTATGCTGTTGGCTATATGAACCATGGGTCCAATTTTTTTTTTTAATCTGAAAAATTGACATTTCGGGAAACTTTTTACACAAAAAAATCATATCTGTCTAGCAGGGAATTCGCCTTTAAATCTTGTGTTTTCGTAACTAGTGTCAGATCCGCATAAAAAAATACTGTCATATTTTAGACCACACCAACAAATTCAAACTTCACTACAAAGGGTTAATTCCTGTGCCAATGGCTATCTTACCTATGGGAAATCATAGGGAAGAGGTGTGATGATTTTTTTATGCAAAAAGCACACAAGGCTATTGACCAATCAGGGCCCAGTGTCTATTTTATTCTCTCCTATATATTCCTCCCGCATCCGCTAGAGGTCTCTCCGAGCCTTATTTACACCAGTGTAACCTAAAGCGATAGCCCGCTTTTTCGCGGAATAATTGTAACACCCTACATTTTTTCAGAATTGCCCATGAATGAAAAAAATGTGTTCAAAAATAATATCACTTCTGTGGTTCTTTATTTATCACACACAATTTAACCCCACTCTCTGTAACACATTATTCATCAAAAAAGCACATTTTTCCACCACAAGTCATATTCAGGCCCCATTTTCACACAGTTTTTGGGGTCTGGTGTTGCAAACTTGGATCAGCTATGGAAGACTGTACAAGATCCTTTCCATGAGAGAACTTCTGGTGATGTGAGGTCATTGAGTCCAGATCTGATCAGCTGAGCATCAAGCACATGACTTTATCAGCACATGGAAGACTAAAATATGACATTTTCAGGTCTGCAAGGGTGATCCAAGATAACTGGATGTGGGTGTATATTGAATTAGTTGAACAAAGATATGCTCTCTTTGAAATGCTGAAGCATTTTCTTAAATGTGTCCAAGTTTTAGTGCTATTAACCTTCAAATGGCCATACCCACCAGTGAAAATGAGACACTTTTATTATATATATCTGTATATCACTGGCTATAAAATCCAAAATACTTGTTAGATTAGCTTCTTATAACAATTGGTATGTGTGTCATTGACATGCTCATGTAATGGGTAATTTGCATTATCATGTGACAATTACCACCTTGAATTTTTTTGAAAATACCTTGAAAAATTGGCATTTTTTTATGAAAAATCATACCATTTTTTTGGCCGATGGAAGTGAAAGAAGACATCAGCAGCAAGAATAGCCACACCATGCATGGGAGATTCATTGGACTGAAAGACCAGGCTGTGAAAAATGCATTAAAATACTTTAAAGTGACTCCCAGGAATCAAAAATGCCAAAAAGTTCATTTTTCCCTTAAAGCGATAGCCCGCTTTTTCGCGGAATAATTGTAACACCCTACATTTTTTCAGAATTGCCCATGAATGAAAAAAATGTGTTCAAAAATAATATCACTTCTGTGGTTCTTTATTTATCACACACAATTTAACCCCACTCTCTGTAACACATTATTCATCAAAAAAGCACATTTTTCCACCACAAGTCATATTCAGGCCCCATTTTCACACAGTTTTTGGGGTCTGGTGTTGCAAACTTGGATCAGCTATGGAAGACTGTACAAGATCCTTTCCATGAGAGAACTTCTGGTGATGTGAGGTCATTGAGTCCAGATCTGATCAGCTGAGCATCAAGCACATGACTTTATCAGCACATGGAAGACTAAAATATGACATTTTCAGGTCTGCAAGGGTGATCCAAGATAACTGGATGTGGGTGTATATTGAATTAGTTGAACAAAGATATGCTCTCTTTGAAATGCTGAAGCATTTTCTTAAATGTGTCCAAGTTTTAGTGCTATTAACCTTCAAATGGCCATACCCACCAGTGAAAATGAGACACTTTTATTATATATATCTGTATATCACTGGCTATAAAATCCAAAATACTTGTTAGATTAGCTTCTTATAACAATTGGTATGTGTGTCATTGACATGCTCATGTAATGGGTAATTTGCATTATCATGTGACAATTACCACCTTGAATTTTTTTGAAAATACCTTGAAAAATTGGCATTTTTTATGAAAAATCATACCATTTTTTTGGCCGATGGAAGTGAAAGAAGACATCAGCAGCAAGAATAGCCACACCATGCATGGGAGATTCATTGGACTGAAAGACCAGGCTGTGAAAAATGCATTAAAATACTTTAAAGTGACTCCCAGGAATCAAAAATGCCAAAAAGTTCATTTTTCTCTTTAGGTTACACTGGTGTAAATGTTTTCCATAGGCCTCAGTGCTAACGTTTTAGCGTATGCTGTTGGCTATATGAACCATGGGTCCAATTTTTTTTTTTAATCTGAAAAATTGACATTTCGGGAAACTTTTTACACAAAAAAATCATATCTGTCTAGCAGGGAATTCGCCTTTAAATCTTGTGTTTTCGTAACTAGTGTCAGATCCGCATAAAAAAATACTGTCATATTTTAGACCACACCAACAAATTCAAACTTCACTACAAAGGGTTAATTCCTGTGCCAATGGCTATCTTAGGGAGCATGTCAAAACCTCTTTCGCATATGCGAAAATATTGTCGATAATGTCGAAAAAGTTTTGACGTAATTGACGTAAATGTGCAAAAACGAAATGTCGGAAATGACGAAAAATAATGCGATAACGTCGAAAGCGACTGGCCATAAAAGTGCGATAACGTCGAAACCACAACAGACCAAAATTTCCGTAAAATGTCGAAACTTTCGACAACGCGAAAGTCGCGACGTCGAAACATTGATCGATATTCGCAAACGATGAAAAGTTAAAACATCCATACGATGTTGTCGCACTTTATAAATCCGCGCATTTATTTTTGACTTCTGCGTAATCAGATGCCAGCTGAATTTTTATTGGCTGTCAGCCAAAGGCCATACAAACAACTCTATGCGTTTAACACACAAGTACAATGACTTGACAGTTCGACTGTTTTGATAGCTATGAGTTCGCACAAGGCCTAATTAAACAATAGTCAACCCATTCCAAATGTGTGAAGGGGTGACATTTAGCAAAAGGCTATACAAACATATAGGTCTACTGACATATAATGACGTATATACCGGTCCTTCACAACTATGCGTGAACTGTGCGACAGTTTTGTTGTTGTCGTGATGTCTTCTCAATTAGTGAACAATGGTTTAACTCGTTGGACAAAAACAACACATCTGATATATAAAATTCCAAAATGAAGCGACTTGATGTCATAATATCAGTTCGATCATGGCTAGAAACAGTGATGAAATCGAATAGATCTATCGGTAGCGGACATATACGCAGTTGGGAAAATATTAGACCAGCAGTTTACACAGGTCGACAGTACGAAGAAGTTAGGGGTTTCACAACCCCAGGTATCACACATCTAACAGAAAAAAGATGAAATCACACAGAAATTTGAAACCAGCTGCACCCACCCACAACGGGAGCGACAACGGTCCATCCACATGATCCAGCATTTGAAGCAATAGGCCCGATATAGAACAAGCCCTCATCACATTCTGACATATATAGAGCCATACCCTCTAAGTTCATTGTTTTATAATGGTATGATATCCATATTTTTATTATTCATTCAATAAAGAATCGAGAAAAACATAACACTCAACTCCTCTGTCAGTCAATGCTACCCACAAACGAAACTAGGACTGGCCTGGGAAATTAGTGCTAAAAATAGCACAACATAACATGATTGTGCTATTCGTGGAAATTCCAAACTATTATATAATATGTTTTGTATTAACTTAACTTTGTCGCATCTGATCGCTGATATATATTGAATAAAATGTGTAGATTTGAAATAAAAGTATAAATGTCGCCGACGAATTAATCATGATGACGCTGCGCTTCCGATATCTAACAATGATTTCATACGTATATTGCGAAAATTAAAGCATTGTTTACGACTGTCCGACGATGCCGTAAACACCCTGATTTGCGTCCACATTAAAATATGTGTCTGGTCTAGAAAGACAGATTGAAACTGTAGAAATTAACTCTACGTGGCATACTATAAATCGGGGTTGTGGAATAATTTATTGTCGTCCACGGCTGTATTCTTTTATTCATAATAGTTCGCACAATTAAATGGTGACGGTTTACCCAAAGTGAAGACAAGTTACATAATCACACACAAAAACGATTTTCGAAATCAAAATTTGCATTGTTTACGGTACCACTCTGCAGTATTAATGCGACGGTGTAGCAATTATTGCTCGAGATTTAGGGGGACTTCAACCTGTACTGTAATATGTACTGTAAACCAGTGATGCAATATCACTGCTATAAACCCACGGATTTGCGGGCACCGTGTGATATAAAAACGTAGGAATTGATTGTGTTGGCCTATCCTATTATATAAATTGGGTCTGGGAATAATTTATTTGGGACTTTAAATAATCTTCTATTAATAATAGTTTATTATTAAACGAAGTTTGAATTGTCCGATATTAACCAAATCGGAGATTTCAGTAGATCGGAGAAATTTACTAATAGGCCTACATTTATAAACTCCGATCAAATCGGAAATGTTTTCATATCGGCGAATACTCCGATTAAATCATTGGAATTCTTATGATAAAAACTCCGATCTGAGAAATTTCAGCATGGACACCGACATCTTCCCGTTCGCGACACATCAGTATAAAACTGCGACTATGGAGTATTTATTGAACACAAACTGTCACTCCGATCTGAGAAATTTCAGCATGGAGATCGACATCTTCCCGTTCGCGACACATCAGTATAAAACTGCGACCATGGAGTATTTATTGAACACAAACTGTCCTGCCAATCATATCGACACAGCAGCAATATTGACGGATTTAATGCTGCGATCTTGACGAAAACAAACACTGCGAAAATATGTCGAAACAGAACAGCGAACATTTGAGCAAAACTGCGAAACAAAACTGCGATAATTGCGAAAACATCGAACCAAGACAGCGAAAATGACGAAAAATTGACGAAAACGTACAACGTTACGGCGTGCGATAATGACGAAAAAACTCCGATAATGTAGAAAAAACGACGTCAATGACGCCACATTTTTCGCACTTTTTTCGCATTTCTTTCGCATATGCGAAAGAGGTTTTGACATGCTCCCTTACCTATGGGAAATCATAGGGAAGAGGTGTGATGATTTTTTTATGCAAAAAGCACACAAGGCTATTGACCAATCAGGGCCCAGTGTCTATTTTATTCTCTCCTATATATTCCTCCCGCATCCGCTAGAGGTCTCTCCGAGCCTTATTTACACCAGTGTAACCTAAAGCGATAGCCCGCTTTTTCGCGGAATAATTGTAACACCCTACATTTTTTCAGAATTGCCCATGAATGAAAAAAATGTGTTCAAAAATAATATCACTTCTGTGGTTCTTTATTTATCACACACAATTTAACCCCACTCTCTGTAACACATTATTCATCAAAAAAGCACATTTTTCCACCACAAGTCATATTCAGGCCCCATTTTCACACAGTTTTTGGGGTCTGGTGTTGCAAACTTGGATCAGCTATGGAAGACTGTACAAGATCCTTTCCATGAGAGAACTTCTGGTGATGTGAGGTCATTGAGTCCAGATCTGATCAGCTGAGCATCAAGCACATGACTTTATCAGCACATGGAAGACTAAAATATGACATTTTCAGGTCTGCAAGGGTGATCCAAGATAACTGGATGTGGGTGTATATTGAATTAGTTGAACAAAGATATGCTCTCTTTGAAATGCTGAAGCATTTTCTTAAATGTGTCCAAGTTTTAGTGCTATTAACCTTCAAATGGCCATACCCACCAGTGAAAATGAGACACTTTTATTATATATATCTGTATATCACTGGCTATAAAATCCAAAATACTTGTTAGATTAGCTTCTTATAACAATTGGTATGTGTGTCATTGACATGCTCATGTAATGGGTAATTTGCATTATCATGTGACAATTACCACCTTGAATTTTTTTGAAAATACCTTGAAAAATTGGCATTTTTTATGAAAAATCATACCATTTTTTTGGCCGATGGAAGTGAAAGAAGACATCAGCAGCAAGAATAGCCACACCATGCATGGGAGATTCATTGGACTGAAAGACCAGGCTGTGAAAAATGCATTAAAATACTTTAAAGTGACTCCCAGGAATCAAAAATGCCAAAAAGTTCATTTTTCCCTTTAGGTTACACTGGTGTAAATGTTTTCCATAGGCCTCAGTGCTAACGTTTTAGCGTATGCTGTTGGCTATATGAACCATGGGTCCAATTTTTTTTTTTAATCTGAAAAATTGACATTTCGGGAAACTTTTTACACAAAAAAATCATATCTGTCTAGCAGGGAATTCGCCTTTAAATCTTGTGTTTTCGTAACTAGTGTCAGATCCGCATAAAAAAATACTGTCATATTTTAGACCACACCAACAAATTCAAACTTCACTACAAAGGGTTAATTCCTGTGCCAATGGCTATCTTACCTATGGGAAATCATAGGGAAGAGGTGTGATGATTTTTTTATGCAAAAAGCACACAAGGCTATTGACCAATCAGGGCCCAGTGTCTATTTTATTCTCTCCTATATATTCCTCCCGCATCCGCTAGAGGTCTCTCCGAGCCTTATTTACACCAGTGTAACCTAAAGCGATAGCCCGCTTTTTCGCGGAATAATTGTAACACCCTACATTTTTTCAGAATTGCCCATGAATGAAAAAAATGTGTTCAAAAATAATATCACTTCTGTGGTTCTTTATTTATCACACACAATTTAACCCCACTCTCTGTAACACATTATTCATCAAAAAAGCACATTTTTCCACCACAAGTCATATTCAGGCCCCATTTTCACACAGTTTTTGGGGTCTGGTGTTGCAAACTTGGATCAGCTATGGAAGACTGTACAAGATCCTTTCCATGAGAGAACTTCTGGTGATGTGAGGTCATTGAGTCCAGATCTGATCAGCTGAGCATCAAGCACATGACTTTATCAGCACATGGAAGACTAAAATATGACATTTTCAGGTCTGCAAGGGTGATCCAAGATAACTGGATGTGGGTGTATATTGAATTAGTTGAACAAAGATATGCTCTCTTTGAAATGCTGAAGCATTTTCTTAAATGTGTCCAAGTTTTAGTGCTATTAACCTTCAAATGGCCATACCCACCAGTGAAAATGAGACACTTTTATTATATATATCTGTATATCACTGGCTATAAAATCCAAAATACTTGTTAGATTAGCTTCTTATAACAATTGGTATGTGTGTCATTGACATGCTCATGTAATGGGTAATTTGCATTATCATGTGACAATTACCACCTTGAATTTTTTTGAAAATACCTTGAAAAATTGGCATTTTTTATGAAAAATCATACCATTTTTTTGGCCGATGGAAGTGAAAGAAGACATCAGCAGCAAGAATAGCCACACCATGCATGGGAGATTCATTGGACTGAAAGACCAGGCTGTGAAAAATGCATTAAAATACTTTAAAGTGACTCCCAGGAATCAAAAATGCCAAAAAGTTCATTTTTCCCTAAAGCGATAGCCCGCTTTTTCGCGGAATAATTGTAACACCCTACATTTTTTCAGAATTGCCCATGAATGAAAAAAATGTGTTCAAAAATAATATCACTTCTGTGGTTCTTTATTTATCACACACAATTTAACCCCACTCTCTGTAACACATTATTCATCAAAAAAGCACATTTTTCCACCACAAGTCATATTCAGGCCCCATTTTCACACAGTTTTTGGGGTCTGGTGTTGCAAACTTGGATCAGCTATGGAAGACTGTACAAGATCCTTTCCATGAGAGAACTTCTGGTGATGTGAGGTCATTGAGTCCAGATCTGATCAGCTGAGCATCAAGCACATGACTTTATCAGCACATGGAAGACTAAAATATGACATTTTCAGGTCTGCAAGGGTGATCCAAGATAACTGGATGTGGGTGTATATTGAATTAGTTGAACAAAGATATGCTCTCTTTGAAATGCTGAAGCATTTTCTTAAATGTGTCCAAGTTTTAGTGCTATTAACCTTCAAATGGCCATACCCACCAGTGAAAATGAGACACTTTTATTATATATATCTGTATATCACTGGCTATAAAATCCAAAATACTTGTTAGATTAGCTTCTTATAACAATTGGTATGTGTGTCATTGACATGCTCATGTAATGGGTAATTTGCATTATCATGTGACAATTACCACCTTGAATTTTTTTGAAAATACCTTGAAAAATTGGCATTTTTTATGAAAAATCATACCATTTTTTTGGCCGATGGAAGTGAAAGAAGACATCAGCAGCAAGAATAGCCACACCATGCATGGGAGATTCATTGGACTGAAAGACCAGGCTGTGAAAAATGCATTAAAATACTTTAAAGTGACTCCCAGGAATCAAAAATGCCAAAAAGTTCATTTTTCCCTAAAGCGATAGCCCGCTTTTTCGCGGAATAATTGTAACACCCTACATTTTTTCAGAATTGCCCATGAATGAAAAAAATGTGTTCAAAAATAATATCACTTCTGTGGTTCTTTATTTATCACACACAATTTAACCCCACTCTCTGTAACACATTATTCATCAAAAAAGCACATTTTTCCACCACAAGTCATATTCAGGCCCCATTTTCACACAGTTTTTGGGGTCTGGTGTTGCAAACTTGGATCAGCTATGGAAGACTGTACAAGATCCTTTCCATGAGAGAACTTCTGGTGATGTGAGGTCATTGAGTCCAGATCTGATCAGCTGAGCATCAAGCACATGACTTTATCAGCACATGGAAGACTAAAATATGACATTTTCAGGTCTGCAAGGGTGATCCAAGATAACTGGATGTGGGTGTATATTGAATTAGTTGAACAAAGATATGCTCTCTTTGAAATGCTGAAGCATTTTCTTAAATGTGTCCAAGTTTTAGTGCTATTAACCTTCAAATGGCCATACCCACCAGTGAAAATGAGACACTTTTATTATATATATCTGTATATCACTGGCTATAAAATCCAAAATACTTGTTAGATTAGCTTCTTATAACAATTGGTATGTGTGTCATTGACATGCTCATGTAATGGGTAATTTGCATTATCATGTGACAATTACCACCTTGAATTTTTTTGAAAATACCTTGAAAAATTGGCATTTTTTATGAAAAATCATACCATTTTTTTGGCCGATGGAAGTGAAAGAAGACATCAGCAGCAAGAATAGCCACACCATGCATGGGAGATTCATTGGACTGAAAGACCAGGCTGTGAAAAATGCATTAAAATACTTTAAAGTGACTCCCAGGAATCAAAAATGCCAAAAAGTTCATTTTTCCCTTTAAAGCGATAGCCCGCTTTTTCGCGGAATAATTGTAACACCCTACATTTTTTCAGAATTGCCCATGAATGAAAAAAATGTGTTCAAAAATAATATCACTTCTGTGGTTCTTTATTTATCACACACAATTTAACCCCACTCTCTGTAACACATTATTCATCAAAAAAGCACATTTTTCCACCACAAGTCATATTCAGGCCCCATTTTCACACAGTTTTTGGGGTCTGGTGTTGCAAACTTGGATCAGCTATGGAAGACTGTACAAGATCCTTTCCATGAGAGAACTTCTGGTGATGTGAGGTCATTGAGTCCAGATCTGATCAGCTGAGCATCAAGCACATGACTTTATCAGCACATGGAAGACTAAAATATGACATTTTCAGGTCTGCAAGGGTGATCCAAGATAACTGGATGTGGGTGTATATTGAATTAGTTGAACAAAGATATGCTCTCTTTGAAATGCTGAAGCATTTTCTTAAATGTGTCCAAG
Source organism: Siphonodentalium dalli (assembly GCA_032622095.1). NCBI lineage: Eukaryota > Metazoa > Mollusca > Scaphopoda > Gadilida > Siphonodentaliidae > Siphonodentalium > Siphonodentalium dalli. Next base: position 113,459,113 of record CP136063.1, read on the forward strand.
TTTTAGTGCTATTAACCTTCAAATGGCCATACCCACCAGTGAAAATGAGACACTTTTATTATATATATCTGTATATCACTGGCTATAAAATCCAAAATACTTGTTAGATTAGCTTCTTATAACAATTGGTATGTGTGTCATTGACATGCTCATGTAATGGGTAATTTGCATTATCATGTGACAATTACCACCTTGAATTTTTTTGAAAATACCTTGAAAAATTGGCATTTTTTATGAAAAATCATACCATTTTTTTGGCCGATGGAAGTGAAAGAAGACATCAGCAGCAAGAATAGCCACACCATGCATGGGAGATTCATTGGACTGAAAGACCAGGCTGTGAAAAATGCATTAAAATACTTTAAAGTGACTCCCAGGAATCAAAAATGCCAAAAAGTTCATTTTTCCCTTTAGGTTACACTGGTGTAAATGTTTTCCATAGGCCTCAGTGCTAACGTTTTAGCGTATGCTGTTGGCTATATGAACCATGGGTCCAATTTTTTTTTTTAATCTGAAAAATTGACATTTCGGGAAACTTTTTACACAAAAAAATCATATCTGTCTAGCAGGGAATTCGCCTTTAAATCTTGTGTTTTCGTAACTAGTGTCAGATCCGCATAAAAAAATACTGTCATATTTTAGACCACACCAACAAATTCAAACTTCACTACAAAGGGTTAATTCCTGTGCCAATGGCTATCTTACCTATGGGAAATCATAGGGAAGAGGTGTGATGATTTTTTTATGCAAAAAGCACACAAGGCTATTGACCAATCAGGGCCCAGTGTCTATTTTATTCTCTCCTATATATTCCTCCCGCATCCGCTAGAGGTCTCTCCGAGCCTTATTTACACCAGTGTAACCTAAAGCGATAGCCCGCTTTTTCGCGGAATAATTGTAACACCCTACATTTTTTCAGAATTGCCCATGAATGAAAAAAATGTGTTCAAAAATAATATCACTTCTGTGGTTCTTTATTTATCACACACAATTTAACCCCACTCTCTGTAACACATTATTCATCAAAAAAGCACATTTTTCCACCACAAGTCATATTCAGGCCCCATTTTCACACAGTTTTTGGGGTCTGGTGTTGCAAACTTGGATCAGCTATGGAAGACTGTACAAGATCCTTTCCATGAGAGAACTTCTGGTGATGTGAGGTCATTGAGTCCAGATCTGATCAGCTGAGCATCAAGCACATGACTTTATCAGCACATGGAAGACTAAAATATGACATTTTCAGGTCTGCAAGGGTGATCCAAGATAACTGGATGTGGGTGTATATTGAATTAGTTGAACAAAGATATGCTCTCTTTGAAATGCTGAAGCATTTTCTTAAATGTGTCCAAGTTTTAGTGCTATTAACCTTCAAATGGCCATACCCACCAGTGAAAATGAGACACTTTTATTATATATATCTGTATATCACTGGCTATAAAATCCAAAATACTTGTTAGATTAGCTTCTTATAACAATTGGTATGTGTGTCATTGACATGCTCATGTAATGGGTAATTTGCATTATCATGTGACAATTACCACCTTGAATTTTTTTGAAAATACCTTGAAAAATTGGCATTTTTTATGAAAAATCATACCATTTTTTTGGCCGATGGAAGTGAAAGAAGACATCAGCAGCAAGAATAGCCACACCATGCATGGGAGATTCATTGGACTGAAAGACCAGGCTGTGAAAAATGCATTAAAATACTTTAAAGTGACTCCCAGGAATCAAAAATGCCAAAAAGTTCATTTTTCCCTTTAGGTTACACTGGTGTAAATGTTTTCCATAGGCCTCAGTGCTAACGTTTTAGCGTATGCTGTTGGCTATATGAACCATGGGTCCAATTTTTTTTTTTAATCTGAAAAATTGACATTTCGGGAAACTTTTTACACAAAAAAATCATATCTGTCTAGCAGGGAATTCGCCTTTAAATCTTGTGTTTTCGTAACTAGTGTCAGATCCGCATAAAAAAATACTGTCATATTTTAGACCACACCAACAAATTCAAACTTCACTACAAAGGGTTAATTCCTGTGCCAATGGCTATCTTACCTATGGGAAATCATAGGGAAGAGGTGTGATGATTTTTTTATGCAAAAAGCACACAAGGCTATTGACCAATCAGGGCCCAGTGTCTATTTTATTCTCTCCTATATATTCCTCCCGCATCCGCTAGAGGTCTCTCCGAGCCTTATTTACACCAGTGTAACCTAAAGCGATAGCCCGCTTTTTCGCGGAATAATTGTAACACCCTACATTTTTTCAGAATTGCCCATGAATGAAAAAAATGTGTTCAAAAATAATATCACTTCTGTGGTTCTTTATTTATCACACACAATTTAACCCCACTCTCTGTAACACATTATTCATCAAAAAAGCACATTTTTCCACCACAAGTCATATTCAGGCCCCATTTTCACACAGTTTTTGGGGTCTGGTGTTGCAAACTTGGATCAGCTATGGAAGACTGTACAAGATCCTTTCCATGAGAGAACTTCTGGTGATGTGAGGTCATTGAGTCCAGATCTGATCAGCTGAGCATCAAGCACATGACTTTATCAGCACATGGAAGACTAAAATATGACATTTTCAGGTCTGCAAGGGTGATCCAAGATAACTGGATGTGGGTGTATATTGAATTAGTTGAACAAAGATATGCTCTCTTTGAAATGCTGAAGCATTTTCTTAAATGTGTCCAAGTTTTAGTGCTATTAACCTTCAAATGGCCATACCCACCAGTGAAAATGAGACACTTTTATTATATATATCTGTATATCACTGGCTATAAAATCCAAAATACTTGTTAGATTAGCTTCTTATAACAATTGGTATGTGTGTCATTGACATGCTCATGTAATGGGTAATTTGCATTATCATGTGACAATTACCACCTTGAATTTTTTTGAAAATACCTTGAAAAATTGGCATTTTTTATGAAAAATCATACCATTTTTTTGGCCGATGGAAGTGAAAGAAGACATCAGCAGCAAGAATAGCCACACCATGCATGGGAGATTCATTGGACTGAAAGACCAGGCTGTGAAAAATGCATTAAAATACTTTAAAGTGACTCCCAGGAATCAAAAATGCCAAAAAGTTCATTTTTCCCTTTAAGCGATAGCCCGCTTTTTCGCGGAATAATTGTAACACCCTACATTTTTTCAGAATTGCCCATGAATGAAAAAAATGTGTTCAAAAATAATATCACTTCTGTGGTTCTTTATTTATCACACACAATTTAACCCCACTCTCTGTAACACATTATTCATCAAAAAAGCACATTTTTCCACCACAAGTCATATTCAGGCCCCATTTTCACACAGTTTTTGGGGTCTGGTGTTGCAAACTTGGATCAGCTATGGAAGACTGTACAAGATCCTTTCCATGAGAGAACTTCTGGTGATGTGAGGTCATTGAGTCCAGATCTGATCAGCTGAGCATCAAGCACATGACTTTATCAGCACATGGAAGACTAAAATATGACATTTTCAGGTCTGCAAGGGTGATCCAAGATAACTGGATGTGGGTGTATATTGAATTAGTTGAACAAAGATATGCTCTCTTTGAAATGCTGAAGCATTTTCTTAAATGTGTCCAAGTTTTAGTGCTATTAACCTTCAAATGGCCATACCCACCAGTGAAAATGAGACACTTTTATTATATATATCTGTATATCACTGGCTATAAAATCCAAAATACTTGTTAGATTAGCTTCTTATAACAATTGGTATGTGTGTCATTGACATGCTCATGTAATGGGTAATTTGCATTATCATGTGACAATTACCACCTTGAATTTTTTTGAAAATACCTTGAAAAATTGGCATTTTTTATGAAAAATCATACCATTTTTTTGGCCGATGGAAGTGAAAGAAGACATCAGCAGCAAGAATAGCCACACCATGCATGGGAGATTCATTGGACTGAAAGACCAGGCTGTGAAAAATGCATTAAAATACTTTAAAGTGACTCCCAGGAATCAAAAATGCCAAAAAGTTCATTTTTCCCTTTAGGTTACACTGGTGTAAATGTTTTCCATAGGCCTCAGTGCTAACGTTTTAGCGTATGCTGTTGGCTATATGAACCATGGGTCCAATTTTTTTTTTTAATCTGAAAAATTGACATTTCGGGAAACTTTTTACACAAAAAAATCATATCTGTCTAGCAGGGAATTCGCCTTTAAATCTTGTGTTTTCGTAACTAGTGTCAGATCCGCATAAAAAAATACTGTCATATTTTAGACCACACCAACAAATTCAAACTTCACTACAAAGGGTTAATTCCTGTGCCAATGGCTATCTTACCTATGGGAAATCATAGGGAAGAGGTGTGATGATTTTTTTATGCAAAAAGCACACAAGGCTATTGACCAATCAGGGCCCAGTGTCTATTTTATTCTCTCCTATATATTCCTCCCGCATCCGCTAGAGGTCTCTCCGAGCCTTATTTACACCAGTGTAACCTAAAGCGATAGCCCGCTTTTTCGCGGAATAATTGTAACACCCTACATTTTTTCAGAATTGCCCATGAATGAAAAAAATGTGTTCAAAAATAATATCACTTCTGTGGTTCTTTATTTATCACACACAATTTAACCCCACTCTCTGTAACACATTATTCATCAAAAAAGCACATTTTTCCACCACAAGTCATATTCAGGCCCCATTTTCACACAGTTTTTGGGGTCTGGTGTTGCAAACTTGGATCAGCTATGGAAGACTGTACAAGATCCTTTCCATGAGAGAACTTCTGGTGATGTGAGGTCATTGAGTCCAGATCTGATCAGCTGAGCATCAAGCACATGACTTTATCAGCACATGGAAGACTAAAATATGACATTTTCAGGTCTGCAAGGGTGATCCAAGATAACTGGATGTGGGTGTATATTGAATTAGTTGAACAAAGATATGCTCTCTTTGAAATGCTGAAGCATTTTCTTAAATGTGTCCAAGTTTTAGTGCTATTAACCTTCAAATGGCCATACCCACCAGTGAAAATGAGACACTTTTATTATATATATCTGTATATCACTGACTATAAAATCCAAAATACTTGTTAGATTAGCTTCTTATAACAATTGGTATGTGTGTCATTGACATGCTCATGTAATGGGTAATTTGCATTATCATGTGACAATTACCACCTTGAATTTTTTTGAAAATACCTTGAAAAATTGGCATTTTTTATGAAAAATCATACCATTTTTTTGGCCGATGGAAGTGAAAGAAGACATCAGCAGCAAGAATAGCCACACCATGCATGGGAGATTCATTGGACTGAAAGACCAGGCTGTGAAAAATGCATTAAAATACTTTAAAGTGACTCCCAGGAAACAAAAATGCCAAAAAGTTCATTTTTCCCTTTAGGTTACACTGGTGTAAATGTTTTCCATAGGCCTCAGTGCTAACGTTTTAGCGTATGCTGTTGGCTATATGAACCATGGGTCCAATTTTTTTTTTTAATCTGAAAAATTGACATTTCGGGAAACTTTTTACACAAAAAAATCATATCTGTCTAGCAGGGAATTCGCCTTTAAATCTTGTGTTTTCGTAACTAGTGTCAGATCCGCATAAAAAAATACTGTCATATTTTAGACCACACCAACAAATTCAAACTTCACTACAAAGGGTTAATTCCTGTGCCAATGGCTATCTTACCTATGGGAAATCATAGGGAAGAGGTGTGATGATTTTTTTATGCAAAAAGCACACAAGGCTATTGACCAATCAGGGCCCAGTGTCTATTTTATTCTCTCCTATATATTCCTCCCGCATCCGCTAGAGGTCTCTCCGAGCCTTATTTACACCAGTGTAACCTAAAGCGATAGCCCGCTTTTTCGCGGAATAATTGTAACACCCTACATTTTTTCAGAATTGCCCATGAATGAAAAAAATGTGTTCAAAAATAATATCACTTCTGTGGTTCTTTATTTATCACACACAATTTAACCCCACTCTCTGTAACACATTATTCATCAAAAAAGCACATTTTTCCACCACAAGTCATATTCAGGCCCCATTTTCACACAGTTTTTGGGGTCTGGTGTTGCAAACTTGGATCAGCTATGGAAGACTGTACAAGATCCTTTCCATGAGAGAACTTCTGGTGATGTGAGGTCATTGAGTCCAGATCTGATCAGCTGAGCATCAAGCACATGACTTTATCAGCACATGGAAGACTAAAATATGACATTTTCAGGTCTGCAAGGGTGATCCAAGATAACTGGATGTGGGTGTATATTGAATTAGTTGAACAAAGATATGCTCTCTTTGAAATGCTGAAGCATTTTCTTAAATGTGTCCAAGTTTTAGTGCTATTAACCTTCAAATGGCCATACCCACCAGTGAAAATGAGACACTTTTATTATATATATCTGTATATCACTGGCTATAAAATCCAAAATACTTGTTAGATTAGCTTCTTATAACAATTGGTATGTGTGTCATTGACATGCTCATGTAATGGGTAATTTGCATTATCATGTGACAATTACCACCTTGAATTTTTTTGAAAATACCTTGAAAAATTGGCATTTTTTATGAAAAATCATACCATTTTTTTGGCCGATGGAAGTGAAAGAAGACATCAGCAGCAAGAATAGCCACACCATGCATGGGAGATTCATTGGACTGAAAGACCAGGCTGTGAAAAATGCATTAAAATACTTTAAAGTGACTCCCAGGAATCAAAAATGCCAAAAAGTTCATTTTTCCCTTTAGGTTACACTGGTGTAAATGTTTTCCATAGGCCTCAGTGCTAACGTTTTAGCGTATGCTGTTGGCTATATGAACCATGGGTCCAATTTTTTTTTTTAATCTGAAAAATTGACATTTCGGGAAACTTTTTACACAAAAAAATCATATCTGTCTAGCAGGGAATTCGCCTTTAAATCTTGTGTTTTCGTAACTAGTGTCAGATCCGCATAAAAAAATACTGTCATATTTTAGACCACACCAACAAATTCAAACTTCACTACAAAGGGTTAATTCCTGTGCCAATGGCTATCTTACCTATGGGAAATCATAGGGAAGAGGTGTGATGATTTTTTTATGCAAAAAGCACACAAGGCTATTGACCAATCAGGGCCCAGTGTCTATTTTATTCTCTCCTATATATTCCTCCCGCATCCGCTAGAGGTCTCTCCGAGCCTTATTTACACCAGTGTAACCTAAAGCGATAGCCCGCTTTTTCGCGGAATAATTGTAACACCCTACATTTTTTCAGAATTGCCCATGAATGAAAAAAATGTGTTCAAAAATAATATCACTTCTGTGGTTCTTTATTTATCACACACAATTTAACCCCACTCTCTGTAACACATTATTCATCAAAAAAGCACATTTTTCCACCACAAGTCATATTCAGGCCCCATTTTCACACAGTTTTTGGGGTCTGGTGTTGCAAACTTGGATCAGCTATGGAAGACTGTACAAGATCCTTTCCATGAGAGAACTTCTGGTGATGTGAGGTCATTGAGTCCAGATCTGATCAGCTGAGCATCAAGCACATGACTTTATCAGCACATGGAAGACTAAAATATGACATTTTCAGGTCTGCAAGGGTGATCCAAGATAACTGGATGTGGGTGTATATTGAATTAGTTGAACAAAGATATGCTCTCTTTGAAATGCTGAAGCATTTTCTTAAATGTGTCCAAGTTTTAGTGCTATTAACCTTCAAATGGCCATACCCACCAGTGAAAATGAGACACTTTTATTATATATATCTGTATATCACTGGCTATAAAATCCAAAATACTTGTTAGATTAGCTTCTTATAACAATTGGTATGTGTGTCATTGACATGCTCATGTAATGGGTAATTTGCATTATCATGTGACAATTACCACCTTGAATTTTTTTGAAAATACCTTGAAAAATTGGCATTTTTTATGAAAAATCATACCATTTTTTTGGCCGATGGAAGTGAAAGAAGACATCAGCAGCAAGAATAGCCACACCATGCATGGGAGATTCATTGGACTGAAAGACCAGGCTGTGAAAAATGCATTAAAATACTTTAAAGTGACTCCCAGGAATCAAAAATGCCAAAAAGTTCATTTTTCCCTTTAGGTTACACTGGTGTAAATGTTTTCCATAGGCCTCAGTGCTAACGTTTTAGCGTATGCTGTTGGCTATATGAACCATGGGTCCAATTTTTTTTTTAATCTGAAAAATTGACATTTCGGGAAACTTTTTACACAAAAAAATCATATCTGTCTAGCAGGGAATTCGCCTTTAAATCTTGTGTTTTCGTAACTAGTGTCAGATCCGCATAAAAAAATACTGTCATATTTTAGACCACACCAACAAATTCAAACTTCACTACAAAGGGTTAATTCCTGTGCCAATGGCTATCTTACCTATGGGAAATCATAGGGAAGAGGTGTGATGATTTTTTTATGCAAAAAGCACACAAGGCTATTGACCAATCAGGGCCCAGTGTCTATTTTATTCTCTCCTATATATTCCTCCCGCATCCGCTAGAGGTCTCTCCGAGCCTTATTTACACCAGTGTAACCTAAAGCGATAGCCCGCTTTTTCGCGGAATAATTGTAACACCCTACATTTTTTCAGAATTGCCCATGAATGAAAAAAATGTGTTCAAAATAATATCACTTCTGTGGTTCTTTATTTATCACACACAATTTAACCCCACTCTCTGTAACACATTATTCATCAAAAAAGCACATTTTTCCACCACAAGTCATATTCAGGCCCCATTTTCACACAGTTTTTGGGGTCTGGTGTTGCAAACTTGGATCAGCTATGGAAGACTGTACAAGATCCTTTCCATGAGAGAACTTCTGGTGATGTGAGGTCATTGAGTCCAGATCTGATCAGCTGAGCATCAAGCACATGACTTTATCAGCACATGGAAGACTAAAATATGACATTTTCAGGTCTGCAAGGGTGATCCAAGATAACTGGATGTGGGTGTATATTGAATTAGTTGAACAAAGATATGCTCTCTTTGAAATGCTGAAGCATTTTCTTAAATGTGTCCAAGTTTTAGTGCTATTAACCTTCAAATGGCCATACCCACCAGTGAAAATGAGACACTTTTATTATATATATCTGTATATCACTGGCTATAAAATCCAAAATACTTGTTAGATTAGCTTCTTATAACAATTGGTATGTGTGTCATTGACATGCTCATGTAATGGGTAATTTGCATTATCATGTGACAATTACCACCTTGAATTTTTTTGAAAATACCTTGAAAAATTGGCATTTTTTATGAAAAATCATACCATTTTTTTGGCCGATGGAAGTGAAAGAAGACATCAGCAGCAAGAATAGCCACACCATGCATGGGAGATTCATTGGACTGAAAGACCAGGCTGTGAAAAATGCATTAAAATACTTTAAAGTGACTCCCAGGAATCAAAAATGCCAAAAAGTTCATTTTTCCCTTAAAGCGATAGCCCGCTTTTTCGCGGAATAATTGTAACACCCTACATTTTTTCAGAATTGCCCATGAATGAAAAAAATGTGTTCAAAAATAATATCACTTCTGTGGTTCTTTATTTATCACACACAATTTAACCCCACTCTCTGTAACACATTATTCATCAAAAAAGCACATTTTTCCACCACAAGTCATATTCAGGCCCCATTTTCACACAGTTTTTGGGGTCTGGTGTTGCAAACTTGGATCAGCTATGGAAGACTGTACAAGATCCTTTCCATGAGAGAACTTCTGGTGATGTGAGGTCATTGAGTCCAGATCTGATCAGCTGAGCATCAAGCACATGACTTTATCAGCACATGGAAGACTAAAATATGACATTTTCAGGTCTGCAAGGGTGATCCAAGATAACTGGATGTGGGTGTATATTGAATTAGTTGAACAAAGATATGCTCTCTTTGAAATGCTGAAGCATTTTCTTAAATGTGTCCAAGTTTTAGTGCTATTAACCTTCAAATGGCCATACCCACCAGTGAAAATGAGACACTTTTATTATATATATCTGTATATCACTGGCTATAAAATCCAAAATACTTGTTAGATTAGCTTCTTATAACAATTGGTATGTGTGTCATTGACATGCTCATGTAATGGGTAATTTGCATTATCATGTGACAATTACCACCTTGAATTTTTTTGAAAATACCTTGAAAAATTGGCATTTTTTATGAAAAATCATACCATTTTTTTGGCCGATGGAAGTGAAAGAAGACATCAGCAGCAAGAATAGCCACACCATGCATGGGAGATTCATTGGACTGAAAGACCAGGCTGTGAAAAATGCATTAAAATACTTTAAAGTGACTCCCAGGAATCAAAAATGCCAAAAAGTTCATTTTTCCCTTTAGGTTACACTGGTGTAAATGTTTTCCATAGGCCTCAGTGCTAACGTTTTAGCGTATGCTGTTGGCTATATGAACCATGGGTCCAATTTTTTTTTTTAATCTGAAAAATTGACATTTCGGGAAACTTTTTACACAAAAAAATCATATCTGTCTAGCAGGGAATTCGCCTTTAAATCTTGTGTTTTCGTAACTAGTGTCAGATCCGCATAAAAAAATACTGTCATATTTTAGACCACACCAACAAATTCAAACTTCACTACAAAGGGTTAATTCCTGTGCCAATGGCTATCTTACCTATGGGAAATCATAGGGAAGAGGTGTGATGATTTTTTTATGCAAAAAGCACACAAGGCTATTGACCAATCAGGGCCCAGTGTCTATTTTATTCTCTCCTATATATTCCTCCCGCATCCGCTAGAGGTCTCTCCGAGCCTTATTTACACCAGTGTAACCTAAAGCGATAGCCCGCTTTTTCGCGGAATAGTTGTAACACCCTACATTTTTTCAGAATTGCCCATGAATGAAAAAAATGTGTTCAAAAATAATATCACTTCTGTGGTTCTTTATTTATCACACACAATTTAACCCCACTCTCTGTAACACATTATTCATCAAAAAAGCACATTTTTCCACCACAAGTCATATTCAGGCCCCATTTTCACACAGTTTTTGGGGTCTGGTGTTGCAAACTTGGATCAGCTATGGAAGACTGTACAAGATCCTTTCCATGAGAGAACTTCTGGTGATGTGAGGTCATTGAGTCCAGATCTGATCAGCTGAGCATCAAGCACATGACTTTATCAGCACATGGAAGACTAAAATATGACATTTTCAGGTCTGCAAGGGTGATCCAAGATAACTGGATGTGGGTGTATATTGAATTAGTTGAACAAAGATATGCTCTCTTTGAAATGCTGAAGCATTTTCTTAAATGTGTCCAAGTTTTAGTGCTATTAACCTTCAAATGGCCATACCCACCAGTGAAAATGAGACACTTTTATTATATATATCTGTATATCACTGGCTATAAAATCCAAAATACTTGTTAGATTAGCTTCTTATAACAATTGGTATGTGTGTCATTGACATGCTCATGTAATGGGTAATTTGCATTATCATGTGACAATTACCACCTTGAATTTTTTTGAAAATACCTTGAAAAATTGGCATTTTTTATGAAAAATCATACCATTTTTTTGGCCGATGGAAGTGAAAGAAGACATCAGCAGCAAGAATAGCCACACCATGCATGGGAGATTCATTGGACTGAAAGACCAGGCTGTGAAAAATGCATTAAAATACTTTAAAGTGACTCCCAGGAATCAAAAATGCCAAAAAGTTCATTTTTCCCTTTAGCGATAGCCCGCTTTTTCGCGGAATAATTGTAACACCCTACATTTTTTCAGAATTGCCCATGAATGAAAAAAATGTGTTCAAAAATAATATCACTTCTGTGGTTCTTTATTTATCACACACAATTTAACCCCACTCTCTGTAACACATTATTCATCAAAAAAGCACATTTTTCCACCACAAGTCATATTCAGGCCCCATTTTCACACAGTTTTTGGGGTCTGGTGTTGCAATCTTGGATCAGCTATGGAAGACTGTACAAGATCCTTTCCATGAGAGAACTTCTGGTGATGTGAGGTCATTGAGTCCAGATCTGATCAGCTGAGCATCAAGCACATGACTTTATCAGCACATGGAAGACTAAAATATGACATTTTCAGGTCTGCAAGGGTGATCCAAGATAACTGGATGTGGGTGTATATTGAATTAGTTGAACAAAGATATGCTCTCTTTGAAATGCTGAAGCATTTTCTTAAATGTGTCCAAGTTTTAGTGCTATTAACCTTCAAATGGCCATACCCACCAGTGAAAATGAGACACTTTTATTATATATATCTGTATATCACTGGCTATAAAATCCAAAATACTTGTTAGATTAGCTTCTTATAACAATTGGTATGTGTGTCATTGACATGCTCATGTAATGGGTAATTTGCATTATCATGTGACAATTACCACCTTGAATTTTTTTGAAAATACCTTGAAAAATTGGCATTTTTTATGAAAAATCATATCATTTTTTTGGCCGATGGAAGTGAAAGAAGACATCAGCAGCAAGAATAGCCACACCATGCATGGGAGATTCATTGGACTGAAAGACCAGGCTGTGAAAAATGCATTAAAATACTTTAAAGTGACTCCCAGGAATCAAAAATGCCAAAAAGTTCATTTTTCCCTTTAGGTTACACTGGTGTAAATGTTTTCCATAGGCCTCAGTGCTAACGTTTTAGCGTATGCTGTTGGCTATATGAACCATGGGTCCAATTTTTTTTTTTAATCTGAAAAATTGACATTTCGGGAAACTTTTTACACAAAAAAATCATATCTGTCTAGCAGGGAATTCGCCTTTAAATCTTGTGTTTTCGTAACTAGTGTCAGATCCGCATAAAAAAATACTGTCATATTTTAGACCACACCAACAAATTCAAACTTCACTACAAAGGGTTAATTCCTGTGCCAATGGCTATCTTACCTATGGGAAATCATAGGGAAGAGGTGTGATGATTTTTTTATGCAAAAAGCACACAAGGCTATTGACCAATCAGGGCCCAGTGTCTATTTTATTCTCTCCTATATATTCCTCCCGCATCCGCTAGAGGTCTCTCCGAGCCTTATTTACACCAGTGTAACCTAAAGCGATAGCCCGCTTTTTCGCGGAATAATTGTAACACCCTACATTTTTTCAGAATTGCCCATGAATGAAAAAAATGTGTTCAAAAATAATATCACTTCTGTGGTTCTTTATTTATCACACACAATTTAACCCCACTCTCTGTAACACATTATTCATTAAAAAAGCACATTTTTCCACCACAAGTCATATTCAGGCCCCATTTTCACACAGTTTTTGGGGTCTGGTGTTGCAAACTTGGATCAGCTATGGAAGACTGTACAAGATCCTTTCCATGAGAGAACTTCTGGTGATGTGAGGTCATTGAGTCCAGATCTGATCAGCTGAGCATCAAGCACATGACTTTATCAGCACATGGAAGACTAAAATATGACATTTTCAGGTCTGCAAGGGTGATCCAAGATAACTGGATGTGGGTGTATATTGAATTAGTTGAACAAAGATATGCTCTCTTTGAAATGCTGAAGCATTTTCTTAAATGTGTCCAAGTTTTAGTGCTATTAACCTTCAAATGGCCATACCCACCAGTGAAAATGAGACACTTTTATTATATATATCTGTATATCACTGGCTATAAAATCCAAAATACTTGTTAGATTAGCTTCTTATAACAATTGGTATGTGTGTCATTGACATGCTCATGTAATGGGTAATTTGCATTATCATGTGACAATTACCACCTTGAATTTTTTTGAAAATACCTTGAAAAATTGGCATTTTTTATGAAAAATCATACCATTTTTTTGGCCGATGGAAGTGAAAGAAGACATCAGCAGCAAGAATAGCCACACCATGCATGGGAGATTCATTGGACTGAAAGACCAGGCTGTGAAAAATGCATTAAAATACTTTAAAGTGACTCCCAGGAATCAAAAATGCCAAAAAGTTCATTTTTCCCTTTAGGTTACACTGGTGTAAATGTTTTCCATAGGCCTCAGTGCTAACGTTTTAGCGTATATGCTGTTGGCTATATGAACCATGGGTCCAATTTTTTTTTTTAATCTGAAAAATTGACATTTCGGGAAACTTTTTACACAAAAAAATCATATCTGTCTAGCAGGGAATTCGCCTTTAAATCTTGTGTTTTCGTAACTAGTGTCAGATCCGCATAAAAAAATACTGTCATATTTTAGACCACACCAACAAATTCAAACTTCACTACAAAGGGTTAATTCCTGTGCCAATGGCTATCTTACCTATGGGAAATCATAGGGAAGAGGTGTGATGATTTTTTTATGCAAAAAGCACACAAGGCTATTGACCAATCAGGGCCCAGTGTCTATTTTATTCTCTCCTATATATTCCTCCCGCATCCGCTAGAGGTCTCTCCGAGCCTTATTTACACCAGTGTAACCTAAAGCGATAGCCCGCTTTTTCGCGGAATAATTGTAACACCCTACATTTTTTCAGAATTGCCCATGAATGAAAAAAATGTGTTCAAAAATAATATCACTTCTGTGGTTCTTTATTTATCACACACAATTTAACCCCACTCTCTGTAACACATTATTCATCAAAAAAGCACATTTTTCCACCACAAGTCATATTCAGGCCCCATTTTCACACAGTTTTTGGGGTCTGGTGTTGCAAACTTGGATCAGCTATGGAAGACTGTACAAGATCCTTTCCATGAGAGAACTTCTGGTGATGTGAGGTCATTGAGTCCAGATCTGATCAGCTGAGCATCAAGCACATGACTTTATCAGCACATGGAAGACTAAAATATGACATTTTCAGGTCTGCAAGGGTGATCCAAGATAACTGGATGTGGGTGTATATTGAATTAGTTGAACAAAGATATGCTCTCTTTGAAATGCTGAAGCATTTTCTTAAATGTGTCCAAGTTTTAGTGCTATTAACCTTCAAATGGCCATACCCACCAGTGAAAATGAGACACTTTTATTATATATATCTGTATATCACTGGCTATAAAATCCAAAATACTTGTTAGATTAGCTTCTTATAACAATTGGTATGTGTGTCATTGACATGCTCATGTAATGGGTAATTTGCATTATCATGTGACAATTACCACCTTGAATTTTTTTGAAAATACCTTGAAAAATTGGCATTTTTTATGAAAAATCATACCATTTTTTTGGCCGATGGAAGTGAAAGAAGACATCAGCAGCAAGAATAGCCACACCATGCATGGGAGATTCATTGGACTGAAAGACCAGGCTGTGAAAAATGCATTAAAATACTTTAAAGTGACTCCCAGGAATCAAAAATGCCAAAAAGTTCATTTTTCCCTTTAGGTTACACTGGTGTAAATGTTTTCCATAGGCCTCAGTGCTAACGTTTTAGCGTATGCTGTTGGCTATATGAACCATGGGTCCAATTTTTTTTTTTAATCTGAAAAATTGACATTTCGGGAAACTTTTTACACAAAAAAATCATATCTGTCTAGCAGGGAATTCGCCTTTAAATCTTGTGTTTTCGTAACTAGTGTCAGATCCGCATAAAAAAATACTGTCATATTTTAGACCACACCAACAAATTCAAACTTCACTACAAAGGGTTAATTCCTGTGCCAATGGCTATCTTACCTATGGGAAATCATAGGGAAGAGGTGTGATGATTTTTTTATGCAAAAAGCACACAAGGCTATTGACCAATCAGGGCCCAGTGTCTATTTTATTCTCTCCTATATATTCCTCCCGCATCCGCTAGAGGTCTCTCCGAGCCTTATTTACACCAGTGTAACCTAAAGCGATAGCCCGCTTTTTCGCGGAATAATTGTAACACCCTACATTTTTTCAGAATTGCCCATGAATGAAAAAAATGTGTTCAAAAATAATATCACTTCTGTGGTTCTTTATTTATCACACACAATTTAACCCCACTCTCTGTAACACATTATTCATCAAAAAAGCACATTTTTCCACCACAAGTCATATTCAGGCCCCATTTTCACACAGTTTTTGGGGTCTGGTGTTGCAAACTTGGATCAGCTATGGAAGACTGTACAAGATCCTTTCCATGAGAGAACTTCTGGTGATGTGAGGTCATTGAGTCCAGATCTGAACAGCTGAGCATCAAGCACATGACTTTATCAGCACATGGAAGACTAAAATATGACATTTTCAGGTCTGCAAGGGTGATCCAAGATAACTGGATGTGGGTGTATATTGAATTAGTTGAACAAAGATATGCTCTCTTTGAAATGCTGAAGCATTTTCTTAAATGTGTCCAAGTTTTAGTGCTATTAACCTTCAAATGGCCATACCCACCAGTGAAAATGAGACACTTTTATTATATATATCTGTATATCACTGGCTATAAAATCCAAAATACTTGTTAGATTAGCTTCTTATAACAATTGGTATGTGTGTCATTGACATGCTCATGTAATGGGTAATTTGCATTATCATGTGACAATTACCACCTTGAATTTTTTTGAAAATACCTTGAAAAATTGGCATTTTTTATGAAAAATCATACCATTTTTTTGGCCGATGGAAGTGAAAGAAGACATCAGCAGCAAGAATAGCCACACCATGCATGGGAGATTCATTGGACTGAAAGACCAGGCTGTGAAAAATGCATTAAAATACTTTAAAGTGACTCCCAGGAATCAAAAATGCCAAAAAGTTCATTTTTCCCTTTAGGTTACACTGGTGTAAATGTTTTCCATAGGCCTCAGTGCTAACGTTTTAGCGTATATGCTGTTGGCTATATGAACCATGGGTCCAATTTTTTTTTTTAATCTGAAAAATTGACATTTCGGGAAACTTTTTACACAAAAAAATCATATCTGTCTAGCAGGGAATTCGCCTTTAAATCTTGTGTTTTCGTAACTAGTGTCAGATCCGCATAAAAAAATACTGTCATATTTTAGACCACACCAACAAATTCAAACTTCACTACAAAGGGTTAATTCCTGTGCCAATGGCTATCTTACCTATGGGAAATCATAGGGAAGAGGTGTGATGATTTTTTTATGCAAAAAGCACACAAGGCTATTGACCAATCAGGGCCCAGTGTCTATTTTATTCTCTCCTATATATTCCTCCCGCATCCGCTAGAGGTCTCTCCGAGCCTTATTTACACCAGTGTAACCTAAAGCGATAGCCCGCTTTTTCGCGGAATAATTGTAACACCCTACATTTTTTCAGAATTGCCCATGAATGAAAAAAATGTGTTCAAAAATAATATCACTTCTGTGGTTCTTTATTTATCACACACAATTTAACCCCACTCTCTGTAACACATTATTCATCAAAAAAGCACATTTTTCCACCACAAGTCATATTCAGGCCCCATTTTCACACAGTTTTTGGGGTCTGGTGTTGCAAACTTGGATCAGCTATGGAAGACTGTACAAGATCCTTTCCATGAGAGAACTTCTGGTGATGTGAGGTCATTGAGTCCAGATCTGATCAGCTGAGCATCAAGCACATGACTTTATCAGCACATGGAAGACTAAAATATGACATTTTCAGGTCTGCAAGGGTGATCCAAGATAACTGGATGTGGGTGTATATTGAATTAGTTGAACAAAGATATGCTCTCTTTGAAATGCTGAAGCATTTTCTTAAATGTGTCCAAGTTTTAGTGCTATTAACCTTCAAATGGCCATACCCACCAGTGAAAATGAGACACTTTTATTATATATATCTGTATATCACTGGCTATAAAATCCAAAATACTTGTTAGATTAGCTTCTTATAACAATTGGTATGTGTGTCATTGACATGCTCATGTAATGGGTAATTTGCATTATCATGTGACAATTACCACCTTGAATTTTTTTGAAAATACCTTGAAAAATTGGCATTTTTTATGAAAAATCATACCATTTTTTTGGCCGATGGAAGTGAAAGAAGACATCAGCAGCAAGAATAGCCACACCATGCATGGGAGATTCATTGGACTGAAAGACCAGGCTGTGAAAAATGCATTAAAATACTTTAAAGTGACTCCCAGGAATCAAAAATGCCAAAAAGTTCATTTTTCCCTTTAGGTTACACTGGTGTAAATGTTTTCCATAGGCCTCAGTGCTAACGTTTTAGCGTATGCTGTTGGCTATATGAACCATGGGTCCAATTTTTTTTTTTAATCTGAAAAATTGACATTTCGGGAAACTTTTTACACAAAAAAATCATATCTGTCTAGCAGGGAATTCGCCTTTAAATCTTGTGTTTTCGTAACTAGTGTCAGATCCGCATAAAAAAATACTGTCATATTTTAGACCACACCAACAAATTCAAACTTCACTACAAAGGGTTAATTCCTGTGCCAATGGCTATCTTACCTATGGGAAATCATAGGGAAGAGGTGTGATGATTTTTTTATGCAAAAAGCACACAAGGCTATTGACCAATCAGGGCCCAGTGTCTATTTTATTCTCTCCTATATATTCCTCCCGCATCCGCTAGAGGTCTCTCCGAGCCTTATTTACACCAGTGTAACCTAAAGCGATAGCCCGCTTTTTCGCGGAATAATTGTAACACCCTACATTTTTTCAGAATTGCCCATGAATGAAAAAAATGTGTTCAAAAATAATATCACTTCTGTGGTTCTTTATTTATCACACACAATTTAACCCCACTCTCTGTAACACATTATTCATCAAAAAAGCACATTTTTCCACCACAAGTCATATTCAGGCCCCATTTTCACACAGTTTTTGGGGTCTGGTGTTGCAAACTTGGATCAGCTATGGAAGACTGTACAAGATCCTTTCCATGAGAGAACTTCTGGTGATGTGAGGTCATTGAGTCCAGATCTGAACAGCTGAGCATCAAGCACATGACTTTATCAGCACATGGAAGACTAAAATATGACATTTTCAGGTCTGCAAGGGTGATCCAAGATAACTGGATGTGGGTGTATATTGAATTAGTTGAACAAAGATATGCTCTCTTTGAAATGCTGAAGCATTTTCTTAAATGTGTCCAAGTTTTAGTGCTATTAACCTTCAAATGGCCATACCCACCAGTGAAAATGAGACACTTTTATTATATATATCTGTATATCACTGGCTATAAAATCCAAAATACTTGTTAGATTAGCTTCTTATAACAATTGGTATGTGTGTCATTGACATGCTCATGTAATGGGTAATTTGCATTATCATGTGACAATTACCACCTTGAATTTTTTTGAAAATACCTTGAAAAATTGGCATTTTTTATGAAAAATCATACCATTTTTTTGGCCGATGGAAGTGAAAGAAGACATCAGCAGCAAGAATAGCCACACCATGCATGGGAGATTCATTGGACTGAAAGACCAGGCTGTGAAAAATGCATTAAAATACTTTAAAGTGACTCCCAGGAATCAAAAATGCCAAAAAGTTCATTTTTCCCTTTAGGTTACACTGGTGTAAATGTTTTCCATAGGCCTCAGTGCTAACGTTTTAGCGTATGCTGTTGGCTATATGAACCATGGGTCCAATTTTTTTTTTTAATCTGAAAAATTGACATTTCGGGAAACTTTTTACACAAAAAAATCATATCTGTCTAGCAGGGAATTCGCCTTTAAATCTTGTGTTTTCGTAACTAGTGTCAGATCCGCATAAAAAAATACTGTCATATTTTAGACCACACCAACAAATTCAAACTTCACTACAAAGGGTTAATTCCTGTGCCAATGGCTATCTTACCTATGAGAAATCATAGGGAAGAGGTGTGATGATTTTTTTATGCAAAAAGCACACAAGGCTATTGACCAATCAGGGCCCAGTGTCTATTTTATTCTCTCCTATATATTCCTCCCGCATCCGCTAGAGGTCTCTCCGAGCCTTATTTACACCAGTGTAACCTAAAGCGATAGCCCGCTTTTTCGCGGAATAATTGTAACACCCTACATTTTTTCAGAATTGCCCATGAATGAAAAAAATGTGTTCAAAAATAATATCACTTCTGTGGTTCTTTATTTATCACACACAATTTAACCCCACTCTCTGTAACACATTATTCATCAAAAAAGCACATTTTTCCACCACAAGTCATATTCAGGCCCCATTTTCACACAGTTTTTGGGGTCTGGTGTTGCAAACTTGGATCAGCTATGGAAGACTGTACAAGATCCTTTCCATGAGAGAACTTCTGGTGATGTGAGGTCATTGAGTCCAGATCTGATCAGCTGAGCATCAAGCACATGACTTTATCAGCACATGGAAGACTAAAATATGACATTTTCAGGTCTGCAAGGGTGATCCAAGATAACTGGATGTGGGTGTATATTGAATTAGTTGAACAAAGATATGCTCTCTTTGAAATGCTGAAGCATTTTCTTAAATGTGTCCAAGTTTTAGTGCTATTAACCTTCAAATGGCCATACCCACCAGTGAAAATGAGACACTTTTATTATATATATCTGTATATCACTGGCTATAAAATCCAAAATACTTGTTAGATTAGCTTCTTATAACAATTGGTATGTGTGTCATTGACATGCTCATGTAATGGGTAATTTGCATTATCATGTGACAATTACCACCTTGAATTTTTTTGAAAATACCTTGAAAAATTGGCATTTTTTATGAAAAATCATACCATTTTTTTGGCCGATGGAAGTGAAAGAAGACATCAGCAGCAAGAATAGCCACACCATGCATGGGAGATTCATTGGACTGAAAGACCAGGCTGTGAAAAATGCATTAAAATACTTTAAAGTGACTCCCAGGAATCAAAAATGCCAAAAAGTTCATTTTTCCCTTTAGGTTACACTGGTGTAAATGTTTTCCATAGGCCTCAGTGCTAACGTTTTAGCGTATGCTGTTGGCTATATGAACCATGGGTCCAATTTTTTTTTTTAATCTGAAAAATTGACATTTCGGGAAACTTTTTACACAAAAAAATCATATCTGTCTAGCAGGGAATTCGCCTTTAAATCTTGTGTTTTCGTAACTAGTGTCAGATCCGCATAAAAAAATACTGTCATATTTTAGACCACACCAACAAATTCAAACTTCACTACAAAGGGTTAATTCCTGTGCCAATGGCTATCTTACCTATGGGAAATCATAGGGAAGAGGTGTGATGATTTTTTTATGCAAAAAGCACACAAGGCTATTGACCAATCAGGGCCCAGTGTCTATTTTATTCTCTCCTATATATTCCTCCCGCATCCGCTAGAGGTCTCTCCGAGCCTTATTTACACCAGTGTAACCTAAAGCGATAGCCCGCTTTTTCGCGGAATAATTGTAACACCCTACATTTTTTCAGAATTGCCCATGAATGAAAAAAATGTGTTCAAAAATAATATCACTTCTGTGGTTCTTTATTTATCACACACAATTTAACCCCACTCTCTGTAACACATTATTCATCAAAAAAGCACATTTTTCCACCACAAGTCATATTCAGGCCCCATTTTCACACAGTTTTTGGGGTCTGGTGTTGCAAACTTGGATCAGCTATGGAAGACTGTACAAGATCCTTTCCATGAGAGAACTTCTGGTGATGTGAGGTCATTGAGTCCAGATCTGATCAGCTGAGCATCAAGCACATGACTTTATCAGCACATGGAAGACTAAAATATGACATTTTCAGGTCTGCAAGGGTGATCCAAGATAACTGGATGTGGGTGTATATTGAATTAGTTGAACAAAGATATGCTCTCTTTGAAATGCTGAAGCATTTTCTTAAATGTGTCCAAGTTTTAGTGCTATTAACCTTCAAATGGCCATACCCACCAGTGAAAATGAGACACTTTTATTATATATATCTGTATATCACTGGCTATAAAATCCAAAATACTTGTTAGATTAGCTTCTTATAACAATTGGTATGTGTGTCATTGACATGCTCATGTAATGGGTAATTTGCATTATCATGTGACAATTACCACCTTGAATTTTTTTGAAAATACCTTGAAAAATTGGCATTTTTTATGAAAAATCATACCATTTTTTTGGCCGATGGAAGTGAAAGAAGACATCAGCAGCAAGAATAGCCACACCATGCATGGGAGATTCATTGGACTGAAAGACCAGGCTGTGAAAAATGCATTAAAATACTTTAAAGTGACTCCCAGGAATCAAAAATGCCAAAAAGTTCATTTTTCCCTTTAGGTTACACTGGTGTAAATGTTTTCCATAGGCCTCAGTGCTAACGTTTTAGCGTATGCTGTTGGCTATATGAACCATGGGTCCAATTTTTTTTTTTAATCTGAAAAATTGACATTTCGGGAAACTTTTTACACAAAAAAATCATATCTGTCTAGCAGGGAATTCGCCTTTAAATCTTGTGTTTTCGTAACTAGTGTCAGATCCGCATAAAAAAATACTGTCATATTTTAGACCACACCAACAAATTCAAACTTCACTACAAAGGGTTAATTCCTGTGCCAATGGCTATCTTACCTATGGGAAATCATAGGGAAGAGGTGTGATGATTTTTTTATGCAAAAAGCACACAAGGCTATTGACCAATCAGGGCCCAGTGTCTATTTTATTCTCTCCTATATATTCCTCCCGCATCCGCTAGAGGTCTCTCCGAGCCTTATTTACACCAGTGTAACCTTTATAAAGCGATAGCCCGCTTTTTCGCGGAATAATTGTAACACCCTACATTTTTTCAGAATTGCCCATGAATGAAAAAAATGTGTTCAAAAATAATATCACTTCTGTGGTTCTTTATTTATCACACACAATTTAACCCCACTCTCTGTAACACATTATTCATCAAAAAAGCACATTTTTCCACCACAAGTCATATTCAGGCCCCATTTTCACACAGTTTTTGGGGTCTGGTGTTGCAAACTTGGATCAGCTATGGAAGACTGTACAAGATCCTTTCCATGAGAGAACTTCTGGTGATGTGAGGTCATTGAGTCCAGATCTGATCAGCTGAGCATCAAGCACATGACTTTATCAGCACATGGAAGACTAAAATATGACATTTTCAGGTCTGCAAGGGTGATCCAAGATAACTGGATGTGGGTGTATATTGAATTAGTTGAACAAAGATATGCTCTCTTTGAAATGCTGAAGCATTTTCTTAAATGTGTCCAAGTTTTAGTGCTATTAACCTTCAAATGGCCATACCCACCAGTGAAAATGAGACACTTTTATTATATATATCTGTATATCACTGGCTATAAAATCCAAAATACTTGTTAGATTAGCTTCTTATAACAATTGGTATGTGTGTCATTGACATGCTCATGTAATGGGTAATTTGCATTATCATGTGACAATTACCACCTTGAATTTTTTTGAAAATACCTTGAAAAATTGGCATTTTTTATGAAAAATCATACCATTTTTTTGGCCGATGGAAGTGAAAGAAGACATCAGCAGCAAGAATAGCCACACCATGCATGGGAGATTCATTGGACTGAAAGACCAGGCTGTGAAAAATGCATTAAAATACTTTAAAGTGACTCCCAGGAATCAAAAATGCCAAAAAGTTCATTTTTCCCTTTAGGTTACACTGGTGTAAATGTTTTCCATAGGCCTCAGTGCTAACATTTTAGCGTATGCTGTTGGCTATATGAACCATGGGTCCAATTTTTTTTTTTAATCTGAAAAATTGACATTTCGGGAAACTTTTTACACAAAAAAATCATATCTGTCTAGCAGGGAATTCGCCTTTAAATCTTGTGTTTTCGTAACTAGTGTCAGATCCGCATAAAAAAATACTGTCATATTTTAGACCACACCAACAAATTCAAACTTCACTACAAAGGGTTAATTCCTGTGCCAATGGCTATCTTACCTATGGGAAATCATAGGGAAGAGGTGTGATGATTTTTTTATGCAAAAAGCACACAAGGCTATTGACCAATCAGGGCCCAGTGTCTATTTTATTCTCTCCTATATATTCCTCCCGCATCCGCTAGAGGTCTCTCCGAGCCTTATTTACACCAGTGTAACCTAAAGCGATAGCCCGCTTTTTCGCGGAATAATTGTAACACCCTACATTTTTTCAGAATTGCCCATGAATGAAAAAAATGTGTTCAAAAATAATATCACTTCTGTGGTTCTTTATTTATCACACACAATTTAACCCCACTCTCTGTAACACATTATTCATCAAAAAAGCACATTTTTCCACCACAAGTCATATTCAGGCCCCATTTTCACACAGTTTTTGGGGTCTGGTGTTGCAAACTTGGATCAGCTATGGAAGACTGTACAAGATCCTTTCCATGAGAGAACTTCTGGTGATGTGAGGTCATTGAGTCCAGATCTGATCAGCTGAGCATCAAGCACATGACTTTATCAGCACATGGAAGACTAAAATATGACATTTTCAGGTCTGCAAGGGTGATCCAAGATAACTGGATGTGGGTGTATATTGAATTAGTTGAACAAAGATATGCTCTCTTTGAAATGCTGAAGCATTTTCTTAAATGTGTCCAAGTTTTAGTGCTATTAACCTTCAAATGGCCATACCCACCAGTGAAAATGAGACACTTTTATTATATATATCTGTATATCACTGGCTATAAAATCCAAAATACTTGTTAGATTAGCTTCTTATAACAATTGGTATGTGTGTCATTGACATGCTCATGTAATGGGTAATTTGCATTATCATGTGACAATTACCACCTTGAATTTTTTTGAAAATACCTTGAAAAATTGGCATTTTTTATGAAAAATCATACCATTTTTTTGGCCGATGGAAGTGAAAGAAGACATCAGCAGCAAGAATAGCCACACCATGCATGGGAGATTCATTGGACTGAAAGACCAGGCTGTGAAAAATGCATTAAAATACTTTAAAGTGACTCCCAGGAATCAAAAATGCCAAAAAGTTCATTTTTCCCTTTAAAGCGATAGCCCGCTTTTTCGCGGAATAATTGTAACACCCTACATTTTTTCAGAATTGCCCATGAATGAAAAAAATGTGTTCAAAAATAATATCACTTCTGTGGTTCTTTATTTATCACACACAATTTAACCCCACTCTCTGTAACACATTATTCATCAAAAAAGCACATTTTTCCACCACAAGTCATATTCAGGCCCCATTTTCACACAGTTTTTGGGGTCTGGTGTTGCAAACTTGGATCAGCTATGGAAGACTGTACAAGATCCTTTCCATGAGAGAACTTCTGGTGATGTGAGGTCATTGAGTCCAGATCTGATCAGCTGAGCATCAAGCACATGACTTTATCAGCACATGGAAGACTAAAATATGACATTTTCAGGTCTGCAAGGGTGATCCAAGATAACTGGATGTGGGTGTATATTGAATTAGTTGAACAAAGATATGCTCTCTTTGAAATGCTGAAGCATTTTCTTAAATGTGTCCAAGTTTTAGTGCTATTAACCTTCAAATGGCCATACCCACCAGTGAAAATGAGACACTTTTATTATATATATCTGTATATCACTGGCTATAAAATCCAAAATACTTGTTAGATTAGCTTCTTATAACAATTGGTATGTGTGTCATTGACATGCTCATGTAATGGGTAATTTGCATTATCATGTGACAATTACCACCTTGAATTTTTTTGAAAATACCTTGAAAAATTGGCATTTTTTATGAAAAATCATACCATTTTTTTGGCCGATGGAAGTGAAAGAAGACATCAGCAGCAAGAATAGCCACACCATGCATGGGAGATTCATTGGACTGAAAGACCAGGCTGTGAAAAATGCATTAAAATACTTTAAAGTGACTCCCAGGAATCAAAAATGCCAAAAAGTTCATTTTTCCCTTTAGCGATAGCCCGCTTTTTCGCGGAATAATTGTAACACCCTACATTTTTTCAGAATTGCCCATGAATGAAAAAAATGTGTTCAAAAATAATATCACTTCTGTGGTTCTTTATTTATCACACACAATTTAACCCCACTCTCTGTAACACATTATTCATCAAAAAAGCACATTTTTCCACCACAAGTCATATTCAGGCCCCATTTTCACACAGTTTTTGGGGTCTGGTGTTGCAAACTTGGATCAGCTATGGAAGACTGTACAAGATCCTTTCCATGAGAGAACTTCTGGTGATGTGAGGTCATTGAGTCCAGATCTGATCAGCTGAGCATCAAGCACATGACTTTATCAGCACATGGAAGACTAAAATATGACATTTTCAGGTCTGCAAGGGTGATCCAAGATAACTGGATGTGGGTGTATATTGAATTAGTTGAACAAAGATATGCTCTCTTTGAAATGCTGAAGCATTTTCTTAAATGTGTCCAAGTTTTAGTGCTATTAACCTTCAAATGGCCATACCCACCAGTGAAAATGAGACACTTTTATTATATATATCTGTATATCACTGGCTATAAAATCCAAAATACTTGTTAGATTAGCTTCTTATAACAATTGGTATGTGTGTCATTGACATGCTCATGTAATGGGTAATTTGCATTATCATGTGACAATTACCACCTTGAATTTTTTTGAAAATACCTTGAAAAATTGGCATTTTTTATGAAAAATCATACCATTTTTTTGGCCGATGGAAGTGAAAGAAGACATCAGCAGCAAGAATAGCCACACCATGCATGGGAGATTCATTGGACTGAAAGACCAGGCTGTGAAAAATGCATTAAAATACTTTAAAGTGACTCCCAGGAATCAAAAATGCCAAAAAGTTCATTTTTCCCTTTAGCGATAGCCCACTTTTTCGCGGAATAATTGTAACACCCTACATTTTTTCAGAATTGCCCATGAATGAAAAAAATGTGTTCAAAAATAATATCACTTCTGTGGTTCTTTATTTATCACACACAATTTAACCCCACTCTCTGTAACACATTATTCATCAAAAAAGCACATTTTTCCACCACAAGTCATATTCAGGCCCCATTTTCACACAGTTTTTGGGGTCTGGTGTTGCAAACTTGGATCAGCTATGGAAGACTGTACAAGATCCTTTCCATGAGAGAACTTCTGGTGATGTGAGGTCATTGAGTCCAGATCTGATCAGCTGAGCATCAAGCACATGACTTTATCAGCACATGGAAGACTAAAATATGACATTTTCAGGTCTGCAAGGGTGATCCAAGATAACTGGATGTGGGTGTATATTGAATTAGTTGAACAAAGATATGCTCTCTTTGAAATGCTGAAGCATTTTCTTAAATGTGTCCAAGTTTTAGTGCTATTAACCTTCAAATGGCCATACCCACCAGTGAAAATGAGACACTTTTATTATATATATCTGTATATCACTGGCTATAAAATCCAAAATACTTGTTAGATTAGCTTCTTATAACAATTGGTATGTGTGTCATTGACATGCTCATGTAATGGGTAATTTGCATTATCATGTGACAATTACCACCTTGAATTTTTTTGAAAATACCTTGAAAAATTGGCATTTTTTATGAAAAATCATACCATTTTTTTGGCCGATGGAAGTGAAAGAAGACATCAGCAGCAAGAATAGCCACACCATGCATGGGAGATTCATTGGACTGAAAGACCAGGCTGTGAAAAATGCATTAAAATACTTTAAAGTGACTCCCAGGAATCAAAAATGCCAAAAAGTTCATTTTTCCCTTTAGGTTACACTGGTGTAAATGTTTTCCATAGGCCTCAGTGCTAACGTTTTAGCGTATGCTGTTGGCTATATGAACCATGGGTCCAATTTTTTTTTTTAATCTGAAAAATTGACATTTCGGGAAACTTTTTACACAAAAAAATCATATCTGTCTAGCAGGGAATTCGCCTTTAAATCTTGTGTTTTCGTAACTAGTGTCAGATCCGCATAAAAAAATACTGTCATATTTTAGACCACACCAACAAATTCAAACTTCACTACAAAGGGTTAATTCCTGTGCCAATGGCTATCTTACCTATGGGAAATCATAGGGAAGAGGTGTGATGATTTTTTTATGCAAAAAGCACACAAGGCTATTGACCAATCAGGGCCCAGTGTCTATTTTATTCTCTCCTATATATTCCTCCCGCATCCGCTAGAGGTCTCTCCGAGCCTTATTTACACCAGTGTAACCTAAAGCGATAGCCCGCTTTTTCGCGGAATAATTGTAACACCCTACATTTTTTCAGAATTGCCCATGAATGAAAAAAATGTGTTCAAAAATAATATCACTTCTGTGGTTCTTTATTTATCACACACAATTTAACCCCACTCTCTGTAACACATTATTCATCAAAAAAGCACATTTTTCCACCACAAGTCATATTCAGGCCCCATTTTCACACAGTTTTTGGGGTCTGGTGTTGCAAACTTGGATCAGCTATGGAAGACTGTACAAGATCCTTTCCATGAGAGAACTTCTGGTGATGTGAGGTCATTGAGTCCAGATCTGATCAGCTGAGCATCAAGCACATGACTTTATCAGCACATGGAAGACTAAAATATGACATTTTCAGGTCTGCAAGGGTGATCCAAGATAACTGGATGTGGGTGTATATTGAATTAGTTGAACAAAGATATGCTCTCTTTGAAATGCTGAAGCATTTTCTTAAATGTGTCCAAGTTTTAGTGCTATTAACCTTCAAATGGCCATACCCACCAGTGAAAATGAGACACTTTTATTATATATATCTGTATATCACTGGCTATAAAATCCAAAATACTTGTTAGATTAGCTTCTTA
This sequence comes from Siphonodentalium dalli, assembly GCA_032622095.1. Taxonomy (NCBI): domain Eukaryota; kingdom Metazoa; phylum Mollusca; class Scaphopoda; order Gadilida; family Siphonodentaliidae; genus Siphonodentalium; species Siphonodentalium dalli. The sequence continues at coordinate 113,487,631 of CP136063.1, forward strand.
TAACAATTGGTATGTGTGTCATTGACATGCTCATGTAATGGGTAATTTGCATTATCATGTGACAATTACCACCTTGAATTTTTTTGAAAATACCTTGAAAAATTGGCATTTTTTATGAAAAATCATACCATTTTTTTGGCCGATGGAAGTGAAAGAAGACATCAGCAGCAAGAATAGCCACACCATGCATGGGAGATTCATTGGACTGAAAGACCAGGCTGTGAAAAATGCATTAAAATACTTTAAAGTGACTCCCAGGAATCAAAAATGCCAAAAAGTTCATTTTTCCCTTTAAAGCGATAGCCCGCTTTTTCGCGGAATAATTGTAACACCCTACATTTTTTCAGAATTGCCCATGAATGAAAAAAATGTGTTCAAAAATAATATCACTTCTGTGGTTCTTTATTTATCACACACAATTTAACCCCACTCTCTGTAACACATTATTCATCAAAAAAGCACATTTTTCCACCACAAGTCATATTCAGGCCCCATTTTCACACAGTTTTTGGGGTCTGGTGTTGCAAACTTGGATCAGCTATGGAAGACTGTACAAGATCCTTTCCATGAGAGAACTTCTGGTGATGTGAGGTCATTGAGTCCAGATCTGATCAGCTGAGCATCAAGCACATGACTTTATCAGCACATGGAAGACTAAAATATGACATTTTCAGGTCTGCAAGGGTGATCCAAGATAACTGGATGTGGGTGTATATTGAATTAGTTGAACAAAGATATGCTCTCTTTGAAATGCTGAAGCATTTTCTTAAATGTGTCCAAGTTTTAGTGCTATTAACCTTCAAATGGCCATACCCACCAGTGAAAATGAGACACTTTTATTATATATATCTGTATATCACTGGCTATAAAATCCAAAATACTTGTTAGATTAGCTTCTTATAACAATTGGTATGTGTGTCATTGACATGCTCATGTAATGGGTAATTTGCATTTCATGTGACAATTACCACCTTGAATTTTTTTGAAAATACCTTGAAAAATTGGCATTTTTTATGAAAAATCATACCATTTTTTTGGCCGATGGAAGTGAAAGAAGACATCAGCAGCAAGAATAGCCACACCATGCATGGGAGATTCATTGGACTGAAAGACCAGGCTGTGAAAAATGCATTAAAATACTTTAAAGTGACTCCCAGGAATCAAAAATGCCAAAAAGTTCATTTTTCCCTTTAGGTTACACTGGTGTAAATGTTTTCCATAGGCCTCAGTGCTAACGTTTTAGCGTATGCTGTTGGCTATATGAACCATGGGTCCAATTTTTTTTTTTAATCTGAAAAATTGACATTTCGGGAAACTTTTTACACAAAAAAATCATATCTGTCTAGCAGGGAATTCGCCTTTAAATCTTGTGTTTTCGTAACTAGTGTCAGATCCGCATAAAAAAATACTGTCATATTTTAGACCACACCAACAAATTCAAACTTCACTACAAAGGGTTAATTCCTGTGCCAATGGCTATCTTACCTATGGGAAATCATAGGGAAGAGGTGTGATGATTTTTTTATGCAAAAAGCACACAAGGCTATTGACCAATCAGGGCCCAGTGTCTATTTTATTCTCTCCTATATATTCCTCCCGCATCCGCTAGAGGTCTCTCCGAGCCTTATTTACACCAGTGTAACCTAAAGCGATAGCCCGCTTTTTCGCGGAATAATTGTAACACCCTACATTTTTTCAGAATTGCCCATGAATGAAAAAAATGTGTTCAAAAATAATATCACTTCTGTGGTTCTTTATTTATCACACACAATTTAACCCCACTCTCTGTAACACATTATTCATCAAAAAAGCACATTTTTCCACCACAAGTCATATTCAGGCCCCATTTTCACACAGTTTTTGGGGTCTGGTGTTGCAAACTTGGATCAGCTATGGAAGACTGTACAAGATCCTTTCCATGAGAGAACTTCTGGTGATGTGAGGTCATTGAGTCCAGATCTGATCAGCTGAGCATCAAGCACATGACTTTATCAGCACATGGAAGACTAAAATATGACATTTTCAGGTCTGCAAGGGTGATCCAAGATAACTGGATGTGGGTGTATATTGAATTAGTTGAACAAAGATATGCTCTCTTTGAAATGCTGAAGCATTTTCTTAAATGTGTCCAAGTTTTAGTGCTATTAACCTTCAAATGGCCATACCCACCAGTGAAAATGAGACACTTTTATTATATATATCTGTATATCACTGGCTATAAAATCCAAAATACTTGTTAGATTAGCTTCTTATAACAATTGGTATGTGTGTCATTGACATGCTCATGTAATGGGTAATTTGCATTATCATGTGACAATTACCACCTTGAATTTTTTTGAAAATACCTTGAAAAATTGGCATTTTTTATGAAAAATCATACCATTTTTTTGGCCGATGGAAGTGAAAGAAGACATCAGCAGCAAGAATAGCCACACCATGCATGGGAGATTCATTGGACTGAAAGACCAGGCTGTGAAAAATGCATTAAAATACTTTAAAGTGACTCCCAGGAATCAAAAATGCCAAAAAGTTCATTTTTCCCTTAAAGCGATAGCCCGCTTTTTCGCGGAATAATTGTAACACCCTACATTTTTTCAGAATTGCCCATGAATGAAAAAAATGTGTTCAAAAATAATATCACTTCTGTGGTTCTTTATTTATCACACACAATTTAACCCCACTCTCTGTAACACATTATTCATCAAAAAAGCACATTTTTCCACCACAAGTCATATTCAGGCCCCATTTTCACACAGTTTTTGGGGTCTGGTGTTGCAAACTTGGATCAGCTATGGAAGACTGTACAAGATCCTTTCCATGAGAGAACTTCTGGTGATGTGAGGTCATTGAGTCCAGATCTGATCAGCTGAGCATCAAGCACATGACTTTATCAGCACATGGAAGACTAAAATATGACATTTTCAGGTCTGCAAGGGTGATCCAAGATAACTGGATGTGGGTGTATATTGAATTAGTTGAACAAAGATATGCTCTCTTTGAAATGCTGAAGCATTTTCTTAAATGTGTCCAAGTTTTAGTGCTATTAACCTTCAAATGGCCATACCCACCAGTGAAAATGAGACACTTTTATTATATATATCTGTATATCACTGGCTATAAAATCCAAAATACTTGTTAGATTAGCTTCTTATAACAATTGGTATGTGTGTCATTGACATGCTCATGTAATGGGTAATTTGCATTATCATGTGACAATTACCACCTTGAATTTTTTTGAAAATACCTTGAAAAATTGGCATTTTTTATGAAAAATCATACCATTTTTTTGGCCGATGGAAGTGAAAGAAGACATCAGCAGCAAGAATAGCCACACCATGCATGGGAGATTCATTGGACTGAAAGACCAGGCTGTGAAAAATGCATTAAAATACTTTAAAGTGACTCCCAGGAATCAAAAATGCCAAAAAGTTCATTTTTCCCTTTAAAGCGATAGCCCGCTTTTTCGCGGAATAATTGTAACACCCTACATTTTTTCAGAATTGCCCATGAATGAAAAAAATGTGTTCAAAAATAATATCACTTCTGTGGTTCTTTATTTATCACACACAATTTAACCCCACTCTCTGTAACACATTATTCATCAAAAAAGCACATTTTTCCACCACAAGTCATATTCAGGCCCCATTTTCACACAGTTTTTGGGGTCTGGTGTTGCAAACTTGGATCAGCTATGGAAGACTGTACAAGATCCTTTCCATGAGAGAACTTCTGGTGATGTGAGGTCATTGAGTCCAGATCTGATCAGCTGAGCATCAAGCACATGACTTTATCAGCACATGGAAGACTAAAATATGACATTTTCAGGTCTGCAAGGGTGATCCAAGATAACTGGATGTGGGTGTATATTGAATTAGTTGAACAAAGATATGCTCTCTTTGAAATGCTGAAGCATTTTCTTAAATGTGTCCAAGTTTTAGTGCTATTAACCTTCAAATGGCCATACCCACCAGTGAAAATGAGACACTTTTATTATATATATCTGTATATCACTGGCTATAAAATCCAAAATACTTGTTAGATTAGCTTCTTATAACAATTGGTATGTGTGTCATTGACATGCTCATGTAATGGGTAATTTGCATTATCATGTGACAATTACCACCTTGAATTTTTTTGAAAATACCTTGAAAAATTGGCATTTTTTATGAAAAATCATACCATTTTTTTGGCCGATGGAAGTGAAAGAAGACATCAGCAGCAAGAATAGCCACACCATGCATGGGAGATTCATTGGACTGAAAGACCAGGCTGTGAAAAATGCATTAAAATACTTTAAAGTGACTCCCAGGAATCAAAAATGCCAAAAAGTTCATTTTTCCCTTTAGGTTACACTGGTGTAAATGTTTTCCATAGGCCTCAGTGCTAACGTTTTAGCGTATGCTGTTGGCTATATGAACCATGGGTCCAATTTTTTTTTTTAATCTGAAAAATTGACATTTCGGGAAACTTTTTACACAAAAAAATCATATCTGTCTAGCAGGGAATTCGCCTTTAAATCTTGTGTTTTCGTAACTAGTGTCAGATCCGCATAAAAAAATACTGTCATATTTTAGACCACACCAACAAATTCAAACTTCACTACAAAGGGTTAATTCCTGTGCCAATGGCTATCTTACCTATGGGAAATCATAGGGAAGAGGTGTGATGATTTTTTTATGCAAAAAGCACACAAGGCTATTGACCAATCAGGGCCCAGTGTCTATTTTATTCTCTCCTATATATTCCTCCCGCATCCGCTAGAGGTCTCTCCGAGCCTTATTTACACCAGTGTAACCTAAAGCGATAGCCCGCTTTTTCGCGGAATAATTGTAACACCCTACATTTTTTCAGAATTGCCCATGAATGAAAAAAATGTGTTCAAAAATAATATCACTTCTGTGGTTCTTTATTTATCACACACAATTTAACCCCACTCTCTGTAACACATTATTCATCAAAAAAGCACATTTTTCCACCACAAGTCATATTCAGGCCCCATTTTCACACAGTTTTTGGGGTCTGGTGTTGCAAACTTGGATCAGCTATGGAAGACTGTACAAGATCCTTTCCATGAGAGAACTTCTGGTGATGTGAGGTCATTGAGTCCAGATCTGATCAGCTGAGCATCAAGCACATGACTTTATCAGCACATGGAAGACTAAAATATGACATTTTCAGGTCTGCAAGGGTGATCCAAGATAACTGGATGTGGGTGTATATTGAATTAGTTGAACAAAGATATGCTCTCTTTGAAATGCTGAAGCATTTTCTTAAATGTGTCCAAGTTTTAGTGCTATTAACCTTCAAATGGCCATACCCACCAGTGAAAATGAGACACTTTTATTATATATATCTGTATATCACTGGCTATAAAATCCAAAATACTTGTTAGATTAGCTTCTTATAACAATTGGTATGTGTGTCATTGACATGCTCATGTAATGGGTAATTTGCATTATCATGTGACAATTACCACCTTGAATTTTTTTGAAAATACCTTGAAAAATTGGCATTTTTTATGAAAAATCATACCATTTTTTTGGCCGATGGAAGTGAAAGAAGACATCAGCAGCAAGAATAGCCACACCATGCATGGGAGATTCATTGGACTGAAAGACCAGGCTGTGAAAAATGCATTAAAATACTTTAAAGTGACTCCCAGGAATCAAAAATGCCAAAAAGTTCATTTTTCCCTTTAGGTTACACTGGTGTAAATGTTTTCCATAGGCCTCAGTGCTAACGTTTTAGCGTATGCTGTTGGCTATATGAACCATGGGTCCAATTTTTTTTTTTAATCTGAAAAATTGACATTTCGGGAAACTTTTTACACAAAAAAATCATATCTGTCTAGCAGGGAATTCGCCTTTAAATCTTGTGTTTTCGTAACTAGTGTCAGATCCGCATAAAAAAATACTGTCATATTTTAGACCACACCAACAAATTCAAACTTCACTACAAAGGGTTAATTCCTGTGCCAATGGCTATCTTACCTATGGGAAATCATAGGGAAGAGGTGTGATGATTTTTTTATGCAAAAAGCACACAAGGCTATTGACCAATCAGGGCCCAGTGTCTATTTTATTCTCTCCTATATATTCCTCCCGCATCCGCTAGAGGTCTCTCCGAGCCTTATTTACACCAGTGTAACCTAAAGCGATAGCCCGCTTTTTCGCGGAATAATTGTAACACCCTACATTTTTTCAGAATTGCCCATGAATGAAAAAAATGTGTTCAAAAATAATATCACTTCTGTGGTTCTTTATTTATCACACACAATTTAACCCCACTCTCTGTAACACATTATTCATCAAAAAAGCACATTTTTCCACCACAAGTCATATTCAGGCCCCATTTTCACACAGTTTTTGGGGTCTGGTGTTGCAAACTTGGATCAGCTATGGAAGACTGTACAAGATCCTTTCCATGAGAGAACTTCTGGTGATGTGAGGTCATTGAGTCCAGATCTGATCAGCTGAGCATCAAGCACATGACTTTATCAGCACATGGAAGACTAAAATATGACATTTTCAGGTCTGCAAGGGTGATCCAAGATAACTGGATGTGGGTGTATATTGAATTAGTTGAACAAAGATATGCTCTCTTTGAAATGCTGAAGCATTTTCTTAAATGTGTCCAAGTTTTAGTGCTATTAACCTTCAAATGGCCATACCCACCAGTGAAAATGAGACACTTTTATTATATATATCTGTATATCACTGGCTATAAAATCCAAAATACTTGTTAGATTAGCTTCTTATAACAATTGGTATGTGTGTCATTGACATGCTCATGTAATGGGTAATTTGCATTATCATGTGACAATTACCACCTTGAATTTTTTTGAAAATACCTTGAAAAATTGGCATTTTTTATGAAAAATCATACCATTTTTTTGGCCGATGGAAGTGAAAGAAGACATCAGCAGCAAGAATAGCCACACCATGCATGGGAGATTCATTGGACTGAAAGACCAGGCTGTGAAAAATGCATTAAAATACTTTAAAGTGACTCCCAGGAATCAAAAATGCCAAAAAGTTCATTTTTCCCTTTAGGTTACACTGGTGTAAATGTTTTCCATAGGCCTCAGTGCTAACGTTTTAGCGTATGCTGTTGGCTATATGAACCATGGGTCCAATTTTTTTTTTTAATCTGAAAAATTGACATTTCGGGAAACTTTTTACACAAAAAAATCATATCTGTCTAGCAGGGAATTCGCCTTTAAATCTTGTGTTTTCGTAACTAGTGTCAGATCCGCATAAAAAAATACTGTCATATTTTAGACCACACCAACAAATTCAAACTTCACTACAAAGGGTTAATTCCTGTGCCAATGGCTATCTTACCTATGGGAAATCATAGGGAAGAGGTGTGATGATTTTTTTATGCAAAAAGCACACAAGGCTATTGACCAATCAGGGCCCAGTGTCTATTTTATTCTCTCCTATATATTCCTCCCGCATCCGCTAGAGGTCTCTCCGAGCCTTATTTACACCAGTGTAACCTAAAGCGATAGCCCGCTTTTTCGCGGAATAATTGTAACACCCTACATTTTTTCAGAATTGCCCATGAATGAAAAAAATGTGTTCAAAAATAATATCACTTCTGTGGTTCTTTATTTATCACACACAATTTAACCCCACTCTCTGTAACACATTATTCATCAAAAAAGCACATTTTTCCACCACAAGTCATATTCAGGCCCCATTTTCACACAGTTTTTGGGGTCTGGTGTTGCAAACTTGGATCAGCTATGGAAGACTGTACAAGATCCTTTCCATGAGAGAACTTCTGGTGATGTGAGGTCATTGAGTCCAGATCTGATCAGCTGAGCATCAAGCACATGACTTTATCAGCACATGGAAGACTAAAATATGACATTTTCAGGTCTGCAAGGGTGATCCAAGATAACTGGATGTGGGTGTATATTGAATTAGTTGAACAAAGATATGCTCTCTTTGAAATGCTGAAGCATTTTCTTAAATGTGTCCAAGTTTTAGTGCTATTAACCTTCAAATGGCCATACCCACCAGTGAAAATGAGACACTTTTATTATATATATCTGTATATCACTGGCTATAAAATCCAAAATACTTGTTAGATTAGCTTCTTATAACAATTGGTATGTGTGTCATTGACATGCTCATGTAATGGGTAATTTGCATTATCATGTGACAATTACCACCTTGAATTTTTTTGAAAATACCTTGAAAAATTGGCATTTTTTATGAAAAATCATACCATTTTTTTGGCCGATGGAAGTGAAAGAAGACATCAGCAGCAAGAATAGCCACACCATGCATGGGAGATTCATTGGACTGAAAGACCAGGCTGTGAAAAATGCATTAAAATACTTTAAAGTGACTCCCAGGAATCAAAAATGCCAAAAAGTTCATTTTTCCCTTTAGGTTACACTGGTGTAAATGTTTTCCATAGGCCTCAGTGCTAACGTTTTAGCGTATGCTGTTGGCTATATGAACCATGGGTCCAATTTTTTTTTTTAATCTGAAAAATTGACATTTCGGGAAACTTTTTACACAAAAAAATCATATCTGTCTAGCAGGGAATTCGCCTTTAAATCTTGTGTTTTCGTAACTAGTGTCAGATCCGCATAAAAAAATACTGTCATATTTTAGACCACACCAACAAATTCAAACTTCACTACAAAGGGTTAATTCCTGTGCCAATGGCTATCTTACCTATGGGAAATCATAGGGAAGAGGTGTGATGATTTTTTTATGCAAAAAGCACACAAGGCTATTGACCAATCAGGGCCCAGTGTCTATTTTATTCTCTCCTATATATTCCTCCCGCATCCGCTAGAGGTCTCTCCGAGCCTTATTTACACCAGTGTAACCTAAAGCGATAGCCCGCTTTTTCGCGGAATAATTGTAACACCCTACATTTTTTCAGAATTGCCCATGAATGAAAAAAATGTGTTCAAAAATAATATCACTTCTGTGGTTCTTTATTTATCACACACAATTTAACCCCACTCTCTGTAACACATTATTCATCAAAAAAGCACATTTTTCCACCACAAGTCATATTCAGGCCCCATTTTCACACAGTTTTTGGGGTCTGGTGTTGCAAACTTGGATCAGCTATGGAAGACTGTACAAGATCCTTTCCATGAGAGAACTTCTGGTGATGTGAGGTCATTGAGTCCAGATCTGATCAGCTGAGCATCAAGCACATGACTTTATCAGCACATGGAAGACTAAAATATGACATTTTCAGGTCTGCAAGGGTGATCCAAGATAACTGGATGTGGGTGTATATTGAATTAGTTGAACAAAGATATGCTCTCTTTGAAATGCTGAAGCATTTTCTTAAATGTGTCCAAGTTTTAGTGCTATTAACCTTCAAATGGCCATACCCACCAGTGAAAATGAGACACTTTTATTATATATATCTGTATATCACTGGCTATAAAATCCAAAATACTTGTTAGATTAGCTTCTTATAACAATTGGTATGTGTGTCATTGACATGCTCATGTAATGGGTAATTTGCATTATCATGTGACAATTACCACCTTGAATTTTTTTGAAAATACCTTGAAAAATTGGCATTTTTTATGAAAAATCATACCATTTTTTTGGCCGATGGAAGTGAAAGAAGACATCAGCAGCAAGAATAGCCACACCATGCATGGGAGATTCATTGGACTGAAAGACCAGGCTGTGAAAAATGCATTAAAATACTTTAAAGTGACTCCCAGGAATCAAAAATGCCAAAAAGTTCATTTTTCCCTTTAAGCGATAGCCCGCTTTTTCGCGGAATAATTGTAACACCCTACATTTTTTCAGAATTGCCCATGAATGAAAAAAATGTGTTCAAAAATAATATCACTTCTGTGGTTCTTTATTTATCACACACAATTTAACCCCACTCTCTGTAACACATTATTCATCAAAAAAGCACATTTTTCCACCACAAGTCATATTCAGGCCCCATTTTCACACAGTTTTTGGGGTCTGGTGTTGCAAACTTGGATCAGCTATGGAAGACTGTACAAGATCCTTTCCATGAGAGAACTTCTGGTGATGTGAGGTCATTGAGTCCAGATCTGATCAGCTGAGCATCAAGCACATGACTTTATCAGCACATGGAAGACTAAAATATGACATTTTCAGGTCTGCAAGGGTGATCCAAGATAACTGGATGTGGGTGTATATTGAATTAGTTGAACAAAGATATGCTCTCTTTGAAATGCTGAAGCATTTTCTTAAATGTGTCCAAGTTTTAGTGCTATTAACCTTCAAATGGCCATACCCACCAGTGAAAATGAGACACTTTTATTATATATATCTGTATATCACTGGCTATAAAATCCAAAATACTTGTTAGATTAGCTTCTTATAACAATTGGTATGTGTGTCATTGACATGCTCATGTAATGGGTAATTTGCATTATCATGTGACAATTACCACCTTGAATTTTTTTGAAAATACCTTGAAAAATTGGCATTTTTTATGAAAAATCATACCATTTTTTTGGCCGATGGAAGTGAAAGAAGACATCAGCAGCAAGAATAGCCACACCATGCATGGGAGATTCATTGGACTGAAAGACCAGGCTGTGAAAAATGCATTAAAATACTTTAAAGTGACTCCCAGGAATCAAAAATGCCAAAAAGTTCATTTTTCCCTTTAGGTTACACTGGTGTAAATGTTTTCCATAGGCCTCAGTGCTAACGTTTTAGCGTATGCTGTTGGCTATATGAACCATGGGTCCAATTTTTTTTTTTAATCTGAAAAATTGACATTTCGGGAAACTTTTTACACAAAAAAATCATATCTGTCTAGCAGGGAATTCGCCTTTAAATCTTGTGTTTTCGTAACTAGTGTCAGATCCGCATAAAAAAATACTGTCATATTTTAGACCACACCAACAAATTCAAACTTCACTACAAAGGGTTAATTCCTGTGCCAATGGCTATCTTACCTATGGGAAATCATAGGGAAGAGGTGTGATGATTTTTTTATGCAAAAAGCACACAAGGCTATTGACCAATCAGGGCCCAGTGTCTATTTTATTCTCTCCTATATATTCCTCCCGCATCCGCTAGAGGTCTCTCCGAGCCTTATTTACACCAGTGTAACCTAAAGCGATAGCCCGCTTTTTCGCGGAATAATTGTAACACCCTACATTTTTTCAGAATTGCCCATGAATGAAAAAAATGTGTTCAAAAATAATATCACTTCTGTGGTTCTTTATTTATCACACACAATTTAACCCCACTCTCTGTAACACATTATTCATCAAAAAAGCACATTTTTCCACCACAAGTCATATTCAGGCCCCATTTTCACACAGTTTTTGGGGTCTGGTGTTGCAAACTTGGATCAGCTATGGAAGACTGTACAAGATCCTTTCCATGAGAGAACTTCTGGTGATGTGAGGTCATTGAGTCCAGATCTGATCAGCTGAGCATCAAGCACATGACTTTATCAGCACATGGAAGACTAAAATATGACATTTTCAGGTCTGCAAGGGTGATCCAAGATAACTGGATGTGGGTGTATATTGAATTAGTTGAACAAAGATATGCTCTCTTTGAAATGCTGAAGCATTTTCTTAAATGTGTCCAAGTTTTAGTGCTATTAACCTTCAAATGGCCATACCCACCAGTGAAAATGAGACACTTTTATTATATATATCTGTATATCACTGGCTATAAAATCCAAAATACTTGTTAGATTAGCTTCTTATAACAATTGGTATGTGTGTCATTGACATGCTCATGTAATGGGTAATTTGCATTATCATGTGACAATTACCACCTTGAATTTTTTTGAAAATACCTTGAAAAATTGGCATTTTTTATGAAAAATCATACCATTTTTTTGGCCGATGGAAGTGAAAGAAGACATCAGCAGCAAGAATAGCCACACCATGCATGGGAGATTCATTGGACTGAAAGACCAGGCTGTGAAAAATGCATTAAAATACTTTAAAGTGACTCCCAGGAATCAAAAATGCCAAAAAGTTCATTTTTCCCTTTAGGTTACACTGGTGTAAATGTTTTCCATAGGCCTCAGTGCTAACGTTTTAGCGTATGCTGTTGGCTATATGAACCATGGGTCCAATTTTTTTTTTTAATCTGAAAAATTGACATTTCGGGAAACTTTTTACACAAAAAAATCATATCTGTCTAGCAGGGAATTCGCCTTTAAATCTTGTGTTTTCGTAACTAGTGTCAGATCCGCATAAAAAAATACTGTCATATTTTAGACCACACCAACAAATTCAAACTTCACTACAAAGGGTTAATTCCTGTGCCAATGGCTATCTTACCTATGGGAAATCATAGGGAAGAGGTGTGATGATTTTTTTATGCAAAAAGCACACAAGGCTATTGACCAATCAGGGCCCAGTGTCTATTTTATTCTCTCCTATATATTCCTCCCGCATCCGCTAGAGGTCTCTCCGAGCCTTATTTACACCAGTGTAACCTAAAGCGATAGCCCGCTTTTTCGCGGAATAATTGTAACACCCTACATTTTTTCAGAATTGCCCATGAATGAAAAAAATGTGTTCAAAAATAATATCACTTCTGTGGTTCTTTATTTATCACACACAATTTAACCCCACTCTCTGTAACACATTATTCATCAAAAAAGCACATTTTTCCACCACAAGTCATATTCAGGCCCCATTTTCACACAGTTTTTGGGGTCTGGTGTTGCAAACTTGGATCAGCTATGGAAGACTGTACAAGATCCTTTCCATGAGAGAACTTCTGGTGATGTGAGGTCATTGAGTCCAGATCTGATCAGCTGAGCATCAAGCACATGACTTTATCAGCACATGGAAGACTAAAATATGACATTTTCAGGTCTGCAAGGGTGATCCAAGATAACTGGATGTGGGTGTATATTGAATTAGTTGAACAAAGATATGCTCTCTTTGAAATGCTGAAGCATTTTCTTAAATGTGTCCAAGTTTTAGTGCTATTAACCTTCAAATGGCCATACCCACCAGTGAAAATGAGACACTTTTATTATATATATCTGTATATCACTGGCTATAAAATCCAAAATACTTGTTAGATTAGCTTCTTATAACAATTGGTATGTGTGTCATTGACATGCTCATGTAATGGGTAATTTGCATTATCATGTGACAATTACCACCTTGAATTTTTTTGAAAATACCTTGAAAAATTGGCATTTTTTATGAAAAATCATACCATTTTTTTGGCCGATGGAAGTGAAAGAAGACATCAGCAGCAAGAATAGCCACACCATGCATGGGAGATTCATTGGACTGAAAGACCAGGCTGTGAAAAATGCATTAAAATACTTTAAAGTGACTCCCAGGAATCAAAAATGCCAAAAAGTTCATTTTTCCCTTTAAGCGATAGCCCGCTTTTTCGCGGAATAATTGTAACACCCTACATTTTTTCAGAATTGCCCATGAATGAAAAAAATGTGTTCAAAAATAATATCACTTCTGTGGTTCTTTATTTATCACACACAATTTAACCCCACTCTCTGTAACACGGTGTCAGACCGGTTTTCCGAAGACCTATTACTACGAAGGCCCACAGCTCCGAAGACCCGATTCTCCGACGGCCCACAACTCCGAAGACCCGATTCTCCGACGGCCCACAACTCCGAAGACCCGATTCTCCGACGGCCCATAACTCCGAAGATCCGATTCTCCGAAAGCCCATAACTCCGAAGGGCCGATTCTCCGAAGACCTATAACTCCGAAGACCTATAACTCCGAAGGGCCGATTCTCCGACGGCCCATAACTCCGAAGGTCCGATTCTCCGAAGGTCCGATTCTCCGAAGATTTTGTTTTATCGGGGTATTATCGTTTACTAAATAGTGTACAGTCCAGTGGCGAAGCCAAGGGGTCCCAAAATTCCCATTGCCCCCATTAAACCTCTACTTGCTATTTCAGACAATATGGGCCCCTACCAAAACATGTCCAATGTCATGTAAACGCCCGGAAATCGTTCATGGGGCATCAAAATATTCAAACTTTTCCTATACAGGCTAAATGGGAATCCCGGCCCGCCACTGACTATACACCAGATACTATAACGTTACGTTGGCCCATGAGATGCCAGAGTAAAATGTACAGGGGTGAACGGGGAAGAACTTGTCGCCCCTGTGCATGTTAGGCTACTCTGACATTCTTGCAGCGTTTCGTTATAATATACCCGGTGCACACCAGTGGCGGAGCCAGGGTTCCCATTTAGGGGTGCACATTAATTAGCATATGTGGGGGATATGTGGGGGATATATCATGCATATGATATGCCGAAAGCATATCACGAAGGCCTGATTTGGGGAGCGCATACATGGGAGGGGTCGCCCCAATCGTTGGTCCGGGGGGCTCCCCTGGGCAGGAACACTGTGAATATTTGAATGCCTAGGAGGGATTTCCTGACGTTTACATGACATTTGACATGTTTTTTGGGGGCGGTCTTCCCTCGGGCCCCATTGACCCCGCCACTGGACTGTACACTATTTAATAAGCGATAAAACGTGATCTTCGGAGAATCGGACCTTCGGAGAATCGGACCTTCGGAGAATCGGCCCTTCGGAGTTATAGACCTTCGGAGTTATGGGCGTTCGGAGTTATAGGCCTTCGGAGTTATGGGCTTTCGGAGTTATGGGTCTTCGAAGTTATGGGATTTCGGAGAATCGGGACTTCGGAGTTATGGGCTTTCGGAGAATCGGGGCGTCGGAGAATCTGACATTCGGAGAATCGGACCTTCGGAGTTATGGGTCTTCGGAAAAACGCTACGTAACCCTGTAACACATTATTCATCAAAAAAGCACATTTTTCCACCACAAGTCATATTCAGGCCCCATTTTCACACAGTTTTTGGGGTCTGGTGTTGCAAACTTGGATCAGCTATGGAAGACTGTACAAGATCCTTTCCATGAGAGAACTTCTGGTGATGTGAGGTCATTGAGTCCAGATCTGATCAGCTGAGCATCAAGCACATGACTTTATCAGCACATGGAAGACTAAAATATGACATTTTCAGGTCTGCAAGGGTGATCCAAGATAACTGGATGTGGGTGTATATTGAATTAGTTGAACAAAGATATGCTCTCTTTGAAATGCTGAAGCATTTTCTTAAATGTGTCCAAGTTTTAGTGCTATTAACCTTCAAATGGCCATACCCACCAGTGAAAATGAGACACTTTTATTATATATATCTGTATATCACTGGCTATAAAATCCAAAATACTTGTTAGATTAGCTTCTTATAACAATTGGTATGTGTGTCATTGACATGCTCATGTAATGGGTAATTTGCATTATCATGTGACAATTACCACCTTGAATTTTTTTGAAAATACCTTGAAAAATTGGCATTTTTTATGAAAAATCATACCATTTTTTTGGCCGATGGAAGTGAAAGAAGACATCAGCAGCAAGAATAGCCACACCATGCATGGGAGATTCATTGGACTGAAAGACCAGGCTGTGAAAAATGCATTAAAATACTTTAAAGTGACTCCCAGGAATCAAAAATGCCAAAAAGTTCATTTTTCCCTTTAGGTTACACTGGTGTAAATGTTTTCCATAGGCCTCAGTGCTAACGTTTTAGCGTATGCTGTTGGCTATATGAACCATGGGTCCAATTTTTTTTTTTAATCTGAAAAATTGACATTTCGGGAAACTTTTTACACAAAAAAAAATCATATCTGTCTAGCAGGGAATTCGCCTTTAAATCTTGTGTTTTCGTAACTAGTGTCAGATCCGCATAAAAAAATACTGTCATATTTTAGACCACACCAACAAATTCAAACTTCACTACAAAGGGTTAATTCCTGTGCCAATGGCTATCTTACCTATGGGAAATCATAGGGAAGAGGTGTGATGATTTTTTTATGCAAAAAGCACACAAGGCTATTGACCAATCAGGGCCCAGTGTCTATTTTATTCTCTCCTATATATTCCTCCCGCATCCGCTAGAGGTCTCTCCGAGCCTTATTTACACCAGTGTAACCTAAAGCGATAGCCCGCTTTTTCGCGGAATAATTGTAACACCCTACATTTTTTCAGAATTGCCCATGAATGAAAAAAATGTGTTCAAAAATAATATCACTTCTGTGGTTCTTTATTTATCACACACAATTTAACCCCACTCTCTGTAACACATTATTCATCAAAAAAGCACATTTTTCCACCACAAGTCATATTCAGGCCCCATTTTCACACAGTTTTTGGGGTCTGGTGTTGCAAACTTGGATCAGCTATGGAAGACTGTACAAGATCCTTTCCATGAGAGAACTTCTGGTGATGTGAGGTCATTGAGTCCAGATCTGATCAGCTGAGCATCAAGCACATGACTTTATCAGCACATGGAAGACTAAAATATGACATTTTCAGGTCTGCAAGGGTGATCCAAGATAACTGGATGTGGGTGTATATTGAATTAGTTGAACAAAGATATGCTCTCTTTGAAATGCTGAAGCATTTTCTTAAATGTGTCCAAGTTTTAGTGCTATTAACCTTCAAATGGCCATACCCACCAGTGAAAATGAGACACTTTTATTATATATATCTGTATATCACTGGCTATAAAATCCAAAATACTTGTTAGATTAGCTTCTTATAACAATTGGTATGTGTGTCATTGACATGCTCATGTAATGGGTAATTTGCATTATCATGTGACAATTACCACCTTGAATTTTTTTGAAAATACCTTGAAAAATTGGCATTTTTTATGAAAAATCATACCATTTTTTTGGCCGATGGAAGTGAAAGAAGACATCAGCAGCAAGAATAGCCACACCATGCATGGGAGATTCATTGGACTGAAAGACCAGGCTGTGAAAAATGCATTAAAATACTTTAAAGTGACTCCCAGGAATCAAAAATGCCAAAAAGTTCATTTTTCCCTTTAGGTTACACTGGTGTAAATGTTTTCCATAGGCCTCAGTGCTAACGTTTTAGCGTATGCTGTTGGCTATATGAACCATGGGTCCAATTTTTTTTTTTAATCTGAAAAATTGACATTTCGGGAAACTTTTTACACAAAAAAATCATATCTGTCTAGCAGGGAATTCGCCTTTAAATCTTGTGTTTTCGTAACTAGTGTCAGATCCGCATAAAAAAATACTGTCATATTTTAGACCACACCAACAAATTCAAACTTCACTACAAAGGGTTAATTCCTGTGCCAATGGCTATCTTACCTATGGGAAATCATAGGGAAGAGGTGTGATGATTTTTTTATGCAAAAAGCACACAAGGCTATTGACCAATCAGGGCCCAGTGTCTATTTTATTCTCTCCTATATATTCCTCCCGCATCCGCTAGAGGTCTCTCCGAGCCTTATTTACACCAGTGTAACCTAAAGCGATAGCCCGCTTTTTCGCGGAATAATTGTAACACCCTACATTTTTTCAGAATTGCCCATGAATGAAAAAAATGTGTTCAAAAATAATATCACTTCTGTGGTTCTTTATTTATCACACACAATTTAACCCCACTCTCTGTAACACATTATTCATCAAAAAAGCACATTTTTCCACCACAAGTCATATTCAGGCCCCATTTTCACACAGTTTTTGGGGTCTGGTGTTGCAAACTTGGATCAGCTATGGAAGACTGTACAAGATCCTTTCCATGAGAGAACTTCTGGTGATGTGAGGTCATTGAGTCCAGATCTGATCAGCTGAGCATCAAGCACATGACTTTATCAGCACATGGAAGACTAAAATATGACATTTTCAGGTCTGCAAGGGTGATCCAAGATAACTGGATGTGGGTGTATATTGAATTAGTTGAACAAAGATATGCTCTCTTTGAAATGCTGAAGCATTTTCTTAAATGTGTCCAAGTTTTAGTGCTATTAACCTTCAAATGGCCATACCCACCAGTGAAAATGAGACACTTTTATTATATATATCTGTATATCACTGGCTATAAAATCCAAAATACTTGTTAGATTAGCTTCTTATAACAATTGGTATGTGTGTCATTGACATGCTCATGTAATGGGTAATTTGCATTATCATGTGACAATTACCACCTTGAATTTTTTTGAAAATACCTTGAAAAATTGGCATTTTTTATGAAAAATCATACCATTTTTTTGGCCGATGGAAGTGAAAGAAGACATCAGCAGCAAGAATAGCCACACCATGCATGGGAGATTCATTGGACTGAAAGACCAGGCTGTGAAAAATGCATTAAAATACTTTAAAGTGACTCCCAGGAATCAAAAATGCCAAAAAGTTCATTTTTCCCTTTAAAGCGATAGCCCGCTTTTTCGCGGAATAATTGTAACACCCTACATTTTTTCAGAATTGCCCATGAATGAAAAAAATGTGTTCAAAAATAATATCACTTCTGTGGTTCTTTATTTATCACACACAATTTAACCCCACTCTCTGTAACACATTATTCATCAAAAAAGCACATTTTTCCACCACAAGTCATATTCAGGCCCCATTTTCACACAGTTTTTGGGGTCTGGTGTTGCAAACTTGGATCAGCTATGGAAGACTGTACAAGATCCTTTCCATGAGAGAACTTCTGGTGATGTGAGGTCATTGAGTCCAGATCTGATCAGCTGAGCATCAAGCACATGACTTTATCAGCACATGGAAGACTAAAATATGACATTTTCAGGTCTGCAAGGGTGATCCAAGATAACTGGATGTGGGTGTATATTGAATTAGTTGAACAAAGATATGCTCTCTTTGAAATGCTGAAGCATTTTCTTAAATGTGTCCAAGTTTTAGTGCTATTAACCTTCAAATGGCCATACCCACCAGTGAAAATGAGACACTTTTATTATATATATCTGTATATCACTGGCTATAAAATCCAAAATACTTGTTAGATTAGCTTCTTATAACAATTGGTATGTGTGTCATTGACATGCTCATGTAATGGGTAATTTGCATTATCATGTGACAATTACCACCTTGAATTTTTTTGAAAATACCTTGAAAAATTGGCATTTTTTATGAAAAATCATACCATTTTTTTGGCCGATGGAAGTGAAAGAAGACATCAGCAGCAAGAATAGCCACACCATGCATGGGAGATTCATTGGACTGAAAGACCAGGCTGTGAAAAATGCATTAAAATACTTTAAAGTGACTCCCAGGAATCAAAAATGCCAAAAAGTTCATTTTTCCCTTTAGGTTACACTGGTGTAAATGTTTTCCATAGGCCTCAGTGCTAACGTTTTAGCGTATGCTGTTGGCTATATGAACCATGGGTCCAATTTTTTTTTTTAATCTGAAAAATTGACATTTCGGGAAACTTTTTACACAAAAAAATCATATCTGTCTAGCAGGGAATTCGCCTTTAAATCTTGTGTTTTCGTAACTAGTGTCAGATCCGCATAAAAAAATACTGTCATATTTTAGACCACACCAACAAATTCAAACTTCACTACAAAGGGTTAATTCCTGTGCCAATGGCTATCTTACCTATGGGAAATCATAGGGAAGAGGTGTGATGATTTTTTTATGCAAAAAGCACACAAGGCTATTGACCAATCAGGGCCCAGTGTCTATTTTATTCTCTCCTATATATTCCTCCCGCATCCGCTAGAGGTCTCTCCGAGCCTTATTTACACCAGTGTAACCTAAAGCGATAGCCCGCTTTTTCGCGGAATAATTGTAACACCCTACATTTTTTCAGAATTGCCCATGAATGAAAAAAATGTGTTCAAAAATAATATCACTTCTGTGGTTCTTTATTTATCACACACAATTTAACCCCACTCTCTGTAACACATTATTCATCAAAAAAGCACATTTTTCCACCACAAGTCATATTCAGGCCCCATTTTCACACAGTTTTTGGGGTCTGGTGTTGCAAACTTGGATCAGCTATGGAAGACTGTACAAGATCCTTTCCATGAGAGAACTTCTGGTGATGTGAGGTCATTGAGTCCAGATCTGATCAGCTGAGCATCAAGCACATGACTTTATCAGCACATGGAAGACTAAAATATGACATTTTCAGGTCTGCAAGGGTGATCCAAGATAACTGGATGTGGGTGTATATTGAATTAGTTGAACAAAGATATGCTCTCTTTGAAATGCTGAAGCATTTTCTTAAATGTGTCCAAGTTTTAGTGCTATTAACCTTCAAATGGCCATACCCACCAGTGAAAATGAGACACTTTTATTATATATATCTGTATATCACTGGCTATAAAATCCAAAATACTTGTTAGATTAGCTTCTTATAACAATTGGTATGTGTGTCATTGACATGCTCATGTAATGGGTAATTTGCATTATCATGTGACAATTACCACCTTGAATTTTTTTGAAAATACCTTGAAAAATTGGCATTTTTTATGAAAAATCATACCATTTTTTTGGCCGATGGAAGTGAAAGAAGACATCAGCAGCAAGAATAGCCACACCATGCATGGGAGATTCATTGGACTGAAAGACCAGGCTGTGAAAAATGCATTAAAATACTTTAAAGTGACTCCCAGGAATCAAAAATGCCAAAAAGTTCATTTTTCCCTTTAAGCGATAGCCCGCTTTTTCGCGGAATAATTGTAACACCCTACATTTTTTCAGAATTGCCCATGAATGAAAAAAATGTGTTCAAAAATAATATCACTTCTGTGGTTCTTTATTTATCACACACAATTTAACCCCACTCTCTGTAACACATTATTCATCAAAAAAGCACATTTTTCCACCACAAGTCATATTCAGGCCCCATTTTCACACAGTTTTTGGGGTCTGGTGTTGCAAACTTGGATCAGCTATGGAAGACTGTACAAGATCCTTTCCATGAGAGAACTTCTGGTGATGTGAGGTCATTGAGTCCAGATCTGATCAGCTGAGCATCAAGCACATGACTTTATCAGCACATGGAAGACTAAAATATGACATTTTCAGGTCTGCAAGGGTGATCCAAGATAACTGGATGTGGGTGTATATTGAATTAGTTGAACAAAGATATGCTCTCTTTGAAATGCTGAAGCATTTTCTTAAATGTGTCCAAGTTTTAGTGCTATTAACCTTCAAATGGCCATACCCACCAGTGAAAATGAGACACTTTTATTATATATATCTGTATATCACTGGCTATAAAATCCAAAATACTTGTTAGATTAGCTTCTTATAACAATTGGTATGTGTGTCATTGACATGCTCATGTAATGGGTAATTTGCATTATCATGTGACAATTACCACCTTGAATTTTTTTGAAAATACCTTGAAAAATTGGCATTTTTTATGAAAAATCATACCATTTTTTTGGCCGATGGAAGTGAAAGAAGACATCAGCAGCAAGAATAGCCACACCATGCATGGGAGATTCATTGGACTGAAAGACCAGGCTGTGAAAAATGCATTAAAATACTTTAAAGTGACTCCCAGGAATCAAAAATGCCAAAAAGTTCATTTTTCCCTTTAGGTTACACTGGTGTAAATGTTTTCCATAGGCCTCAGTGCTAACGTTTTAGCGTATGCTGTTGGCTATATGAACCATGGGTCCAATTTTTTTTTTTAATCTGAAAAATTGACATTTCGGGAAACTTTTTACACAAAAAAATCATATCTGTCTAGCAGGGAATTCGCCTTTAAATCTTGTGTTTTCGTAACTAGTGTCAGATCCGCATAAAAAAATACTGTCATATTTTAGACCACACCAACAAATTCAAACTTCACTACAAAGGGTTAATTCCTGTGCCAATGGCTATCTTACCTATGGGAAATCATAGGGAAGAGGTGTGATGATTTTTTTATGCAAAAAGCACACAAGGCTATTGACCAATCAGGGCCCAGTGTCTATTTTATTCTCTCCTATATATTCCTCCCGCATCCGCTAGAGGTCTCTCCGAGCCTTATTTACACCAGTGTAACCTAAAGCGATAGCCCGCTTTTTCGCGGAATAATTGTAACACCCTACATTTTTTCAGAATTGCCCATGAATGAAAAAAATGTGTTCAAAAATAATATCACTTCTGTGGTTCTTTATTTATCACACACAATTTAACCCCACTCTCTGTAACACATTATTCATCAAAAAAGCACATTTTTCCACCACAAGTCATATTCAGGCCCCATTTTCACACAGTTTTTGGGGTCTGGTGTTGCAAACTTGGATCAGCTATGGAAGACTGTACAAGATCCTTTCCATGAGAGAACTTCTGGTGATGTGAGGTCATTGAGTCCAGATCTGATCAGCTGAGCATCAAGCACATGACTTTATCAGCACATGGAAGACTAAAATATGACATTTTCAGGTCTGCAAGGGTGATCCAAGATAACTGGATGTGGGTGTATATTGAATTAGTTGAACAAAGATATGCTCTCTTTGAAATGCTGAAGCATTTTCTTAAATGTGTCCAAGTTTTAGTGCTATTAACCTTCAAATGGCCATACCCACCAGTGAAAATGAGACACTTTTATTATATATATCTGTATATCACTGGCTATAAAATCCAAAATACTTGTTAGATTAGCTTCTTATAACAATTGGTATGTGTGTCATTGACATGCTCATGTAATGGGTAATTTGCATTATCATGTGACAATTACCACCTTGAATTTTTTTGAAAATACCTTGAAAAATTGGCATTTTTTATGAAAAATCATACCATTTTTTTGGCCGATGGAAGTGAAAGAAGACATCAGCAGCAAGAATAGCCACACCATGCATGGGAGATTCATTGGACTGAAAGACCAGGCTGTGAAAAATGCATTAAAATACTTTAAAGTGACTCCCAGGAATCAAAAATGCCAAAAAGTTCATTTTTCCCTTTAGGTTACACTGGTGTAAATGTTTTCCATAGGCCTCAGTGCTAACGTTTTAGCGTATGCTGTTGGCTATATGAACCATGGGTCCAATTTTTTTTTTTAATCTGAAAAATTGACATTTCGGGAAACTTTTTACACAAAAAAATCATATCTGTCTAGCAGGGAATTCGCCTTTAAATCTTGTGTTTTCGTAACTAGTGTCAGATCCGCATAAAAAAATACTGTCATATTTTAGACCACACCAACAAATTCAAACTTCACTACAAAGGGTTAATTCCTGTGCCAATGGCTATCTTACCTATGGGAAATCATAGGGAAGAGGTGTGATGATTTTTTTATGCAAAAAGCACACAAGGCTATTGACCAATCAGGGCCCAGTGTCTATTTTATTCTCTCCTATATATTCCTCCCGCATCCGCTAGAGGTCTCTCCGAGCCTTATTTACACCAGTGTAACCTAAAGCGATAGCCCGCTTTTTCGCGGAATAATTGTAACACCCTACATTTTTTCAGAATTGCCCATGAATGAAAAAAATGTGTTCAAAAATAATATCACTTCTGTGGTTCTTTATTTATCACACACAATTTAACCCCACTCTCTGTAACACATTATTCATCAAAAAAGCACATTTTTCCACCACAAGTCATATTCAGGCCCCATTTTCACACAGTTTTTGGGGTCTGGTGTTGCAAACTTGGATCAGCTATGGAAGACTGTACAAGATCCTTTCCATGAGAGAACTTCTGGTGATGTGAGGTCATTGAGTCCAGATCTGATCAGCTGAGCATCAAGCACATGACTTTATCAGCACATGGAAGACTAAAATATGACATTTTCAGGTCTGCAAGGGTGATCCAAGATAACTGGATGTGGGTGTATATTGAATTAGTTGAACAAAGATATGCTCTCTTTGAAATGCTGAAGCATTTTCTTAAATGTGTCCAAGTTTTAGTGCTATTAACCTTCAAATGGCCATACCCACCAGTGAAAATGAGACACTTTTATTATATATATCTGTATATCACTGGCTATAAAATCCAAAATACTTGTTAGATTAGCTTCTTATAACAATTGGTATGTGTGTCATTGACATGCTCATGTAATGGGTAATTTGCATTATCATGTGACAATTACCACCTTGAATTTTTTTGAAAATACCTTGAAAAATTGGCATTTTTTATGAAAAATCATACCATTTTTTTGGCCGATGGAAGTGAAAGAAGACATCAGCAGCAAGAATAGCCACACCATGCATGGGAGATTCATTGGACTGAAAGACCAGGCTGTGAAAAATGCATTAAAATACTTTAAAGTGACTCCCAGGAATCAAAAATGCCAAAAAGTTCATTTTTCCCTTTAGGTTACACTGGTGTAAATGTTTTCCATAGGCCTCAGTGCTAACGTTTTAGCGTATGCTGTTGGCTATATGAACCATGGGTCCAATTTTTTTTTTTAATCTGAAAAATTGACATTTCGGGAAACTTTTTACACAAAAAAATCATATCTGTCTAGCAGGGAATTCGCCTTTAAATCTTGTGTTTTCGTAACTAGTGTCAGATCCGCATAAAAAAATACTGTCATATTTTAGACCACACCAACAAATTCAAACTTCACTACAAAGGGTTAATTCCTGTGCCAATGGCTATCTTACCTATGGGAAATCATAGGGAAGAGGTGTGATGATTTTTTTATGCAAAAAGCACACAAGGCTATTGACCAATCAGGGCCCAGTGTCTATTTTATTCTCTCCTATATATTCCTCCCGCATCCGCTAGAGGTCTCTCCGAGCCTTATTTACACCAGTGTAACCTAAAGCGATAGCCCGCTTTTTCGCGGAATAATTGTAACACCCTACATTTTTTCAGAATTGCCCATGAATGAAAAAAATGTGTTCAAAAATAATATCACTTCTGTGGTTCTTTATTTATCACACACAATTTAACCCCACTCTCTGTAACACATTATTCATCAAAAAAGCACATTTTTCCACCACAAGTCATATTCAGGCCCCATTTTCACACAGTTTTTGGGGTCTGGTGTTGCAAACTTGGATCAGCTATGGAAGACTGTACAAGATCCTTTCCATGAGAGAACTTCTGGTGATGTGAGGTCATTGAGTCCAGATCTGATCAGCTGAGCATCAAGCACATGACTTTATCAGCACATGGAAGACTAAAATATGACATTTTCAGGTCTGCAAGGGTGATCCAAGATAACTGGATGTGGGTGTATATTGAATTAGTTGAACAAAGATATGCTCTCTTTGAAATGCTGAAGCATTTTCTTAAATGTGTCCAAGTTTTAGTGCTATTAACCTTCAAATGGCCATACCCACCAGTGAAAATGAGACACTTTTATTATATATATCTGTATATCACTGGCTATAAAATCCAAAATACTTGTTAGATTAGCTTCTTATAACAATTGGTATGTGTGTCATTGACATGCTCATGTAATGGGTAATTTGCATTATCATGTGACAATTACCACCTTGAATTTTTTTGAAAATACCTTGAAAAATTGGCATTTTTTATGAAAAATCATACCATTTTTTTGGCCGATGGAAGTGAAAGAAGACATCAGCAGCAAGAATAGCCACACCATGCATGGGAGATTCATTGGACTGAAAGACCAGGCTGTGAAAAATGCATTAAAATACTTTAAAGTGACTCCCAGGAATCAAAAATGCCAAAAAGTTCATTTTTCCCTTTAGGTTACACTGGTGTAAATGTTTTCCATAGGCCTCAGTGCTAACGTTTTAGCGTATGCTGTTGGCTATATGAACCATGGGTCCAATTTTTTTTTTTAATCTGAAAAATTGACATTTCGGGAAACTTTTTACACAAAAAAATCATATCTGTCTAGCAGGGAATTCGCCTTTAAATCTTGTGTTTTCGTAACTAGTGTCAGATCCGCATAAAAAAATACTGTCATATTTTAGACCACACCAACAAATTCAAACTTCACTACAAAGGGTTAATTCCTGTGCCAATGGCTATCTTACCTATGGGAAATCATAGGGAAGAGGTGTGATGATTTTTTTATGCAAAAAGCACACAAGGCTATTGACCAATCAGGGCCCAGTGTCTATTTTATTCTCTCCTATATATTCCTCCCGCATCCGCTAGAGGTCTCTCCGAGCCTTATTTACACCAGTGTAACCTAAAGCGATAGCCCGCTTTTTCGCGGAATAATTGTAACACCCTACATTTTTTCAGAATTGCCCATGAATGAAAAAAATGTGTTCAAAAATAATATCACTTCTGTGGTTCTTTATTTATCACACACAATTTAACCCCACTCTCTGTAACACATTATTCATCAAAAAAGCACATTTTTCCACCACAAGTCATATTCAGGCCCCATTTTCACACAGTTTTTGGGGTCTGGTGTTGCAAACTTGGATCAGCTATGGAAGACTGTACAAGATCCTTTCCATGAGAGAACTTCTGGTGATGTGAGGTCATTGAGTCCAGATCTGATCAGCTGAGCATCAAGCACATGACTTTATCAGCACATGGAAGACTAAAATATGACATTTTCAGGTCTGCAAGGGTGATCCAAGATAACTGGATGTGGGTGTATATTGAATTAGTTGAACAAAGATATGCTCTCTTTGAAATGCTGAAGCATTTTCTTAAATGTGTCCAAGTTTTAGTGCTATTAACCTTCAAATGGCCATACCCACCAGTGAAAATGAGACACTTTTATTATATATATCTGTATATCACTGGCTATAAAATCCAAAATACTTGTTAGATTAGCTTCTTATAACAATTGGTATGTGTGTCATTGACATGCTCATGTAATGGGTAATTTGCATTATCATGTGACAATTACCACCTTGAATTTTTTTGAAAATACCTTGAAAAATTGGCATTTTTTATGAAAAATCATACCATTTTTTTGGCCGATGGAAGTGAAAGAAGACATCAGCAGCAAGAATAGCCACACCATGCATGGGAGATTCATTGGACTGAAAGACCAGGCTGTGAAAAATGCATTAAAATACTTTAAAGTGACTCCCAGGAATCAAAAATGCCAAAAAGTTCATTTTTCCCTTTAGGTTACACTGGTGTAAATGTTTTCCATAGGCCTCAGTGCTAACGTTTTAGCGTATGCTGTTGGCTATATGAACCATGGGTCCAATTTTTTTTTTTAATCTGAAAAATTGACATTTCGGGAAACTTTTTACACAAAAAAATCATATCTGTCTAGCAGGGAATTCGCCTTTAAATCTTGTGTTTTCGTAACTAGTGTCAGATCCGCATAAAAAAATACTGTCATATTTTAGACCACACCAACAAATTCAAACTTCACTACAAAGGGTTAATTCCTGTGCCAATGGCTATCTTACCTATGGGAAATCATAGGGAAGAGGTGTGATGATTTTTTTATGCAAAAAGCACACAAGGCTATTGACCAATCAGGGCCCAGTGTCTATTTTATTCTCTCCTATATATTCCTCCCGCATCCGCTAGAGGTCTCTCCGAGCCTTATTTACACCAGTGTAACCTAAAGCGATAGCCCGCTTTTTCGCGGAATAATTGTAACACCCTACATTTTTTCAGAATTGCCCATGAATGAAAAAAATGTGTTCAAAAATAATATCACTTCTGTGGTTCTTTATTTATCACACACAATTTAACCCCACTCTCTGTAACACATTATTCATCAAAAAAGCACATTTTTCCACCACAAGTCATATTCAGGCCCCATTTTCACACAGTTTTTGGGGTCTGGTGTTGCAAACTTGGATCAGCTATGGAAGACTGTACAAGATCCTTTCCATGAGAGAACTTCTGGTGATGTGAGGTCATTGAGTCCAGATCTGATCAGCTGAGCATCAAGCACATGACTTTATCAGCACATGGAAGACTAAAATATGACATTTTCAGGTCTGCAAGGGTGATCCAAGATAACTGGATGTGGGTGTATATTGAATTAGTTGAACAAAGATATGCTCTCTTTGAAATGCTGAAGCATTTTCTTAAATGTGTCCAAGTTTTAGTGCTATTAACCTTCAAATGGCCATACCCACCAGTGAAAATGAGACACTTTTATTATATATATCTGTATATCACTGGCTATAAAATCCAAAATACTTGTTAGATTAGCTTCTTATAACAATTGGTATGTGTGTCATTGACATGCTCATGTAATGGGTAATTTGCATTATCATGTGACAATTACCACCTTGAATTTTTTTGAAAATACCTTGAAAAATTGGCATTTTTTATGAAAAATCATACCATTTTTTTGGCCGATGGAAGTGAAAGAAGACATCAGCAGCAAGAATAGCCACACCATGCATGGGAGATTCATTGGACTGAAAGACCAGGCTGTGAAAAATGCATTAAAATACTTTAAAGTGACTCCCAGGAATCAAAAATGCCAAAAAGTTCATTTTTCCCTTTAGGTTACACTGGTGTAAATGTTTTCCATAGGCCTCAGTGCTAACGTTTTAGCGTATGCTGTTGGCTATATGAACCATGGGTCCAATTTTTTTTTTTAATCTGAAAAATTGACATTTCGGGAAACTTTTTACACAAAAAAATCATATCTGTCTAGCAGGGAATTCGCCTTTAAATCTTGTGTTTTCGTAACTAGTGTCAGATCCGCATAAAAAAATACTGTCATATTTTAGACCACACCAACAAATTCAAACTTCACTACAAAGGGTTAATTCCTGTGCCAATGGCTATCTTACCTATGGGAAATCATAGGGAAGAGGTGTGATGATTTTTTTATGCAAAAAGCACACAAGGCTATTGACCAATCAGGGCCCAGTGTCTATTTTATTCTCTCCTATATATTCCTCCCGCATCCGCTAGAGGTCTCTCCGAGCCTTATTTACACCAGTGTAACCTAAAGCGATAGCCCGCTTTTTCGCGGAATAATTGTAACACCCTACATTTTTTCAGAATTGCCCATGAATGAAAAAAATGTGTTCAAAAATAATATCACTTCTGTGGTTCTTTATTTATCACACACAATTTAACCCCACTCTCTGTAACACATTATTCATCAAAAAAGCACATTTTTCCACCACAAGTCATATTCAGGCCCCATTTTCACACAGTTTTTGGGGTCTGGTGTTGCAAACTTGGATCAGCTATGGAAGACTGTACAAGATCCTTTCCATGAGAGAACTTCTGGTGATGTGAGGTCATTGAGTCCAGATCTGATCAGCTGAGCATCAAGCACATGACTTTATCAGCACATGGAAGACTAAAATATGACATTTTCAGGTCTGCAAGGGTGATCCAAGATAACTGGATGTGGGTGTATATTGAATTAGTTGAACAAAGATATGCTCTCTTTGAAATGCTGAAGCATTTTCTTAAATGTGTCCAAGTTTTAGTGCTATTAACCTTCAAATGGCCATACCCACCAGTGAAAATGAGACACTTTTATTATATATATCTGTATATCACTGGCTATAAAATCCAAAATACTTGTTAGATTAGCTTCTTATAACAATTGGTATGTGTGTCATTGACATGCTCATGTAATGGGTAATTTGCATTATCATGTGACAATTACCACCTTGAATTTTTTTGAAAATACCTTGAAAAATTGGCATTTTTTATGAAAAATCATACCATTTTTTTGGCCGATGGAAGTGAAAGAAGACATCAGCAGCAAGAATAGCCACACCATGCATGGGAGATTCATTGGACTGAAAGACCAGGCTGTGAAAAATGCATTAAAATACTTTAAAGTGACTCCCAGGAATCAAAAATGCCAAAAAGTTCATTTTTCCCTTTAGGTTACACTGGTGTAAATGTTTTCCATAGGCCTCAGTGCTAACGTTTTAGCGTATGCTGTTGGCTATATGAACCATGGGTCCAATTTTTTTTTTTAATCTGAAAAATTGACATTTCGGGAAACTTTTTACACAAAAAAATCATATCTGTCTAGCAGGGAATTCGCCTTTAAATCTTGTGTTTTCGTAACTAGTGTCAGATCCGCATAAAAAAATACTGTCATATTTTAGACCACACCAACAAATTCAAACTTCACTACAAAGGGTTAATTCCTGTGCCAATGGCTATCTTACCTATGGGAAATCATAGGGAAGAGGTGTGATGATTTTTTTATGCAAAAAGCACACAAGGCTATTGACCAATCAGGGCCCAGTGTCTATTTTATTCTCTCCTATATATTCCTCCCGCATCCGCTAGAGGTCTCTCCGAGCCTTATTTACACCAGTGTAACCTAAAGCGATAGCCCGCTTTTTCGCGGAATAATTGTAACACCCTACATTTTTTCAGAATTGCCCATGAATGAAAAAAATGTGTTCAAAAATAATATCACTTCTGTGGTTCTTTATTTATCACACACAATTTAACCCCACTCTCTGTAACACATTATTCATCAAAAAAGCACATTTTTCCACCACAAGTCATATTCAGGCCCCATTTTCACACAGTTTTTGGGGTCTGGTGTTGCAAACTTGGATCAGCTATGGAAGACTGTACAAGATCCTTTCCATGAGAGAACTTCTGGTGATGTGAGGTCATTGAGTCCAGATCTGATCAGCTGAGCATCAAGCACATGACTTTATCAGCACATGGAAGACTAAAATATGACATTTTCAGGTCTGCAAGGGTGATCCAAGATAACTGGATGTGGGTGTATATTGAATTAGTTGAACAAAGATATGCTCTCTTTGAAATGCTGAAGCATTTTCTTAAATGTGTCCAAGTTTTAGTGCTATTAACCTTCAAATGGCCATACCCACCAGTGAAAATGAGACACTTTTATTATATATATCTGTATATCACTGGCTATAAAATCCAAAATACTTGTTAGATTAGCTTCTTATAACAATTGGTATGTGTGTCATTGACATGCTCATGTAATGGGTAATTTGCATTATCATGTGACAATTACCACCTTGAATTTTTTTGAAAATACCTTGAAAAATTGGCATTTTTTATGAAAAATCATACCATTTTTTTGGCCGATGGAAGTGAAAGAAGACATCAGCAGCAAGAATAGCCACACCATGCATGGGAGATTCATTGGACTGAAAGACCAGGCTGTGAAAAATGCATTAAAATACTTTAAAGTGACTCCCAGGAATCAAAAATGCCAAAAAGTTCATTTTTCCCTTTAGGTTACACTGGTGTAAATGTTTTCCATAGGCCTCAGTGCTAACGTTTTAGCGTATGCTGTTGGCTATATGAACCATGGGTCCAATTTTTTTTTTTAATCTGAAAAATTGACATTTCGGGAAACTTTTTACACAAAAAAATCATATCTGTCTAGCAGGGAATTCGCCTTTAAATCTTGTGTTTTCGTAACTAGTGTCAGATCCGCATAAAAAAATACTGTCATATTTTAGACCACACCAACAAATTCAAACTTCACTACAAAGGGTTAATTCCTGTGCCAATGGCTATCTTACCTATGGGAAATCATAGGGAAGAGGTGTGATGATTTTTTTATGCAAAAAGCACACAAGGCTATTGACCAATCAGGGCCCAGTGTCTATTTTATTCTCTCCTATATATTCCTCCCGCATCCGCTAGAGGTCTCTCCGAGCCTTATTTACACCAGTGTAACCTAAAGCGATAGCCCGCTTTTTCGCGGAATAATTGTAACACCCTACATTTTTTCAGAATTGCCCATGAATGAAAAAAATGTGTTCAAAAATAATATCACTTCTGTGGTTCTTTATTTATCACACACAATTTAACCCCACTCTCTGTAACACATTATTCATCAAAAAAGCACATTTTTCCACCACAAGTCATATTCAGGCCCCATTTTCACACAGTTTTTGGGGTCTGGTGTTGCAAACTTGGATCAGCTATGGAAGACTGTACAAGATCCTTTCCATGAGAGAACTTCTGGTGATGTGAGGTCATTGAGTCCAGATCTGATCAGCTGAGCATCAAGCACATGACTTTATCAGCACATGGAAGACTAAAATATGACATTTTCAGGTCTGCAAGGGTGATCCAAGATAACTGGATGTGGGTGTATATTGAATTAGTTGAACAAAGATATGCTCTCTTTGAAATGCTGAAGCATTTTCTTAAATGTGTCCAAGTTTTAGTGCTATTAACCTTCAAATGGCCATACCCACCAGTGAAAATGAGACACTTTTATTATATATATCTGTATATCACTGGCTATAAAATCCAAAATACTTGTTAGATTAGCTTCTTATAACAATTGGTATGTGTGTCATTGACATGCTCATGTAATGGGTAATTTGCATTATCATGTGACAATTACCACCTTGAATTTTTTTGAAAATACCTTGAAAAATTGGCATTTTTTATGAAAAATCATACCATTTTTTTGGCCGATGGAAGTGAAAGAAGACATCAGCAGCAAGAATAGCCACACCATGCATGGGAGATTCATTGGACTGAAAGACCAGGCTGTGAAAAATGCATTAAAATACTTTAAAGTGACTCCCAGGAATCAAAAATGCCAAAAAGTTCATTTTTCCCTTTAAGCGATAGCCCGCTTTTTCGCGGAATAATTGTAACACCCTACATTTTTTCAGAATTGCCCATGAATGAAAAAAATGTGTTCAAAAATAATATCACTTCTGTGGTTCTTTATTTATCACACACAATTTAACCCCACTCTCTGTAACACATTATTCATCAAAAAAGCACATTTTTCCACCACAAGTCATATTCAGGCCCCATTTTCACACAGTTTTTGGGGTCTGGTGTTGCAAACTTGGATCAGCTATGGAAGACTGTACAAGATCCTTTCCATGAGAGAACTTCTGGTGATGTGAGGTCATTGAGTCCAGATCTGATCAGCTGAGCATCAAGCACATGACTTTATCAGCACATGGAAGACTAAAATATGACATTTTCAGGTCTGCAAGGGTGATCCAAGATAACTGGATGTGGGTGTATATTGAATTAGTTGAACAAAGATATGCTCTCTTTGAAATGCTGAAGCATTTTCTTAAATGTGTCCAAGTTTTAGTGCTATTAACCTTCAAATGGCCATACCCACCAGTGAAAATGAGACACTTTTATTATATATATCTGTATATCACTGGCTATAAAATCCAAAATACTTGTTAGATTAGCTTCTTATAACAATTGGTATGTGTGTCATTGACATGCTCATGTAATGGGTAATTTGCATTATCATGTGACAATTACCACCTTGAATTTTTTTGAAAATACCTTGAAAAATTGGCATTTTTTATGAAAAATCATACCATTTTTTTGGCCGATGGAAGTGAAAGAAGACATCAGCAGCAAGAATAGCCACACCATGCATGGGAGATTCATTGGACTGAAAGACCAGGCTGTGAAAAATGCATTAAAATACTTTAAAGTGACTCCCAGGAATCAAAAATGCCAAAAAGTTCATTTTTCCCTTTAGGTTACACTGGTGTAAATGTTTTCCATAGGCCTCAGTGCTAACGTTTTAGCGTATGCTGTTGGCTATATGAACCATGGGTCCAATTTTTTTTTTTAATCTGAAAAATTGACATTTCGGGAAACTTTTTACACAAAAAAATCATATCTGTCTAGCAGGGAATTCGCCTTTAAATCTTGTGTTTTCGTAACTAGTGTCAGATCCGCATAAAAAAATACTGTCATATTTTAGACCACACCAACAAATTCAAACTTCACTACAAAGGGTTAATTCCTGTGCCAATGGCTATCTTACCTATGGGAAATCATAGGGAAGAGGTGTGATGATTTTTTTATGCAAAAAGCACACAAGGCTATTGACCAATCAGGGCCCAGTGTCTATTTTATTCTCTCCTATATATTCCTCCCGCATCCGCTAGAGGTCTCTCCGAGCCTTATTTACACCAGTGTAACCTAAAGCGATAGCCCGCTTTTTCGCGGAATAATTGTAACACCCTACATTTTTTCAGAATTGCCCATGAATGAAAAAAATGTGTTCAAAAATAATATCACTTCTGTGGTTCTTTATTTATCACACACAATTTAACCCCACTCTCTGTAACACATTATTCATCAAAAAAGCACATTTTTCCACCACAAGTCATATTCAGGCCCCATTTTCACACAGTTTTTGGGGTCTGGTGTTGCAAACTTGGATCAGCTATGGAAGACTGTACAAGATCCTTTCCATGAGAGAACTTCTGGTGATGTGAGGTCATTGAGTCCAGATCTGATCAGCTGAGCATCAAGCACATGACTTTATCAGCACATGGAAGACTAAAATATGACATTTTCAGGTCTGCAAGGGTGATCCAAGATAACTGGATGTGGGTGTATATTGAATTAGTTGAACAAAGATATGCTCTCTTTGAAATGCTGAAGCATTTTCTTAAATGTGTCCAAGTTTTAGTGCTATTAACCTTCAAATGGCCATACCCACCAGTGAAAATGAGACACTTTTATTATATATATCT
The DNA here is from genome assembly GCA_032622095.1 of Siphonodentalium dalli. Lineage (NCBI taxonomy): Eukaryota > Metazoa > Mollusca > Scaphopoda > Gadilida > Siphonodentaliidae > Siphonodentalium > Siphonodentalium dalli. Next base: position 113,521,759 of record CP136063.1, read on the forward strand.
GTATATCACTGGCTATAAAATCCAAAATACTTGTTAGATTAGCTTCTTATAACAATTGGTATGTGTGTCATTGACATGCTCATGTAATGGGTAATTTGCATTATCATGTGACAATTACCACCTTGAATTTTTTTGAAAATACCTTGAAAAATTGGCATTTTTTATGAAAAATCATACCATTTTTTTGGCCGATGGAAGTGAAAGAAGACATCAGCAGCAAGAATAGCCACACCATGCATGGGAGATTCATTGGACTGAAAGACCAGGCTGTGAAAAATGCATTAAAATACTTTAAAGTGACTCCCAGGAATCAAAAATGCCAAAAAGTTCATTTTTCCCTTTAGGTTACACTGGTGTAAATGTTTTCCATAGGCCTCAGTGCTAACGTTTTAGCGTATGCTGTTGGCTATATGAACCATGGGTCCAATTTTTTTTTTTAATCTGAAAAATTGACATTTCGGGAAACTTTTTACACAAAAAAATCATATCTGTCTAGCAGGGAATTCGCCTTTAAATCTTGTGTTTTCGTAACTAGTGTCAGATCCGCATAAAAAAATACTGTCATATTTTAGACCACACCAACAAATTCAAACTTCACTACAAAGGGTTAATTCCTGTGCCAATGGCTATCTTACCTATGGGAAATCATAGGGAAGAGGTGTGATGATTTTTTTATGCAAAAAGCACACAAGGCTATTGACCAATCAGGGCCCAGTGTCTATTTTATTCTCTCCTATATATTCCTCCCGCATCCGCTAGAGGTCTCTCCGAGCCTTATTTACACCAGTGTAACCTAAAGCGATAGCCCGCTTTTTCGCGGAATAATTGTAACACCCTACATTTTTTCAGAATTGCCCATGAATGAAAAAAATGTGTTAAAAAATAATATCACTTCTGTGGTTCTTTATTTATCACACACAATTTAACCCCACTCTCTGTAACACATTATTCATCAAAAAAGCACATTTTTCCACCACAAGTCATATTCAGGCCCCATTTTCACACAGTTTTTGGGGTCTGGTGTTGCAAACTTGGATCAGCTATGGAAGACTGTACAAGATCCTTTCCATGAGAGAACTTCTGGTGATGTGAGGTCATTGAGTCCAGATCTGATCAGCTGAGCATCAAGCACATGACTTTATCAGCACATGGAAGACTAAAATATGACATTTTCAGGTCTGCAAGGGTGATCCAAGATAACTGGATGTGGGTGTATATTGAATTAGTTGAACAAAGATATGCTCTCTTTGAAATGCTGAAGCATTTTCTTAAATGTGTCCAAGTTTTAGTGCTATTAACCTTCAAATGGCCATACCCACCAGTGAAAATGAGACACTTTTATTATATATATCTGTATATCACTGGCTATAAAATCCAAAATACTTGTTAGATTAGCTTCTTATAACAATTGGTATGTGTGTCATTGACATGCTCATGTAATGGGTAATTTGCATTATCATGTGACAATTACCACCTTGAATTTTTTTGAAAATACCTTGAAAAATTGGCATTTTTTATGAAAAATCATACCATTTTTTTGGCCGATGGAAGTGAAAGAAGACATCAGCAGCAAGAATAGCCACACCATGCATGGGAGATTCATTGGACTGAAAGACCAGGCTGTGAAAAATGCATTAAAATACTTTAAAGTGACTCCCAGGAATCAAAAATGCCAAAAAGTTCATTTTTCCCTTTAGGTTACACTGGTGTAAATGTTTTCCATAGGCCTCAGTGCTAACGTTTTAGCGTATGCTGTTGGCTATATGAACCATGGGTCCAATTTTTTTTTTTAATCTGAAAAATTGACATTTCGGGAAACTTTTTACACAAAAAAATCATATCTGTCTAGCAGGGAATTCGCCTTTAAATCTTGTGTTTTCGTAACTAGTGTCAGATCCGCATAAAAAAATACTGTCATATTTTAGACCACACCAACAAATTCAAACTTCACTACAAAGGGTTAATTCCTGTGCCAATGGCTATCTTACCTATGGGAAATCATAGGGAAGAGGTGTGATGATTTTTTTATGCAAAAAGCACACAAGGCTATTGACCAATCAGGGCCCAGTGTCTATTTTATTCTCTCCTATATATTCCTCCCGCATCCGCTAGAGGTCTCTCCGAGCCTTATTTACACCAGTGTAACCTAAAGCGATAGCCCGCTTTTTCGCGGAATAATTGTAACACCCTACATTTTTTCAGAATTGCCCATGAATGAAAAAAATGTGTTCAAAAATAATATCACTTCTGTGGTTCTTTATTTATCACACACAATTTAACCCCACTCTCTGTAACACATTATTCATCAAAAAAGCACATTTTTCCACCACAAGTCATATTCAGGCCCCATTTTCACACAGTTTTTGGGGTCTGGTGTTGCAAACTTGGATCAGCTATGGAAGACTGTACAAGATCCTTTCCATGAGAGAACTTCTGGTGATGTGAGGTCATTGAGTCCAGATCTGATCAGCTGAGCATCAAGCACATGACTTTATCAGCACATGGAAGACTAAAATATGACATTTTCAGGTCTGCAAGGGTGATCCAAGATAACTGGATGTGGGTGTATATTGAATTAGTTGAACAAAGATATGCTCTCTTTGAAATGCTGAAGCATTTTCTTAAATGTGTCCAAGTTTTAGTGCTATTAACCTTCAAATGGCCATACCCACCAGTGAAAATGAGACACTTTTATTATATATATCTGTATATCACTGGCTATAAAATCCAAAATACTTGTTAGATTAGCTTCTTATAACAATTGGTATGTGTGTCATTGACATGCTCATGTAATGGGTAATTTGCATTATCATGTGACAATTACCACCTTGAATTTTTTTGAAAATACCTTGAAAAATTGGCATTTTTTATGAAAAATCATACCATTTTTTTGGCCGATGGAAGTGAAAGAAGACATCAGCAGCAAGAATAGCCACACCATGCATGGGAGATTCATTGGACTGAAAGACCAGGCTGTGAAAAATGCATTAAAATACTTTAAAGTGACTCCCAGGAATCAAAAATGCCAAAAAGTTCATTTTTCCCTTTAGGTTACACTGGTGTAAATGTTTTCCATAGGCCTCAGTGCTAACGTTTTAGCGTATGCTGTTGGCTATATGAACCATGGGTCCAATTTTTTTTTTTAATCTGAAAAATTGACATTTCGGGAAACTTTTTACACAAAAAAATCATATCTGTCTAGCAGGGAATTCGCCTTTAAATCTTGTGTTTTCGTAACTAGTGTCAGATCCGCATAAAAAAATACTGTCATATTTTAGACCACACCAACAAATTCAAACTTCACTACAAAGGGTTAATTCCTGTGCCAATGGCTATCTTACCTATGGGAAATCATAGGGAAGAGGTGTGATGATTTTTTTATGCAAAAAGCACACAAGGCTATTGACCAATCAGGGCCCAGTGTCTATTTTATTCTCTCCTATATATTCCTCCCGCATCCGCTAGAGGTCTCTCCGAGCCTTATTTACACCAGTGTAACCTAAAGCGATAGCCCGCTTTTTCGCGGAATAATTGTAACACCCTACATTTTTTCAGAATTGCCCATGAATGAAAAAAATGTGTTCAAAAATAATATCACTTCTGTGGTTCTTTATTTATCACACACAATTTAACCCCACTCTCTGTAACACATTATTCATCAAAAAAGCACATTTTTCCACCACAAGTCATATTCAGGCCCCATTTTCACACAGTTTTTGGGGTCTGGTGTTGCAAACTTGGATCAGCTATGGAAGACTGTACAAGATCCTTTCCATGAGAGAACTTCTGGTGATGTGAGGTCATTGAGTCCAGATCTGATCAGCTGAGCATCAAGCACATGACTTTATCAGCACATGGAAGACTAAAATATGACATTTTCAGGTCTGCAAGGGTGATCCAAGATAACTGGATGTGGGTGTATATTGAATTAGTTGAACAAAGATATGCTCTCTTTGAAATGCTGAAGCATTTTCTTAAATGTGTCCAAGTTTTAGTGCTATTAACCTTCAAATGGCCATACCCACCAGTGAAAATGAGACACTTTTATTATATATATCTGTATATCACTGGCTATAAAATCCAAAATACTTGTTAGATTAGCTTCTTATAACAATTGGTATGTGTGTCATTGACATGCTCATGTAATGGGTAATTTGCATTATCATGTGACAATTACCACCTTGAATTTTTTTGAAAATACCTTGAAAAATTGGCATTTTTTATGAAAAATCATACCATTTTTTTGGCCGATGGAAGTGAAAGAAGACATCAGCAGCAAGAATAGCCACACCATGCATGGGAGATTCATTGGACTGAAAGACCAGGCTGTGAAAAATGCATTAAAATACTTTAAAGTGACTCCCAGGAATCAAAAATGCCAAAAAGTTCATTTTTCCCTTTAGGTTACACTGGTGTAAATGTTTTCCATAGGCCTCAGTGCTAACGTTTTAGCGTATGCTGTTGGCTATATGAACCATGGGTCCAATTTTTTTTTTTAATCTGAAAAATTGACATTTCGGGAAACTTTTTACACAAAAAAATCATATCTGTCTAGCAGGGAATTCGCCTTTAAATCTTGTGTTTTCGTAACTAGTGTCAGATCCGCATAAAAAAATACTGTCATATTTTAGACCACACCAACAAATTCAAACTTCACTACAAAGGGTTAATTCCTGTGCCAATGGCTATCTTACCTATGGGAAATCATAGGGAAGAGGTGTGATGATTTTTTTATGCAAAAAGCACACAAGGCTATTGACCAATCAGGGCCCAGTGTCTATTTTATTCTCTCCTATATATTCCTCCCGCATCCGCTAGAGGTCTCTCCGAGCCTTATTTACACCAGTGTAACCTAAAGCGATAGCCCGCTTTTTCGCGGAATAATTGTAACACCCTACATTTTTTCAGAATTGCCCATGAATGAAAAAAATGTGTTCAAAAATAATATCACTTCTGTGGTTCTTTATTTATCACACACAATTTAACCCCACTCTCTGTAACACATTATTCATCAAAAAAGCACATTTTTCCACCACAAGTCATATTCAGGCCCCATTTTCACACAGTTTTTGGGGTCTGGTGTTGCAAACTTGGATCAGCTATGGAAGACTGTACAAGATCCTTTCCATGAGAGAACTTCTGGTGATGTGAGGTCATTGAGTCCAGATCTGATCAGCTGAGCATCAAGCACATGACTTTATCAGCACATGGAAGACTAAAATATGACATTTTCAGGTCTGCAAGGGTGATCCAAGATAACTGGATGTGGGTGTATATTGAATTAGTTGAACAAAGATATGCTCTCTTTGAAATGCTGAAGCATTTTCTTAAATGTGTCCAAGTTTTAGTGCTATTAACCTTCAAATGGCCATACCCACCAGTGAAAATGAGACACTTTTATTATATATATCTGTATATCACTGGCTATAAAATCCAAAATACTTGTTAGATTAGCTTCTTATAACAATTGGTATGTGTGTCATTGACATGCTCATGTAATGGGTAATTTGCATTATCATGTGACAATTACCACCTTGAATTTTTTTGAAAATACCTTGAAAAATTGGCATTTTTTATGAAAAATCATACCATTTTTTTGGCCGATGGAAGTGAAAGAAGACATCAGCAGCAAGAATAGCCACACCATGCATGGGAGATTCATTGGACTGAAAGACCAGGCTGTGAAAAATGCATTAAAATACTTTAAAGTGACTCCCAGGAATCAAAAATGCCAAAAAGTTCATTTTTCCCTTTAGGTTACACTGGTGTAAATGTTTTCCATAGGCCTCAGTGCTAACGTTTTAGCGTATGCTGTTGGCTATATGAACCATGGGTCCAATTTTTTTTTTTAATCTGAAAAATTGACATTTCGGGAAACTTTTTACACAAAAAAATCATATCTGTCTAGCAGGGAATTCGCCTTTAAATCTTGTGTTTTCGTAACTAGTGTCAGATCCGCATAAAAAAATACTGTCATATTTTAGACCACACCAACAAATTCAAACTTCACTACAAAGGGTTAATTCCTGTGCCAATGGCTATCTTACCTATGGGAAATCATAGGGAAGAGGTGTGATGATTTTTTTATGCAAAAAGCACACAAGGCTATTGACCAATCAGGGCCCAGTGTCTATTTTATTCTCTCCTATATATTCCTCCCGCATCCGCTAGAGGTCTCTCCGAGCCTTATTTACACCAGTGTAACCTAAAGCGATAGCCCGCTTTTTCGCGGAATAATTGTAACACCCTACATTTTTTCAGAATTGCCCATGAATGAAAAAAATGTGTTCAAAAATAATATCACTTCTGTGGTTCTTTATTTATCACACACAATTTAACCCCACTCTCTGTAACACATTATTCATCAAAAAAGCACATTTTTCCACCACAAGTCATATTCAGGCCCCATTTTCACACAGTTTTTGGGGTCTGGTGTTGCAAACTTGGATCAGCTATGGAAGACTGTACAAGATCCTTTCCATGAGAGAACTTCTGGTGATGTGAGGTCATTGAGTCCAGATCTGATCAGCTGAGCATCAAGCACATGACTTTATCAGCACATGGAAGACTAAAATATGACATTTTCAGGTCTGCAAGGGTGATCCAAGATAACTGGATGTGGGTGTATATTGAATTAGTTGAACAAAGATATGCTCTCTTTGAAATGCTGAAGCATTTTCTTAAATGTGTCCAAGTTTTAGTGCTATTAACCTTCAAATGGCCATACCCACCAGTGAAAATGAGACACTTTTATTATATATATCTGTATATCACTGGCTATAAAATCCAAAATACTTGTTAGATTAGCTTCTTATAACAATTGGTATGTGTGTCATTGACATGCTCATGTAATGGGTAATTTGCATTATCATGTGACAATTACCACCTTGAATTTTTTTGAAAATACCTTGAAAAATTGGCATTTTTTATGAAAAATCATACCATTTTTTTGGCCGATGGAAGTGAAAGAAGACATCAGCAGCAAGAATAGCCACACCATGCATGGGAGATTCATTGGACTGAAAGACCAGGCTGTGAAAAATGCATTAAAATACTTTAAAGTGACTCCCAGGAATCAAAAATGCCAAAAAGTTCATTTTTCCCTTAAAGCGATAGCCCGCTTTTTCGCGGAATAATTGTAACACCCTACATTTTTTCAGAATTGCCCATGAATGAAAAAAATGTGTTCAAAAATAATATCACTTCTGTGGTTCTTTATTTATCACACACAATTTAACCCCACTCTCTGTAACACATTATTCATCAAAAAAGCACATTTTTCCACCACAAGTCATATTCAGGCCCCATTTTCACACAGTTTTTGGGGTCTGGTGTTGCAAACTTGGATCAGCTATGGAAGACTGTACAAGATCCTTTCCATGAGAGAACTTCTGGTGATGTGAGGTCATTGAGTCCAGATCTGATCAGCTGAGCATCAAGCACATGACTTTATCAGCACATGGAAGACTAAAATATGACATTTTCAGGTCTGCAAGGGTGATCCAAGATAACTGGATGTGGGTGTATATTGAATTAGTTGAACAAAGATATGCTCTCTTTGAAATGCTGAAGCATTTTCTTAAATGTGTCCAAGTTTTAGTGCTATTAACCTTCAAATGGCCATACCCACCAGTGAAAATGAGACACTTTTATTATATATATCTGTATATCACTGGCTATAAAATCCAAAATACTTGTTAGATTAGCTTCTTATAACAATTGGTATGTGTGTCATTGACATGCTCATGTAATGGGTAATTTGCATTATCATGTGACAATTACCACCTTGAATTTTTTTTGAAAATACCTTGAAAAATTGGCATTTTTTATGAAAAATCATACCATTTTTTTGGTCCGATGGAAGTGAAAGAAGACATCAGCAGCAAGAATAGCCACACCATGCATGGGAGATTCATTGGACTGAAAGACCAGGCTGTGAAAAATGCATTAAAATACTTTAAAGTGACTCCCAGGAATCAAAAATGCCAAAAAGTTCATTTTTCCCTTTAGGTTACACTGGTGTAAATGTTTTTCCATAGGCCTCAGTGCTAACGTTTTAGCGTATGCTGTTGGCTTATATGAACCATGGGTCCAATTTTTTTTTTTTAATCTGAAAAATTGACATTTCGGGAAACTTTTTTACACAAAAAAATCATATCTGTCTAGCAGGGAATTCGCCTTTTAAATCTTGGTAACTAGTGTCAGATCCGCATAAAAAAATACTGTCATATTTTAGACCACACCAACAAATTCAAACTTCACTACAAAGGGTTAATTCCTGTGCCAATGGCTATCTTACCTATGGGAAATCATAGGGAAGAGGTGTGATGATTTTTTTATGCAAAAAGCACACAAGGCTATTGACCAATCAGGGCCCAGTGTCTATTTTATTCTCTCCTATATATTCCTCCCGCATCCGCTAGAGGTCTCTCCGAGCCTTATTTACACCAGTGTAACCTAAAGCGATAGCCCGCTTTTTCGCGGAATAATTGTAACACCCTACATTTTTTCAGAATTGCCCATGAATGAAAAAAATGTGTTCAAAAATAATATCACTTCTGTGGTTCTTTATTTATCACACACAATTTAACCCCACTCTCTGTAACACATTATTCATCAAAAAAGCACATTTTTCCACCACAAGTCATATTCAGGCCCCATTTTCACACAGTTTTTGGGGTCTGGTGTTGCAAACTTGGATCAGCTATGGAAGACTGTACAAGATCCTTTCCATGAGAGAACTTCTGGTGATGTGAGGTCATTGAGTCCAGATCTGATCAGCTGAGCATCAAGCACATGACTTTATCAGCACATGGAAGACTAAAATATGACATTTTCAGGTCTGCAAGGGTGATCCAAGATAACTGGATGTGGGTGTATATTGAATTAGTTGAACAAAGATATGCTCTCTTTGAAATGCTGAAGCATTTTCTTAAATGTGTCCAAGTTTTAGTGCTATTAACCTTCAAATGGCCATACCCACCAGTGAAAATGAGACACTTTTATTATATATATCTGTATATCACTGGCTATAAAATCCAAAATACTTGTTAGATTAGCTTCTTATAACAATTGGTATGTGTGTCATTGACATGCTCATGTAATGGGTAATTTGCATTATCATGTGACAATTACCACCTTGAATTTTTTTGAAAATACCTTGAAAAATTGGCATTTTTTATGAAAAATCATACCATTTTTTTGGCCGATGGAAGTGAAAGAAGACATCAGCAGCAAGAATAGCCACACCATGCATGGGAGATTCATTGGACTGAAAGACCAGGCTGTGAAAAATGCATTAAAATACTTTAAAGTGACTCCCAGGAATCAAAAATGCCAAAAAGTTCATTTTTCCCATAAAGCGATAGCCCGCTTTTTCGCGGAATAATTGTAACACCCTACATTTTTTCAGAATTGCCCATGAATGAAAAAAATGTGTTCAAAAATAATATCACTTCTGTGGTTCTTTATTTATCACACACAATTTAACCCCACTCTCTGTAACACATTATTCATCAAAAAAGCACATTTTTCCACCACAAGTCATATTCAGGCCCCATTTTCACACAGTTTTTGGGGTCTGGTGTTGCAAACTTGGATCAGCTATGGAAGACTGTACAAGATCCTTTCCATGAGAGAACTTCTGGTGATGTGAGGTCATTGAGTCCAGATCTGATCAGCTGAGCATCAAGCACATGACTTTATCAGCACATGGAAGACTAAAATATGACATTTTCAGGTCTGCAAGGGTGATCCAAGATAACTGGATGTGGGTGTATATTGAATTAGTTGAACAAAGATATGCTCTCTTTGAAATGCTGAAGCATTTTCTTAAATGTGTCCAAGTTTTAGTGCTATTAACCTTCAAATGGCCATACCCACCAGTGAAAATGAGACACTTTTATTATATATATCTGTATATCACTGGCTATAAAATCCAAAATACTTGTTAGATTAGCTTCTTATAACAATTGGTATGTGTGTCATTGACATGCTCATGTAATGGGTAATTTGCATTATCATGTGACAATTACCACCTTGAATTTTTTTGAAAATACCTTGAAAAATTGGCATTTTTTATGAAAAATCATACCATTTTTTTGGCCGATGGAAGTGAAAGAAGACATCAGCAGCAAGAATAGCCACACCATGCATGGGAGATTCATTGGACTGAAAGACCAGGCTGTGAAAAATGCATTAAAATACTTTAAAGTGACTCCCAGGAATCAAAAATGCCAAAAAGTTCATTTTTCCCTTTAGCGATAGCCCGCTTTTTCGCGGAATAATTGTAACACCCTACATTTTTTCAGAATTGCCCATGAATGAAAAAAATGTGTTCAAAAATAATATCACTTCTGTGGTTCTTTATTTATCACACACAATTTAACCCCACTCTCTGTAACACATTATTCATCAAAAAAGCACATTTTTCCACCACAAGTCATATTCAGGCCCCATTTTCACACAGTTTTTGGGGTCTGGTGTTGCAAACTTGGATCAGCTATGGAAGACTGTACAAGATCCTTTCCATGAGAGAACTTCTGGTGATGTGAGGTCATTGAGTCCAGATCTGATCAGCTGAGCATCAAGCACATGACTTTATCAGCACATGGAAGACTAAAATATGACATTTTCAGGTCTGCAAGGGTGATCCAAGATAACTGGATGTGGGTGTATATTGAATTAGTTGAACAAAGATATGCTCTCTTTGAAATGCTGAAGCATTTTCTTAAATGTGTCCAAGTTTTAGTGCTATTAACCTTCAAATGGCCATACCCACCAGTGAAAATGAGACACTTTTATTATATATATCTGTATATCACTGGCTATAAAATCCAAAATACTTGTTAGATTAGCTTCTTATAACAATTGGTATGTGTGTCATTGACATGCTCATGTAATGGGTAATTTGCATTATCATGTGACAATTACCACCTTGAATTTTTTTGAAAATACCTTGAAAAATTGGCATTTTTTATGAAAAATCATACCATTTTTTTGGCCGATGGAAGTGAAAGAAGACATCAGCAGCAAGAATAGCCACACCATGCATGGGAGATTCATTGGACTGAAAGACCAGGCTGTGAAAAATGCATTAAAATACTTTAAAGTGACTCCCAGGAATCAAAAATGCCAAAAAGTTCATTTTTCCCTTTAGCGATAGCCCGCTTTTTCGCGGAATAATTGTAACACCCTACATTTTTTCAGAATTGCCCATGAATGAAAAAAATGTGTTCAAAAATAATATCACTTCTGTGGTTCTTTATTTATCACACACAATTTAACCCCACTCTCTGTAACACATTATTCATCAAAAAAGCACATTTTTCCACCACAAGTCATATTCAGGCCCCATTTTCACACAGTTTTTGGGGTCTGGTGTTGCAAACTTGGATCAGCTATGGAAGACTGTACAAGATCCTTTCCATGAGAGAACTTCTGGTGATGTGAGGTCATTGAGTCCAGATCTGATCAGCTGAGCATCAAGCACATGACTTTATCAGCACATGGAAGACTAAAATATGACATTTTCAGGTCTGCAAGGGTGATCCAAGATAACTGGATGTGGGTGTATATTGAATTAGTTGAACAAAGATATGCTCTCTTTGAAATGCTGAAGCATTTTCTTAAATGTGTCCAAGTTTTAGTGCTATTAACCTTCAAATGGCCATACCCACCAGTGAAAATGAGACACTTTTATTATATATATCTGTATATCACTGGCTATAAAATCCAAAATACTTGTTAGATTAGCTTCTTATAACAATTGGTATGTGTGTCATTGACATGCTCATGTAATGGGTAATTTGCATTATCATGTGACAATTACCACCTTGAATTTTTTTGAAAATACCTTGAAAAATTGGCATTTTTTATGAAAAATCATACCATTTTTTTGGCCGATGGAAGTGAAAGAAGACATCAGCAGCAAGAATAGCCACACCATGCATGGGAGATTCATTGGACTGAAAGACCAGGCTGTGAAAAATGCATTAAAATACTTTAAAGTGACTCCCAGGAATCAAAAATGCCAAAAAGTTCATTTTTCCCTTTAGGTTACACTGGTGTAAATGTTTTCCATAGGCCTCAGTGCTAACGTTTTAGCGTATGCTGTTGGCTATATGAACCATGGGTCCAATTTTTTTTTTTAATCTGAAAAATTGACATTTCGGGAAACTTTTTACACAAAAAAATCATATCTGTCTAGCAGGGAATTCGCCTTTAAATCTTGTGTTTTCGTAACTAGTGTCAGATCCGCATAAAAAAATACTGTCATATTTTAGACCACACCAACAAATTCAAACTTCACTACAAAGGGTTAATTCCTGTGCCAATGGCTATCTTACCTATGGGAAATCATAGGGAAGAGGTGTGATGATTTTTTTATGCAAAAAGCACACAAGGCTATTGACCAATCAGGGCCCAGTGTCTATTTTATTCTCTCCTATATATTCCTCCCGCATCCGCTAGAGGTCTCTCCGAGCCTTATTTACACCAGTGTAACCTAAAGCGATAGCCCGCTTTTTCGCGGAATAATTGTAACACCCTACATTTTTTCAGAATTGCCCATGAATGAAAAAAATGTGTTCAAAAATAATATCACTTCTGTGGTTCTTTATTTATCACACACAATTTAACCCCACTCTCTGTAACACATTATTCATCAAAAAAGCACATTTTTCCACCACAAGTCATATTCAGGCCCCATTTTCACACAGTTTTTGGGGTCTGGTGTTGCAAACTTGGATCAGCTATGGAAGACTGTACAAGATCCTTTCCATGAGAGAACTTCTGGTGATGTGAGGTCATTGAGTCCAGATCTGATCAGCTGAGCATCAAGCACATGACTTTATCAGCACATGGAAGACTAAAATATGACATTTTCAGGTCTGCAAGGGTGATCCAAGATAACTGGATGTGGGTGTATATTGAATTAGTTGAACAAAGATATGCTCTCTTTGAAATGCTGAAGCATTTTCTTAAATGTGTCCAAGTTTTAGTGCTATTAACCTTCAAATGGCCATACCCACCAGTGAAAATGAGACACTTTTATTATATATATCTGTATATCACTGGCTATAAAATCCAAAATACTTGTTAGATTAGCTTCTTATAACAATTGGTATGTGTGTCATTGACATGCTCATGTAATGGGTAATTTGCATTATCATGTGACAATTACCACCTTGAATTTTTTTGAAAATACCTTGAAAAATTGGCATTTTTTATGAAAAATCATACCATTTTTTTGGCCGATGGAAGTGAAAGAAGACATCAGCAGCAAGAATAGCCACACCATGCATGGGAGATTCATTGGACTGAAAGACCAGGCTGTGAAAAATGCATTAAAATACTTTAAAGTGACTCCCAGGAATCAAAAATGCCAAAAAGTTCATTTTTCCCTTTAGCGATAGCCCGCTTTTTCGCGGAATAATTGTAACACCCTACATTTTTTCAGAATTGCCCATGAATGAAAAAAATGTGTTCAAAAATAATATCACTTCTGTGGTTCTTTATTTATCACACACAATTTAACCCCACTCTCTGTAACACATTATTCATCAAAAAAGCACATTTTTCCACCACAAGTCATATTCAGGCCCCATTTTCACACAGTTTTTGGGGTCTGGTGTTGCAAACTTGGATCAGCTATGGAAGACTGTACAAGATCCTTTCCATGAGAGAACTTCTGGTGATGTGAGGTCATTGAGTCCAGATCTGATCAGCTGAGCATCAAGCACATGACTTTATCAGCACATGGAAGACTAAAATATGACATTTTCAGGTCTGCAAGGGGGATCCAAGATAACTGGATGTGGGTGTATATTGAATTAGTTGAACAAAGATATGCTCTCTTTGAAATGCTGAAGCATTTTCTTAAATGTGTCCAAGTTTTAGTGCTATTAACCTTCAAATGGCCATACCCACCAGTGAAAATGAGACACTTTTATTATATATATCTGTATATCACTGGCTATAAAATCCAAAATACTTGTTAGATTAGCTTCTTATAACAATTGGTATGTGTGTCATTGACATGCTCATGTAATGGGTAATTTGCATTATCATGTGACAATTACCACCTTGAATTTTTTTGAAAATACCTTGAAAAATTGGCATTTTTTATGAAAAATCATACCATTTTTTTGGCCGATGGAAGTGAAAGAAGACATCAGCAGCAAGAATAGCCACACCATGCATGGGAGATTCATTGGACTGAAAGACCAGGCTGTGAAAAATGCATTAAAATACTTTAAAGTGACTCCCAGGAATCAAAAATGCCAAAAAGTTCATTTTTCCCTTTAGGTTACACTGGTGTAAATGTTTTCCATAGGCCTCAGTGCTAACGTTTTAGCGTATGCTGTTGGCTATATGAACCATGGGTCCAATTTTTTTTTTTAATCTGAAAAATTGACATTTCGGGAAACTTTTTACACAAAAAAATCATATCTGTCTAGCAGGGAATTCGCCTTTAAATCTTGTGTTTTCGTAACTAGTGTCAGATCCGCATAAAAAAATACTGTCATATTTTAGACCACACCAACAAATTCAAACTTCACTACAAAGGGTTAATTCCTGTGCCAATGGCTATCTTACCTATGGGAAATCATAGGGAAGAGGTGTGATGATTTTTTTATGCAAAAAGCACACAAGGCTATTGACCAATCAGGGCCCAGTGTCTATTTTATTCTCTCCTATATATTCCTCCCGCATCCGCTAGAGGTCTCTCCGAGCCTTATTTACACCAGTGTAACCTAAAGCGATAGCCCGCTTTTTCGCGGAATAATTGTAACACCCTACATTTTTTCAGAATTGCCCATGAATGAAAAAAATGTGTTCAAAAATAATATCACTTCTGTGGTTCTTTATTTATCACACACAATTTAACCCCACTCTCTGTAACACATTATTCATCAAAAAAGCACATTTTTCCACCACAAGTCATATTCAGGCCCCATTTTCACACAGTTTTTGGGGTCTGGTGTTGCAAACTTGGATCAGCTATGGAAGACTGTACAAGATCCTTTCCATGAGAGAACTTCTGGTGATGTGAGGTCATTGAGTCCAGATCTGATCAGCTGAGCATCAAGCACATGACTTTATCAGCACATGGAAGACTAAAATATGACATTTTCAGGTCTGCAAGGGTGATCCAAGATAACTGGATGTGGGTGTATATTGAATTAGTTGAACAAAGATATGCTCTCTTTGAAATGCTGAAGCATTTTCTTAAATGTGTCCAAGTTTTAGTGCTATTAACCTTCAAATGGCCATACCCACCAGTGAAAATGAGACACTTTTATTATATATATCTGTATATCACTGGCTATAAAATCCAAAATACTTGTTAGATTAGCTTCTTATAACAATTGGTATGTGTGTCATTGACATGCTCATGTAATGGGTAATTTGCATTATCATGTGACAATTACCACCTTGAATTTTTTTGAAAATACCTTGAAAAATTGGCATTTTTTATGAAAAATCATACCATTTTTTTGGCCGATGGAAGTGAAAGAAGACATCAGCAGCAAGAATAGCCACACCATGCATGGGAGATTCATTGGACTGAAAGACCAGGCTGTGAAAAATGCATTAAAATACTTTAAAGTGACTCCCAGGAATCAAAAATGCCAAAAAGTTCATTTTTCCCTTTAGGTTACACTGGTGTAAATGTTTTCCATAGGCCTCAGTGCTAACGTTTTAGCGTATGCTGTTGGCTATATGAACCATGGGTCCAATTTTTTTTTTTAATCTGAAAAATTGACATTTCGGGAAACTTTTTACACAAAAAAATCATATCTGTCTAGCAGGGAATTCGCCTTTAAATCTTGTGTTTTCGTAACTAGTGTCAGATCCGCATAAAAAAATACTGTCATATTTTAGACCACACCAACAAATTCAAACTTCACTACAAAGGGTTAATTCCTGTGCCAATGGCTATCTTACCTATGGGAAATCATAGGGAAGAGGTGTGATGATTTTTTTATGCAAAAAGCACACAAGGCTATTGACCAATCAGGGCCCAGTGTCTATTTTATTCTCTCCTATATATTCCTCCCGCATCCGCTAGAGGTCTCTCCGAGCCTTATTTACACCAGTGTAACCTAAAGCGATAGCCCGCTTTTTCGCGGAATAATTGTAACACCCTACATTTTTTCAGAATTGCCCATGAATGAAAAAAATGTGTTCAAAAATAATATCACTTCTGTGGTTCTTTATTTATCACACACAATTTAACCCCACTCTCTGTAACACATTATTCATCAAAAAAGCACATTTTTCCACCACAAGTCATATTCAGGCCCCATTTTCACACAGTTTTTGGGGTCTGGTGTTGCAAACTTGGATCAGCTATGGAAGACTGTACAAGATCCTTTCCATGAGAGAACTTCTGGTGATGTGAGGTCATTGAGTCCAGATCTGATCAGCTGAGCATCAAGCACATGACTTTATCAGCACATGGAAGACTAAAATATGACATTTTCAGGTCTGCAAGGGTGATCCAAGATAACTGGATGTGGGTGTATATTGAATTAGTTGAACAAAGATATGCTCTCTTTGAAATGCTGAAGCATTTTCTTAAATGTGTCCAAGTTTTAGTGCTATTAACCTTCAAATGGCCATACCCACCAGTGAAAATGAGACACTTTTATTATATATATCTGTATATCACTGGCTATAAAATCCAAAATACTTGTTAGATTAGCTTCTTATAACAATTGGTATGTGTGTCATTGACATGCTCATGTAATGGGTAATTTGCATTATCATGTGACAATTACCACCTTGAATTTTTTTGAAAATACCTTGAAAAATTGGCATTTTTTATGAAAAATCATACCATTTTTTTGGCCGATGGAAGTGAAAGAAGACATCAGCAGCAAGAATAGCCACACCATGCATGGGAGATTCATTGGACTGAAAGACCAGGCTGTGAAAAATGCATTAAAATACTTTAAAGTGACTCCCAGGAATCAAAAATGCCAAAAAGTTCATTTTTCCCTTTAGCGATAGCCCGCTTTTTCGCGGAATAATTGTAACACCCTACATTTTTTCAGAATTGCCCATGAATGAAAAAAATGTGTTCAAAAATAATATCACTTCTGTGGTTCTTTATTTATCACACACAATTTAACCCCACTCTCTGTAACACATTATTCATCAAAAAAGCACATTTTTCCACCACAAGTCATATTCAGGCCCCATTTTCACACAGTTTTTGGGGTCTGGTGTTGCAAACTTGGATCAGCTATGGAAGACTGTACAAGATCCTTTCCATGAGAGAACTTCTGGTGATGTGAGGTCATTGAGTCCAGATCTGATCAGCTGAGCATCAAGCACATGACTTTATCAGCACATGGAAGACTAAAATATGACATTTTCAGGTCTGCAAGGGTGATCCAAGATAACTGGATGTGGGTGTATATTGAATTAGTTGAACAAAGATATGCTCTCTTTGAAATGCTGAAGCATTTTCTTAAATGTGTCCAAGTTTTAGTGCTATTAACCTTCAAATGGCCATACCCACCAGTGAAAATGAGACACTTTTATTATATATATCTGTATATCACTGGCTATAAAATCCAAAATACTTGTTAGATTAGCTTCTTATAACAATTGGTATGTGTGTCATTGACATGCTCATGTAATGGGTAATTTGCATTATCATGTGACAATTACCACCTTGAATTTTTTTGAAAATACCTTGAAAAATTGGCATTTTTTATGAAAAATCATACCATTTTTTTGGCCGATGGAAGTGAAAGAAGACATCAGCAGCAAGAATAGCCACACCATGCATGGGAGATTCATTGGACTGAAAGACCAGGCTGTGAAAAATGCATTAAAATACTTTAAAGTGACTCCCAGGAATCAAAAATGCCAAAAAGTTCATTTTTCCCTTTAGGTTACACTGGTGTAAATGTTTTCCATAGGCCTCAGTGCTAACGTTTTAGCGTATGCTGTTGGCTATATGAACCATGGGTCCAATTTTTTTTTTTAATCTGAAAAATTGACATTTCGGGAAACTTTTTACACAAAAAAATCATATCTGTCTAGCAGGGAATTCGCCTTTAAATCTTGTGTTTTCGTAACTAGTGTCAGATCCGCATAAAAAAATACTGTCATATTTTAGACCACACCAACAAATTCAAACTTCACTACAAAGGGTTAATTCCTGTGCCAATGGCTATCTTACCTATGGGAAATCATAGGGAAGAGGTGTGATGATTTTTTTATGCAAAAAGCACACAAGGCTATTGACCAATCAGGGCCCAGTGTCTATTTTATTCTCTCCTATATATTCCTCCCGCATCCGCTAGAGGTCTCTCCGAGCCTTATTTACACCAGTGTAACCTAAAGCGATAGCCCGCTTTTTCGCGGAATAATTGTAACACCCTACATTTTTTCAGAATTGCCCATGAATGAAAAAAATGTGTTCAAAAATAATATCACTTCTGTGGTTCTTTATTTATCACACACAATTTAACCCCACTCTCTGTAACACATTATTCATCAAAAAAGCACATTTTTCCACCACAAGTCATATTCAGGCCCCATTTTCACACAGTTTTTGGGGTCTGGTGTTGCAAACTTGGATCAGCTATGGAAGACTGTACAAGATCCTTTCCATGAGAGAACTTCTGGTGATGTGAGGTCATTGAGTCCAGATCTGATCAGCTGAGCATCAAGCACATGACTTTATCAGCACATGGAAGACTAAAATATGACATTTTCAGGTCTGCAAGGGTGATCCAAGATAACTGGATGTGGGTGTATATTGAATTAGTTGAACAAAGATATGCTCTCTTTGAAATGCTGAAGCATTTTCTTAAATGTGTCCAAGTTTTAGTGCTATTAACCTTCAAATGGCCATACCCACCAGTGAAAATGAGACACTTTTATTATATATATCTGTATATCACTGGCTATAAAATCCAAAATACTTGTTAGATTAGCTTCTTATAACAATTGGTATGTGTGTCATTGACATGCTCATGTAATGGGTAATTTGCATTATCATGTGACAATTACCACCTTGAATTTTTTTGAAAATACCTTGAAAAATTGGCATTTTTTATGAAAAATCATACCATTTTTTTGGCCGATGGAAGTGAAAGAAGACATCAGCAGCAAGAATAGCCACACCATGCATGGGAGATTCATTGGACTGAAAGACCAGGCTGTGAAAAATGCATTAAAATACTTTAAAGTGACTCCCAGGAATCAAAAATGCCAAAAAGTTCATTTTTCCCTTTAAGCGATAGCCCGCTTTTTCGCGGAATAATTGTAACACCCTACATTTTTTCAGAATTGCCCATGAATGAAAAAAATGTGTTCAAAAATAATATCACTTCTGTGGTTCTTTATTTATCACACACAATTTAACCCCACTCTCTGTAACACATTATTCATCAAAAAAGCACATTTTTCCACCACAAGTCATATTCAGGCCCCATTTTCACACAGTTTTTGGGGTCTGGTGTTGCAAACTTGGATCAGCTATGGAAGACTGTACAAGATCCTTTCCATGAGAGAACTTCTGGTGATGTGAGGTCATTGAGTCCAGATCTGATCAGCTGAGCATCAAGCACATGACTTTATCAGCACATGGAAGACTAAAATATGACATTTTCAGGTCTGCAAGGGTGATCCAAGATAACTGGATGTGGGTGTATATTGAATTAGTTGAACAAAGATATGCTCTCTTTGAAATGCTGAAGCATTTTCTTAAATGTGTCCAAGTTTTAGTGCTATTAACCTTCAAATGGCCATACCCACCAGTGAAAATGAGACACTTTTATTATATATATCTGTATATCACTGGCTATAAAATCCAAAATACTTGTTAGATTAGCTTCTTATAACAATTGGTATGTGTGTCATTGACATGCTCATGTAATGGGTAATTTGCATTATCATGTGACAATTACCACCTTGAATTTTTTTGAAAATACCTTGAAAAATTGGCATTTTTTATGAAAAATCATACCATTTTTTTGGCCGATGGAAGTGAAAGAAGACATCAGCAGCAAGAATAGCCACACCATGCATGGGAGATTCATTGGACTGAAAGACCAGGCTGTGAAAAATGCATTAAAATACTTTAAAGTGACTCCCAGGAATCAAAAATGCCAAAAAGTTCATTTTTCCCTTTAGGTTACACTGGTGTAAATGTTTTCCATAGGCCTCAGTGCTAACGTTTTAGCGTATGCTGTTGGCTATATGAACCATGGGTCCAATTTTTTTTTTTAATCTGAAAAATTGACATTTCGGGAAACTTTTTACACAAAAAAATCATATCTGTCTAGCAGGGAATTCGCCTTTAAATCTTGTGTTTTCGTAACTAGTGTCAGATCCGCATAAAAAAATACTGTCATATTTTAGACCACACCAACAAATTCAAACTTCACTACAAAGGGTTAATTCCTGTGCCAATGGCTATCTTACCTATGGGAAATCATAGGGAAGAGGTGTGATGATTTTTTTATGCAAAAAGCACACAAGGCTATTGACCAATCAGGGCCCAGTGTCTATTTTATTCTCTCCTATATATTCCTCCCGCATCCGCTAGAGGTCTCTCCGAGCCTTATTTACACCAGTGTAACCTAAAGCGATAGCCCGCTTTTTCGCGGAATAATTGTAACACCCTACATTTTTTCAGAATTGCCCATGAATGAAAAAAATGTGTTCAAAAATAATATCACTTCTGTGGTTCTTTATTTATCACACACAATTTAACCCCACTCTCTGTAACACATTATTCATCAAAAAAGCACATTTTTCCACCACAAGTCATATTCAGGCCCCATTTTCACACAGTTTTTGGGGTCTGGTGTTGCAAACTTGGATCAGCTATGGAAGACTGTACAAGATCCTTTCCATGAGAGAACTTCTGGTGATGTGAGGTCATTGAGTCCAGATCTGATCAGCTGAGCATCAAGCACATGACTTTATCAGCACATGGAAGACTAAAATATGACATTTTCAGGTCTGCAAGGGTGATCCAAGATAACTGGATGTGGGTGTATATTGAATTAGTTGAACAAAGATATGCTCTCTTTGAAATGCTGAAGCATTTTCTTAAATGTGTCCAAGTTTTAGTGCTATTAACCTTCAAATGGCCATACCCACCAGTGAAAATGAGACACTTTTATTATATATATCTGTATATCACTGGCTATAAAATCCAAAATACTTGTTAGATTAGCTTCTTATAACAATTGGTATGTGTGTCATTGACATGCTCATGTAATGGGTAATTTGCATTATCATGTGACAATTACCACCTTGAATTTTTTTGAAAATACCTTGAAAAATTGGCATTTTTTATGAAAAATCATACCATTTTTTTGGCCGATGGAAGTGAAAGAAGACATCAGCAGCAAGAATAGCCACACCATGCATGGGAGATTCATTGGACTGAAAGACCAGGCTGTGAAAAATGCATTAAAATACTTTAAAGTGACTCCCAGGAATCAAAAATGCCAAAAAGTTCATTTTTCCCTTTAGCGATAGCCCGCTTTTTCGCGGAATAATTGTAACACCCTACATTTTTTCAGAATTGCCCATGAATGAAAAAAATGTGTTCAAAAATAATATCACTTCTGTGGTTCTTTATTTATCACACACAATTTAACCCCACTCTCTGTAACACATTATTCATCAAAAAAGCACATTTTTCCACCACAAGTCATATTCAGGCCCCATTTTCACACAGTTTTTGGGGTCTGGTGTTGCAAACTTGGATCAGCTATGGAAGACTGTACAAGATCCTTTCCATGAGAGAACTTCTGGTGATGTGAGGTCATTGAGTCCAGATCTGATCAGCTGAGCATCAAGCACATGACTTTATCAGCACATGGAAGACTAAAATATGACATTTTCAGGTCTGCAAGGGTGATCCAAGATAACTGGATGTGGGTGTATATTGAATTAGTTGAACAAAGATATGCTCTCTTTGAAATGCTGAAGCATTTTCTTAAATGTGTCCAAGTTTTAGTGCTATTAACCTTCAAATGGCCATACCCACCAGTGAAAATGAGACACTTTTATTATATATATCTGTATATCACTGGCTATAAAATCCAAAATACTTGTTAGATTAGCTTCTTATAACAATTGGTATGTGTGTCATTGACATGCTCATGTAATGGGTAATTTGCATTATCATGTGACAATTACCACCTTGAATTTTTTTGAAAATACCTTGAAAAATTGGCATTTTTTATGAAAAATCATACCATTTTTTTGGCCGATGGAAGTGAAAGAAGACATCAGCAGCAAGAATAGCCACACCATGCATGGGAGATTCATTGGACTGAAAGACCAGGCTGTGAAAAATGCATTAAAATACTTTAAAGTGACTCCCAGGAATCAAAAATGCCAAAAAGTTCATTTTTCCCTTTAGGTTACACTGGTGTAAATGTTTTCCATAGGCCTCAGTGCTAACGTTTTAGCGTATGCTGTTGGCTATATGAACCATGGGTCCAATTTTTTTTTTTAATCTGAAAAATTGACATTTCGGGAAACTTTTTACACAAAAAAATCATATCTGTCTAGCAGGGAATTCGCCTTTAAATCTTGTGTTTTCGTAACTAGTGTCAGATCCGCATAAAAAAATACTGTCATATTTTAGACCACACCAACAAATTCAAACTTCACTACAAAGGGTTAATTCCTGTGCCAATGGCTATCTTACCTATGGGAAATCATAGGGAAGAGGTGTGATGATTTTTTTATGCAAAAAGCACACAAGGCTATTGACCAATCAGGGCCCAGTGTCTATTTTATTCTCTCCTATATATTCCTCCCGCATCCGCTAGAGGTCTCTCCGAGCCTTATTTACACCAGTGTAACCTAAAGCGATAGCCCGCTTTTTCGCGGAATAATTGTAACACCCTACATTTTTTCAGAATTGCCCATGAATGAAAAAAATGTGTTCAAAAATAATATCACTTCTGTGGTTCTTTATTTATCACACACAATTTAACCCCACTCTCTGTAACACATTATTCATCAAAAAAGCACATTTTTCCACCACAAGTCATATTCAGGCCCCATTTTCACACAGTTTTTGGGGTCTGGTGTTGCAAACTTGGATCAGCTATGGAAGACTGTACAAGATCCTTTCCATGAGAGAACTTCTGGTGATGTGAGGTCATTGAGTCCAGATCTGATCAGCTGAGCATCAAGCACATGACTTTATCAGCACATGGAAGACTAAAATATGACATTTTCAGGTCTGCAAGGGTGATCCAAGATAACTGGATGTGGGTGTATATTGAATTAGTTGAACAAAGATATGCTCTCTTTGAAATGCTGAAGCATTTTCTTAAATGTGTCCAAGTTTTAGTGCTATTAACCTTCAAATGGCCATACCCACCAGTGAAAATGAGACACTTTTATTATATATATCTGTATATCACTGGCTATAAAATCCAAAATACTTGTTAGATTAGCTTCTTATAACAATTGGTATGTGTGTCATTGACATGCTCATGTAATGGGTAATTTGCATTATCATGTGACAATTACCACCTTGAATTTTTTTGAAAATACCTTGAAAAATTGGCATTTTTTATGAAAAATCATACCATTTTTTTGGCCGATGGAAGTGAAAGAAGACATCAGCAGCAAGAATAGCCACACCATGCATGGGAGATTCATTGGACTGAAAGACCAGGCTGTGAAAAATGCATTAAAATACTTTAAAGTGACTCCCAGGAATCAAAAATGCCAAAAAGTTCATTTTTCCCTTTAGCGATAGCCCGCTTTTTCGCGGAATAATTGTAACACCCTACATTTTTTCAGAATTGCCCATGAATGAAAAAAATGTGTTCAAAAATAATATCACTTCTGTGGTTCTTTATTTATCACACACAATTTAACCCCACTCTCTGTAACACATTATTCATCAAAAAAGCACATTTTTCCACCACAAGTCATATTCAGGCCCCATTTTCACACAGTTTTTGGGGTCTGGTGTTGCAAACTTGGATCAGCTATGGAAGACTGTACAAGATCCTTTCCATGAGAGAACTTCTGGTGATGTGAGGTCATTGAGTCCAGATCTGATCAGCTGAGCATCAAGCACATGACTTTATCAGCACATGGAAGACTAAAATATGACATTTTCAGGTCTGCAAGGGTGATCCAAGATAACTGGATGTGGGTGTATATTGAATTAGTTGAACAAAGATATGCTCTCTTTGAAATGCTGAAGCATTTTCTTAAATGTGTCCAAGTTTTAGTGCTATTAACCTTCAAATGGCCATACCCACCAGTGAAAATGAGACACTTTTATTATATATATCTGTATATCACTGGCTATAAAATCCAAAATACTTGTTAGATTAGCTTCTTATAACAATTGGTATGTGTGTCATTGACATGCTCATGTAATGGGTAATTTGCATTATCATGTGACAATTACCACCTTGAATTTTTTTGAAAATACCTTGAAAAATTGGCATTTTTTATGAAAAATCATACCATTTTTTTGGCCGATGGAAGTGAAAGAAGACATCAGCAGCAAGAATAGCCACACCATGCATGGGAGATTCATTGGACTGAAAGACCAGGCTGTGAAAAATGCATTAAAATACTTTAAAGTGACTCCCAGGAATCAAAAATGCCAAAAAGTTCATTTTTCCCTTTAGGTTACACTGGTGTAAATGTTTTCCATAGGCCTCAGTGCTAACGTTTTAGCGTATGCTGTTGGCTATATGAACCATGGGTCCAATTTTTTTTTTTAATCTGAAAAATTGACATTTCGGGAAACTTTTTACACAAAAAAATCATATCTGTCTAGCAGGGAATTCGCCTTTAAATCTTGTGTTTTCGTAACTAGTGTCAGATCCGCATAAAAAAATACTGTCATATTTTAGACCACACCAACAAATTCAAACTTCACTACAAAGGGTTAATTCCTGTGCCAATGGCTATCTTACCTATGGGAAATCATAGGGAAGAGGTGTGATGATTTTTTTATGCAAAAAGCACACAAGGCTATTGACCAATCAGGGCCCAGTGTCTATTTTATTCTCTCCTATATATTCCTCCCGCATCCGCTAGAGGTCTCTCCGAGCCTTATTTACACCAGTGTAACCTAAAGCGATAGCCCGCTTTTTCGCGGAATAATTGTAACACCCTACATTTTTTCAGAATTGCCCATGAATGAAAAAAATGTGTTCAAAAATAATATCACTTCTGTGGTTCTTTATTTATCACACACAATTTAACCCCACTCTCTGTAACACATTATTCATCAAAAAAGCACATTTTTCCACCACAAGTCATATTCAGGCCCCATTTTCACACAGTTTTTGGGGTCTGGTGTTGCAAACTTGGATCAGCTATGGAAGACTGTACAAGATCCTTTCCATGAGAGAACTTCTGGTGATGTGAGGTCATTGAGTCCAGATCTGATCAGCTGAGCATCAAGCACATGACTTTATCAGCACATGGAAGACTAAAATATGACATTTTCAGGTCTGCAAGGGTGATCCAAGATAACTGGATGTGGGTGTATATTGAATTAGTTGAACAAAGATATGCTCTCTTTGAAATGCTGAAGCATTTTCTTAAATGTGTCCAAGTTTTAGTGCTATTAACCTTCAAATGGCCATACCCACCAGTGAAAATGAGACACTTTTATTATATATATCTGTATATCACTGGCTATAAAATCCAAAATACTTGTTAGATTAGCTTCTTATAACAATTGGTATGTGTGTCATTGACATGCTCATGTAATGGGTAATTTGCATTATCATGTGACAATTACCACCTTGAATTTTTTTGAAAATACCTTGAAAAATTGGCATTTTTTATGAAAAATCATACCATTTTTTTGGCCGATGGAAGTGAAAGAAGACATCAGCAGCAAGAATAGCCACACCATGCATGGGAGATTCATTGGACTGAAAGACCAGGCTGTGAAAAATGCATTAAAATACTTTAAAGTGACTCCCAGGAATCAAAAATGCCAAAAAGTTCATTTTTCCCTTTAGCGATAGCCCGCTTTTTCGCGGAATAATTGTAACACCCTACATTTTTTCAGAATTGCCCATGAATGAAAAAAATGTGTTCAAAAATAATATCACTTCTGTGGTTCTTTATTTATCACACACAATTTAACCCCACTCTCTGTAACACATTATTCATCAAAAAAGCACATTTTTCCACCACAAGTCATATTCAGGCCCCATTTTCACACAGTTTTTGGGGTCTGGTGTTGCAAACTTGGATCAGCTATGGAAGACTGTACAAGATCCTTTCCATGAGAGAACTTCTGGTGATGTGAGGTCATTGAGTCCAGATCTGATCAGCTGAGCATCAAGCACATGACTTTATCAGCACATGGAAGACTAAAATATGACATTTTCAGGTCTGCAAGGGTGATCCAAGATAACTGGATGTGGGTGTATATTGAATTAGTTGAACAAAGATATGCTCTCTTTGAAATGCTGAAGCATTTTCTTAAATGTGTCCAAGTTTTAGTGCTATTAACCTTCAAATGGCCATACCCACCAGTGAAAATGAGACACTTTTATTATATATATCTGTATATCACTGGCTATAAAATCCAAAATACTTGTTAGATTAGCTTCTTATAACAATTGGTATGTGTGTCATTGACATGCTCATGTAATGGGTAATTTGCATTATCATGTGACAATTACCACCTTGAATTTTTTTGAAAATACCTTGAAAAATTGGCATTTTTTATGAAAAATCATACCATTTTTTTGGCCGATGGAAGTGAAAGAAGACATCAGCAGCAAGAATAGCCACACCATGCATGGGAGATTCATTGGACTGAAAGACCAGGCTGTGAAAAATGCATTAAAATACTTTAAAGTGACTCCCAGGAATCAAAAATGCCAAAAAGTTCATTTTTCCCTTTAGGTTACACTGGTGTAAATGTTTTCCATAGGCCTCAGTGCTAACGTTTTAGCGTATGCTGTTGGCTATATGAACCATGGGTCCAATTTTTTTTTTTAATCTGAAAAATTGACATTTCGGGAAACTTTTTACACAAAAAAATCATATCTGTCTAGCAGGGAATTCGCCTTTAAATCTTGTGTTTTCGTAACTAGTGTCAGATCCGCATAAAAAAATACTGTCATATTTTAGACCACACCAACAAATTCAAACTTCACTACAAAGGGTTAATTCCTGTGCCAATGGCTATCTTACCTATGGGAAATCATAGGGAAGAGGTGTGATGATTTTTTTATGCAAAAAGCACACAAGGCTATTGACCAATCAGGGCCCAGTGTCTATTTTATTCTCTCCTATATATTCCTCCCGCATCCGCTAGAGGTCTCTCCGAGCCTTATTTACACCAGTGTAACCTAAAGCGATAGCCCGCTTTTTCGCGGAATAATTGTAACACCCTACATTTTTTCAGAATTGCCCATGAATGAAAAAAATGTGTTCAAAAATAATATCACTTCTGTGGTTCTTTATTTATCACACACAATTTAACCCCACTCTCTGTAACACATTATTCATCAAAAAAGCACATTTTTCCACCACAAGTCATATTCAGGCCCCATTTTCACACAGTTTTTGGGGTCTGGTGTTGCAAACTTGGATCAGCTATGGAAGACTGTACAAGATCCTTTCCATGAGAGAACTTCTGGTGATGTGAGGTCATTGAGTCCAGATCTGATCAGCTGAGCATCAAGCACATGACTTTATCAGCACATGGAAGACTAAAATATGACATTTTCAGGTCTGCAAGGGTGATCCAAGATAACTGGATGTGGGTGTATATTGAATTAGTTGAACAAAGATATGCTCTCTTTGAAATGCTGAAGCATTTTCTTAAATGTGTCCAAGTTTTAGTGCTATTAACCTTCAAATGGCCATACCCACCAGTGAAAATGAGACACTTTTATTATATATATCTGTATATCACTGGCTATAAAATCCAAAATACTTGTTAGATTAGCTTCTTATAACAATTGGTATGTGTGTCATTGACATGCTCATGTAATGGGTAATTTGCATTATCATGTGACAATTACCACCTTGAATTTTTTTGAAAATACCTTGAAAAATTGGCATTTTTTATGAAAAATCATACCATTTTTTTGGCCGATGGAAGTGAAAGAAGACATCAGCAGCAAGAATAGCCACACCATGCATGGGAGATTCATTGGACTGAAAGACCAGGCTGTGAAAAATGCATTAAAATACTTTAAAGTGACTCCCAGGAATCAAAAATGCCAAAAAGTTCATTTTTCCCTTTAGGTTACACTGGTGTAAATGTTTTCCATAGGCCTCAGTGCTAACGTTTTAGCGTATGCTGTTGGCTATATGAACCATGGGTCCAATTTTTTTTTTTAATCTGAAAAATTGACATTTCGGGAAACTTTTTACACAAAAAAATCATATCTGTCTAGCAGGGAATTCGCCTTTAAATCTTGTGTTTTCGTAACTAGTGTCAGATCCGCATAAAAAAATACTGTCATATTTTAGACCACACCAACAAATTCAAACTTCACTACAAAGGGTTAATTCCTGTGCCAATGGCTATCTTACCTATGGGAAATCATAGGGAAGAGGTGTGATGATTTTTTTATGCAAAAAGCACACAAGGCTATTGACCAATCAGGGCCCAGTGTCTATTTTATTCTCTCCTATATATTCCTCCCGCATCCGCTAGAGGTCTCTCCGAGCCTTATTTACACCAGTGTAACCTAAAGCGATAGCCCGCTTTTTCGCGGAATAATTGTAACACCCTACATTTTTTCAGAATTGCCCATGAATGAAAAAAATGTGTTCAAAAATAATATCACTTCTGTGGTTCTTTATTTATCACACACAATTTAACCCCACTCTCTGTAACACATTATTCATCAAAAAAGCACATTTTTCCACCACAAGTCATATTCAGGCCCCATTTTCACACAGTTTTTGGGGTCTGGTGTTGCAAACTTGGATCAGCTATGGAAGACTGTACAAGATCCTTTCCATGAGAGAACTTCTGGTGATGTGAGGTCATTGAGTCCAGATCTGATCAGCTGAGCATCAAGCACATGACTTTATCAGCACATGGAAGACTAAAATATGACATTTTCAGGTCTGCAAGGGTGATCCAAGATAACTGGATGTGGGTGTATATTGAATTAGTTGAACAAAGATATGCTCTCTTTGAAATGCTGAAGCATTTTCTTAAATGTGTCCAAGTTTTAGTGCTATTAACCTTCAAATGGCCATACCCACCAGTGAAAATGAGACACTTTTATTATATATATCTGTATATCACTGGCTATAAAATCCAAAATACTTGTTAGATTAGCTTCTTATAACAATTGGTATGTGTGTCATTGACATGCTCATGTAATGGGTAATTTGCATTATCATGTGACAATTACCACCTTGAATTTTTTTGAAAATACCTTGAAAAATTGGCATTTTTTATGAAAAATCATACCATTTTTTTGGCCGATGGAAGTGAAAGAAGACATCAGCAGCAAGAATAGCCACACCATGCATGGGAGATTCATTGGACTGAAAGACCAGGCTGTGAAAAATGCATTAAAATACTTTAAAGTGACTCCCAGGAATCAAAAATGCCAAAAAGTTCATTTTTCCCTTTAAGCGATAGCCCGCTTTTTCGCGGAATAATTGTAACACCCTACATTTTTTCAGAATTGCCCATGAATGAAAAAAATGTGTTCAAAAATAATATCACTTCTGTGGTTCTTTATTTATCACACACAATTTAACCCCACTCTCTGTAACACATTATTCATCAAAAAAGCACATTTTTCCACCACAAGTCATATTCAGGCCCCATTTTCACACAGTTTTTGGGGTCTGGTGTTGCAAACTTGGATCAGCTATGGAAGACTGTACAAGATCCTTTCCATGAGAGAACTTCTGGTGATGTGAGGTCATTGAGTCCAGATCTGATCAGCTGAGCATCAAGCACATGACTTTATCAGCACATGGAAGACTAAAATATGACATTTTCAGGTCTGCAAGGGTGATCCAAGATAACTGGATGTGGGTGTATATTGAATTAGTTGAACAAAGATATGCTCTCTTTGAAATGCTGAAGCATTTTCTTAAATGTGTCCAAGTTTTAGTGCTATTAACCTTCAAATGGCCATACCCACCAGTGAAAATGAGACACTTTTATTATATATATCTGTATATCACTGGCTATAAAATCCAAAATACTTGTTAGATTAGCTTCTTATAACAATTGGTATGTGTGTCATTGACATGCTCATGTAATGGGTAATTTGCATTATCATGTGACAATTACCACCTTGAATTTTTTTGAAAATACCTTGAAAAATTGGCATTTTTTATGAAAAATCATACCATTTTTTTGGCCGATGGAAGTGAAAGAAGACATCAGCAGCAAGAATAGCCACACCATGCATGGGAGATTCATTGGACTGAAAGACCAGGCTGTGAAAAATGCATTAAAATACTTTAAAGTGACTCCCAGGAATCAAAAATGCCAAAAAGTTCATTTTTCCCTTTAGGTTACACTGGTGTAAATGTTTTCCATAGGCCTCAGTGCTAACGTTTTAGCGTATGCTGTTGGCTATATGAACCATGGGTCCAATTTTTTTTTTTAATCTGAAAAATTGACATTTCGGGAAACTTTTTACACAAAAAAATCATATCTGTCTAGCAGGGAATTCGCCTTTAAATCTTGTGTTTTCGTAACTAGTGTCAGATCCGCATAAAAAAATACTGTCATATTTTAGACCACACCAACAAATTCAAACTTCACTACAAAGGGTTAATTCCTGTGCCAATGGCTATCTTACCTATGGGAAATCATAGGGAAGAGGTGTGATGATTTTTTTATGCAAAAAGCACACAAGGCTATTGACCAATCAGGGCCCAGTGTCTATTTTATTCTCTCCTATATATTCCTCCCGCATCCGCTAGAGGTCTCTCCGAGCCTTATTTACACCAGTGTAACCTAAAGCGATAGCCCGCTTTTTCGCGGAATAATTGTAACACCCTACATTTTTTCAGAATTGCCCATGAATGAAAAAAATGTGTTCAAAAATAATATCACTTCTGTGGTTCTTTATTTATCACACACAATTTAACCCCACTCTCTGTAACACATTATTCATCAAAAAAGCACATTTTTCCACCACAAGTCATATTCAGGCCCCATTTTCACACAGTTTTTGGGGTCTGGTGTTGCAAACTTGGATCAGCTATGGAAGACTGTACAAGATCCTTTCCATGAGAGAACTTCTGGTGATGTGAGGTCATTGAGTCCAGATCTGATCAGCTGAGCATCAAGCACATGACTTTATCAGCACATGGAAGACTAAAATATGACATTTTCAGGTCTGCAAGGGTGATCCAAGATAACTGGATGTGGGTGTATATTGAATTAGTTGAACAAAGATATGCTCTCTTTGAAATGCTGAAGCATTTTCTTAAATGTGTCCAAGTTTTAGTGCTATTAACCTTCAAATGGCCATACCCACCAGTGAAAATGAGACACTTTTATTATATATATCTGTATATCACTGGCTATAAAATCCAAAATACTTGTTAGATTAGCTTCTTATAACAATTGGTATGTGTGTCATTGACATGCTCATGTAATGGGTAATTTGCATTATCATGTGACAATTACCACCTTGAATTTTTTTGAAAATACCTTGAA
This sequence comes from Siphonodentalium dalli, assembly GCA_032622095.1. NCBI lineage: Eukaryota > Metazoa > Mollusca > Scaphopoda > Gadilida > Siphonodentaliidae > Siphonodentalium > Siphonodentalium dalli. The sequence continues at coordinate 113,553,437 of CP136063.1, forward strand.
AAATTGGCATTTTTTATGAAAAATCATACCATTTTTTTGGCCGATGGAAGTGAAAGAAGACATCAGCAGCAAGAATAGCCACACCATGCATGGGAGATTCATTGGACTGAAAGACCAGGCTGTGAAAAATGCATTAAAATACTTTAAAGTGACTCCCAGGAATCAAAAATGCCAAAAAGTTCATTTTTCCCTTTAGCGATAGCCCGCTTTTTCGCGGAATAATTGTAACACCCTACATTTTTTCAGAATTGCCCATGAATGAAAAAAATGTGTTCAAAAATAATATCACTTCTGTGGTTCTTTATTTATCACACACAATTTAACCCCACTCTCTGTAACACATTATTCATCAAAAAAGCACATTTTTCCACCACAAGTCATATTCAGGCCCCATTTTCACACAGTTTTTGGGGTCTGGTGTTGCAAACTTGGATCAGCTATGGAAGACTGTACAAGATCCTTTCCATGAGAGAACTTCTGGTGATGTGAGGTCATTGAGTCCAGATCTGATCAGCTGAGCATCAAGCACATGACTTTATCAGCACATGGAAGACTAAAATATGACATTTTCAGGTCTGCAAGGGTGATCCAAGATAACTGGATGTGGGTGTATATTGAATTAGTTGAACAAAGATATGCTCTCTTTGAAATGCTGAAGCATTTTCTTAAATGTGTCCAAGTTTTAGTGCTATTAACCTTCAAATGGCCATACCCACCAGTGAAAATGAGACACTTTTATTATATATATCTGTATATCACTGGCTATAAAATCCAAAATACTTGTTAGATTAGCTTCTTATAACAATTGGTATGTGTGTCATTGACATGCTCATGTAATGGGTAATTTGCATTATCATGTGACAATTACCACCTTGAATTTTTTTGAAAATACCTTGAAAAATTGGCATTTTTTATGAAAAATCATACCATTTTTTTGGCCGATGGAAGTGAAAGAAGACATCAGCAGCAAGAATAGCCACACCATGCATGGGAGATTCATTGGACTGAAAGACCAGGCTGTGAAAAATGCATTAAAATACTTTAAAGTGACTCCCAGGAATCAAAAATGCCAAAAAGTTCATTTTTCCCTTTAGGTTACACTGGTGTAAATGTTTTCCATAGGCCTCAGTGCTAACGTTTTAGCGTATGCTGTTGGCTATATGAACCATGGGTCCAATTTTTTTTTTTAATCTGAAAAATTGACATTTCGGGAAACTTTTTACACAAAAAAATCATATCTGTCTAGCAGGGAATTCGCCTTTAAATCTTGTGTTTTCGTAACTAGTGTCAGATCCGCATAAAAAAATACTGTCATATTTTAGACCACACCAACAAATTCAAACTTCACTACAAAGGGTTAATTCCTGTGCCAATGGCTATCTTACCTATGGGAAATCATAGGGAAGAGGTGTGATGATTTTTTTATGCAAAAAGCACACAAGGCTATTGACCAATCAGGGCCCAGTGTCTATTTTATTCTCTCCTATATATTCCTCCCGCATCCGCTAGAGGTCTCTCCGAGCCTTATTTACACCAGTGTAACCTAAAGCGATAGCCCGCTTTTTCGCGGAATAATTGTAACACCCTACATTTTTTCAGAATTGCCCATGAATGAAAAAAATGTGTTCAAAAATAATATCACTTCTGTGGTTCTTTATTTATCACACACAATTTAACCCCACTCTCTGTAACACATTATTCATCAAAAAAGCACATTTTTCCACCACAAGTCATATTCAGGCCCCATTTTCACACAGTTTTTGGGGTCTGGTGTTGCAAACTTGGATCAGCTATGGAAGACTGTACAAGATCCTTTCCATGAGAGAACTTCTGGTGATGTGAGGTCATTGAGTCCAGATCTGATCAGCTGAGCATCAAGCACATGACTTTATCAGCACATGGAAGACTAAAATATGACATTTTCAGGTCTGCAAGGGTGATCCAAGATAACTGGATGTGGGTGTATATTGAATTAGTTGAACAAAGATATGCTCTCTTTGAAATGCTGAAGCATTTTCTTAAATGTGTCCAAGTTTTAGTGCTATTAACCTTCAAATGGCCATACCCACCAGTGAAAATGAGACACTTTTATTATATATATCTGTATATCACTGGCTATAAAATCCAAAATACTTGTTAGATTAGCTTCTTATAACAATTGGTATGTGTGTCATTGACATGCTCATGTAATGGGTAATTTGCATTATCATGTGACAATTACCACCTTGAATTTTTTTGAAAATACCTTGAAAAATTGGCATTTTTTATGAAAAATCATACCATTTTTTTGGCCGATGGAAGTGAAAGAAGACATCAGCAGCAAGAATAGCCACACCATGCATGGGAGATTCATTGGACTGAAAGACCAGGCTGTGAAAAATGCATTAAAATACTTTAAAGTGACTCCCAGGAATCAAAAATGCCAAAAAGTTCATTTTTCCCTTTAGCGATAGCCCGCTTTTTCGCGGAATAATTGTAACACCCTACATTTTTTCAGAATTGCCCATGAATGAAAAAAATGTGTTCAAAAATAATATCACTTCTGTGGTTCTTTATTTATCACACACAATTTAACCCCACTCTCTGTAACACATTATTCATCAAAAAAGCACATTTTTCCACCACAAGTCATATTCAGGCCCCATTTTCACACAGTTTTTGGGGTCTGGTGTTGCAAACTTGGATCAGCTATGGAAGACTGTACAAGATCCTTTCCATGAGAGAACTTCTGGTGATGTGAGGTCATTGAGTCCAGATCTGATCAGCTGAGCATCAAGCACATGACTTTATCAGCACATGGAAGACTAAAATATGACATTTTCAGGTCTGCAAGGGTGATCCAAGATAACTGGATGTGGGTGTATATTGAATTAGTTGAACAAAGATATGCTCTCTTTGAAATGCTGAAGCATTTTCTTAAATGTGTCCAAGTTTTAGTGCTATTAACCTTCAAATGGCCATACCCACCAGTGAAAATGAGACACTTTTATTATATATATCTGTATATCACTGGCTATAAAATCCAAAATACTTGTTAGATTAGCTTCTTATAACAATTGGTATGTGTGTCATTGACATGCTCATGTAATGGGTAATTTGCATTATCATGTGACAATTACCACCTTGAATTTTTTTGAAAATACCTTGAAAAATTGGCATTTTTTATGAAAAATCATACCATTTTTTTGGCCGATGGAAGTGAAAGAAGACATCAGCAGCAAGAATAGCCACACCATGCATGGGAGATTCATTGGACTGAAAGACCAGGCTGTGAAAAATGCATTAAAATACTTTAAAGTGACTCCCAGGAATCAAAAATGCCAAAAAGTTCATTTTTCCCTTTAGGTTACACTGGTGTAAATGTTTTCCATAGGCCTCAGTGCTAACGTTTTAGCGTATGCTGTTGGCTATATGAACCATGGGTCCAATTTTTTTTTTTAATCTGAAAAATTGACATTTCGGGAAACTTTTTACACAAAAAAATCATATCTGTCTAGCAGGGAATTCGCCTTTAAATCTTGTGTTTTCGTAACTAGTGTCAGATCCGCATAAAAAAATACTGTCATATTTTAGACCACACCAACAAATTCAAACTTCACTACAAAGGGTTAATTCCTGTGCCAATGGCTATCTTACCTATGGGAAATCATAGGGAAGAGGTGTGATGATTTTTTTATGCAAAAAGCACACAAGGCTATTGACCAATCAGGGCCCAGTGTCTATTTTATTCTCTCCTATATATTCCTCCCGCATCCGCTAGAGGTCTCTCCGAGCCTTATTTACACCAGTGTAACCTGTAAAGTTGGAATTGTAGATATGTGATCATCCATCACTGCGCGGCATCAGTTCATTGTTTACGGTGTTTTTGTTGACATTGAAGCTCTTGTGAATTACACTGGTGCGCACAGTACGGTACATGTATACCCTCTCTTGTAAATGTACATGCATGTACTCTGAAACAATCAGATTCTGAACACTGTCAACTGCATTTTCAACATTCTTTCCCCAAGTCATTCAAGTTATTTCAATTTCGTCTAGGCGTTCATTCGTCAACCAATCAAAGAGGGGTAACTCTAACTTATCTTCATCGGGTATGGAGGAGATTTTACAAAAGCAATTATTTAATCAATCTGCCTTTTCATCTTGTCCGGTTATTACAATCTGGTCTGTTTTCAGGGCTGGTATTGGTTTAGATTCCGGTTTAATGAGGTGGTTTAATGTTTTCCACCAGAGTGAGGAATCAGTGAAACATCTACCCAGTATTGACTGCGTTTTCTCCAGAGACTTTTGCTTGGAACGTCTAATTTTTGTTATAATTTCATTTCTTTTCTTTTTATAATTATTCCACGCTTCGATGGTACCTTTTTTTTTTTGCCAAATTGTACAAACGTTTCCTTTGTCTCATAAGTTTACGTAGTTCACATGTTAACCATTCGGGCTCATTTTGTCGAATTGATACCTGTTTGTTTGGTATATATAGGTTCGCGATGTCTGTTATTTTTTTCGTTAGAGCTTCTGCTATTTCTTCAGATCGAATTGCTGAGAGATCACTCTTAAAGTCCCACGCATTAAAGGCATTATTCATTGCGGAGTAATCGGTTCGATTATAATACCATATCCTTCTTTTTATGATTCCACTCGGCTTCTTAACTTTCAAATTCATACGTAGTAATATTGGACAATGAAACCGAGTTAAATCTGAAAAGAATGGATCTAAGACTTCATTCGATTCAACAATGTCAGGGTTGTTTATGAAATATAAGTCTATAAGAGAAGAAGAACTTTCTGTAAAGTATGTAGCTTGTTTAATTATTTGCGTTAAGCCAAATTTAAGCGCTGTTTAATATATTTAATTGGTTTAGTTTCTAATGGTATTTGGTTTGAGTTAAAATCCCCAGTAATTATTATATGTGGGATATTAGAACGATCGCCCAATGCCATTTCAATATTTGTGTATATTTTTTCCCATGAACTTATTGGTGTATTGGGTGGTCTATAAAACGTGCCAAGCAAAAAACTCTTTGTGGAGGTCGATACCTCTAGCCATACGCTCTCTATGTCAGGGATTTCGAGGTCAGTACGTCTTTTGATGTAAAATGAATCCCTTACATAAACAGCAATACCACCACCCAGCGTTAGACGGTCTCTCCTTTGTGGAGCATGGAATCCCATTATTGACAATTCGTTATCGGAAATTGCATTTGAGAGCCATGTTTCCGTAAATGAAATAATATCAAAATTTCTGGCTTCTGCAGTAAGTACATCTAGTTTCGGTGCCAAATTTTGAATATTTAAACACATTAGGGTCAATACTTGCTTGTCTACGTTGCATTCTGTCGGACCCGGGTTCTTTTCTATGTCAAATGCTCGGTTTAAAATAGATGATAATACCTCAGTCACCCATCTTCCAACTTCAGTCAGTGAATTCGTTATGTTTGACACGTGTCGTACAACAAATTTGTATAACGAAACTTTTCTGCGTGAATATTTACTCCTAAATCCTACATTTCGAAGTTTAGCGTGAAATATGGCTTGAATAATATTTCCAACAAATCTTTCGAAAACAGAATCGGGCATACGAATCAGTTGACATCCCAGCCTTTTAAAATAATGTCGTGGCAGAATGCAGTCGCATTTCAACATGTAGTATTTCAACACTATGAATAGTGCTATATGTGTAGGAATCCCCAATTTTCTTATCGTGAGATATGACAAAAGGTTTAAAGTGCTCAATCCATCAAGTGGTTTTTCTCTCTTGTCCCTCTCAAAGCTCTTGAGTAGTACATGCCGATTCTTGCCCTATGTGATACTAAATCAATCATTTGAATGTGAACATAACACCGGCATTCGATACCAGAAGTACACAAAAAAGACAAAAATCGACATGTACCAACATAGGTTCACATTTGAGGCGGGGGTGGTCAGGTCAGCATTAATTTCAGGCATCTTTGAAAAGTTAAAGTTGTTGTGCCTCGGTCTTTCAATGTATATATGTTGTTTCCCGTGTAATATATACATGTATATGTCGATGCCTTAGTCCCAGAGTTGTCTATATAAGGCACCATGCAGAACCAGCGTAAACTGCAGCAGTACCCCAAGCGTCCGTATTGGGTCCTATCCTATTTACTGTTTGTATTAACGACATTGTTGGCAACATGACATGTCATATTCGACTTTTTACCGACGACACTTCGATTGCACTGACAACTGATGACCATATAAAACACTCGGGCAATTATGATGCAGCATGATATTAAAAGACTTGAAGAATGGTCCTCCACATGGCATGTTAAATTAAATGAACTTAGGTCAGAACCATTGACATGCACTCGAAAACGCAATACGCTAAACCACCCAACTCTGACCATGAATCAACAGCCCATTAAGGAAGTCAATTCACACAAGCATCTTGGTGTTATTCTGAGTAAAGATGGTTGCTGGGGTCCCCACATCAATGCAATGACGAATACTGCCTGGAAACGTATATCCCTACTAAGAAAATATCGATTTTATCTTTGACAGAGCTAGTCTTGAAATATGTTACTTCACTCTGATTCGAACAGTTCTTGAATATTCTTGTGTAGTCTGGAATAGTTGTGTGCAACAGGAATCTGATATTATTGAAGATATGCAGTATGAAACAGCTCGTATTGTAACGGGTGCCAATAAGTATGTCAGTAAGTCGACACTTCTTGCAGAAACTGGCTGGGAAACCTTAAAATCACGACGTCAAAAATACAAACTGAAGCTATTCTACAAGATGGTGTATGACCAGGCACCAATATATATAACTCACAGTCAGATATCGGGGCGTATCACCAGACAAGGCAATTGTTTTATGGTCCCATGCAGTGTTCGATAATGAATATCTCAGAAGATCCTTCCTCCCCTCGACAACCACGCTGTGGAACAACCTTGACACAAGCAGGATTGCCATGGATTCGATAGTCACATTCTCAAAGTCATTGAATTCTAACCTGAACAATATTCCTAAATGGTTTTTATTATGCCTACACATGCGACGAGCAGGCTTTGCATTCTCGACTTAGACTGCACTGTAGCCACTTAAATTACCACACCTATTCAAAACAAAATTCTGACCAACCCATGTACATGTATGCTTGCGGTGAGCTAGAGAATACCGAACATTATTTACTCGAATGCGAAAGATACGACTCACAAAGAGCTATATTTCTAACCACATTGTCTGGCCTTTGTAACATTACCACCGAGATGCTACTCTGTGGTTCCACTGAACTCTCACATGACGATAATATAACAATTTTCAGAGAAGTAGAAAATATATCCTGAGCACCAAACGATTCAATTAGTATAATGGCCCCGAGGACTCGTCCGTTGAACCACACGCGTGCATAATAACCAAATCAAATCGAACGATATGCAACAATAAGCTAGTTTACAACCTGATCACATAAGAAAACACTTGGCGTTCGAATTCATTGTGAACTGTTACCGTGCATGGTGCGACTTGGGCTCAGAGGCTATAAATTATGTCAGGTCTTCACATATCACATAAAGGTGCTTGTTAACATAACGAAGAGCTATTCGTGACCAATTACCGTCATCAACCAACCACATTCCTATTCGTGACGAATCATCTTCTGCAAACAACATCGTCCTCGAGCCGTTACTCAACCAGCATATACTGTCCGGGTACAGTCATTATCATAACTGATGGCCGACAAAATAATAAATGAAGTACGGAAATATCCGTGTCTCTCGGACACAATAAAGCCAGAATACAAAGACAGAAACAGACAGGAAATGGTTTGGAACGAATTTTCCAACGTAGTTGGCATCAGTGGTGATTTTTGTAAAATCCAATCGAATTATATATTTTACCTGCCAGTCTCGCGCAAAACTGTTCCCAAGATTGTGATTCCATATATATATATACGGGGATATATATATGTAATTTCAAAGGGAACCCATGAATGGTCGGGGACGTGGCTAGGGATTTTCCGTTGGGGGGGGGGGTGTCCAACTTGGAAAGTCCATCTTCACCACTCCCCTTGGAATCCGAAATTCTATAATGTGTGAATCTTTATTAACCCAACTCCCTTGCATGGATTGATATTTTTAGCTTGGGGTGTATTTGAAACAACTTCAAATCCTATTCACACCAAGCCCCTTATATATATGTTTACATTTTCCTAACTGTACCAGCAATTTCCAAATGTTTAGATCCTGCAATCCATATGGTCGGAATATTTACAACTGATAGTCAATTCAGTCGGGAATTTTATGTTTTGACAAATCAGATGAACCCAGAATCTTCTTTGGCTCAAAGCATATATGTGTATCATTCCTACCAACCACAAGGCGATTAATTTCCGCATTTCCGCTTTTTCGACTACAGAGAACTCCGACTGGCCGGCATTTTGCAACTGAGTCAACTATTACTGCAGAACATTCACATAATAGGTCAAATATTTGGCCATGATTGACAGTCGTTTGCCGTTTAGCGTGTGCGACCATGCACTGCTGATAATTAAGCCGGCAATATCTATCAAATTGAAATCAATCGCTAATGTGAACAGTGTCCTAACGACAGAATTCGACCTTAAACGACTTAAGGTCGAATTCTGAGTCCCATCACTTAGTGTCATTTGTACTTATTTGAATCGTCGTTATTCACCAATTCTAGTGCCACATTGTCATTGTTGCCACCGGCTATATCAATGAGCAATCGATGATGTGGGGGGGGGGGGGGGTCTGTTCGTACAAATGGTTGAATATAAAACTTCCTCCCAACCACGGGTCCACCAACTATTTGTTTCCTCCAACAGATTGGGGTCGCATCCCCTCGTTCCCTATGATTTTTACTGGATATCAATTATATACTTAAAACTCCCATAGTCTGCATTGTAATCGTACTATATTGTGTGTTATACGTTTCATGCTGGAATCAAATGTGCATTTTTATTACCATCTGCATGGAATTGAGCCCCCCTATGTCTATGTTTGTCCTGTAGTAAATAATTATCCTGCTAATTATAAATTGATGTCATTGTGATGGCATGGCTCGTGGTACTCAACATATCTGAGTAGACTTAATGCCTCAGGTCAATCTAACCGAGGAAAATTAAAGTTGATGTGTCAACATATATATGTGGTCACCCCCTACCAACAGTACTATATCATCCACCCACCCCAGCCCTGCGTATGATTTTTTTCATCAGTTCCCCCACTCCTATTGGGGGAACTGTTAGCACTGGGAGGAAGGAATTTAATCAAACGCAGAGCCGCCCAACCTTAAAAAACCGGCGATTAACCGCCAGCGTGTGTGCAATATGAATATACCTTTATTCTCCCTTGTTCTGCCACTGATCTCATATTTATTTGTTTAATACCAACTAATACCAACTCTTAGTCTCACTTAAACCAGAGTTACTATTGTAGAGAGATACGACACTCAGCGCTAAACCGGTAATTATACTCCACTGATGCCTGAGAGGGTCGAAGCACTGGGTCTCAAATGAAATTGCATTGGAAAACTCTACCCACATTATTAAAACGATGATTAAGTTTCAATTAACAGCAGGAATGATATCATTTCACTTTTATAAAATTGAGGAAACATAGCACGGTGTTCTTATCAGTTCAGATAATTAAAAATATGTGTGGCTCTGGTGAATAATGCCGACAACATAAGACTTATGACCGGAATTGGTGGGAAATATGTGTGGGTTGTAAGCAAACATATAAACTATGGTGGCATATATATGCCACTCACTGTGAATATATTATTTCCGAAACACAAGAAAGGTCTACTTTATCTGTTTTTCGTATGTGATATATCTGAGAAACTATAGGGGAATTATTAAAATGCCTCCCATATAGAGGAAATCCATGGCCAGAATTGTGGGGTACATAATGTATATAAAGGCTGATTATAGAATATAATCTACACTCAGTACCTGTGTAGAAAGTAAGATTCCAAATGGATACCGAACCACGTTCCTGGAAAAAGCACCAAAAAAGTCCAAAACACATTGCACAGCTATCAATTGTGCCAATGCCAGATGGAAGAATGACAAGCAAGATGTTATTTATTTGATAGTTCACAACTATATAGATAATTTACACAACAACTATAAAATAGATTATGCGAGAACTAATTTTCAAATTCCAAGTTTGACCTTATACATGTGACAGAAACATGCATCAGAACATGTTTTGCCATATGTAGCAATATACTAGTAATCGGATAAATATTTCAATGTACACATGTGCATAGCCCATTATAAATTATAATTTACATATACACAAAACGGTTGTATTATATATACTGGTATGTTCATAAATGGAGAAGTTTACTATATTTAAAAATGGAGAAAATGAGACTAATTGGAAACAAGGAGCTACACTCCCTAAATGGATGGAGAGTTTCCATCGCTTGTCTGTTGGAACTTTGGAAGCAACTATCTGAAGACGCACTTAAATACCTCCTTACTAACAGACTGAACCAGGATTGTCTAGAGAACCTGTTTTCAGGTATCAGATCTTCGGGTGGATTTCGGGACAATCCAGAGGCTGACCACTTCGCCAATTCATTCAGGAAATGCTTTGTCACTGCAGCACTAAAACCGCCAAAAACTTCAAATTGCATCGATGATGCTGACAAGATTTTAGTCACCATCGGAAGTATCTGTACCAAACAATCAAGCCAACCAAATTATTTGGATTTTCAAGTACCCCAAGACACTCCAGCACATATTGTCACAGGGTATCAGTGATACTGTGGCATCATTGCCGATATCTAATGCATTAATGTACATTGCGGGATACTGCATCTTTAAAGCAACTGAAAACCACACAAGCTGCAATTGTGTAGATAAATTAATTGTGAAAAAAGGTAATCAGATGGTGACATAAAAAAATATTCACTTCTCTGAAAGACATTAATTAACCCAGATGAGAAAATGGGGGACTCAAAATCCCGACTGATGAAACCTTCATGAAATTCACTCTCCTTGAAGGAATATTTGTCACCCTCTTTCCAAATGTAATGTACCTTGGCAAGATACATGCAATGCGGAGAGCATCCATGCATGGTGCCAGTGATGTGAATTTCCAATGTTGTGATTCAGTTGGTAAGAAAATCACGGATCTATTTATCATTGAAATTCCAACATCACGACACTAAACAGGAAATAAACGAACCGCAAGGATAGAAAGCTACTAAAAATTAGTCATCTGTAAATGAAATACATGTAAGTATCAATTTTCTCATCTCCACTAGCATGAGCATGTATGTGATTGTTTGTGTCTGTGAACAATGGACAAACATGACAGATTATGTGCAGGGGCGGCGGAAGCGACAAAAAAGTGGGGGGGCACCATTTTTTAAAAATACTACATGAATGAATTGAAAACTGTTCCAATATGCGCCAGCGCAAAGATTGTTTAGTATGATGTTATTCGTGGCTACAGCATGTACCATTATGGAGGTAGAAAATAAGAAAGAGTTTAAATGATGCTACTCTGCTACTCACTTATTTTTGCAGCCAATGTGTGAAAGATGACCTATGACGTTGATACAACTTCTAAAACCTGCGTCCTTTGTCATAAATGTTATGATGAAATTAGTATACACTATACTGTATAATCCAATTCACTCCACATATGACAACCGTTGATATCGAAAAAACAATAATCACAAGTAACTTTGAATATTAAATAACAACTATAATATATATGTACACAAACACTTGCATGTACACAGTAAAACTTAATGTAGAAAATAATCATTCTAACTCTTCTTATTTCTCGGTAATAACGAATTAGCTGAGTTGATAAAAATCATAGTCAAGTTATTCCAATGAATACTCAGCATCAACTGATATGGTATATAGCAAGTGATCTCATATCAGGAGTTTGACCACCTTGGCATGAACTTGTATACCTGCCAAGCCCCAGGTTTGCACTTTTATTGAAGACACTCAAATTTAAACCTTTGATTGGTATGATGAATGTGATTTTAATTAGACAAGCTGCTGCATACAAGACATGGCTATAATGGTGCCCCCAGAAGACCTGAGCTCTACAAAGAACTCAAAGTCTGTAGTTAAATTCCCAGAGGGCAATTACTCAGACACAGTGTCAATACTGACCAAGGGATTAACTATCTATCTTGCTAGCCATAACCATAGTCATAGTGGCATAACTCGGATAAGATTAAACACAATTTTGTCTACTAATGGAATGTTTTCTTGGGAATCAAAAATTATTTTCTCCAATGTATTTAGTATTGGAAGATTATGTACCCATAATTGTGGAAAAAAGTGGGGGGGCACGTGCCCCCTGTGCCCCCCCCCGGCTCCGCCGCCCCTGATTATGTGATAATACATTGTTTATTCCCTATAGTTTTCTATTGCCAGCCATCTCTCCTGGCATAGAGACCCTCTCAGTTGCTAAGAGTGCAAATTAATTACATAGAGCTGTATGCGAGTGTCGTATCTCCCTATAAAATATATCTAAAATAACTCTGCTTAAACCGTGTATTCATTAAACTTAATATCTACACATCTGTCGAACGAGCTCACTGCGTGAGTTGATGCGAGACAAAAAATAAATAAACGCCAACTGTGAACATCAAATTGTCTGAAATACATCGCACTTAATTCTAGCACACTCACGTTGTGGGCTCGGTCGCACCATAACCGGAGACGAAACATATAAGCTATCAACTTGCTGTCGAACCCCCTCCATGCCATAACTTGTCATTATATTGTAAATTACTTTATTATATGAATTATATCGATTGAATACTGTATACACCAAAAAATATATACACAACAAAGGATATTTACTTTATGACAGAGCAATACATGTACATGTACAATTTACAATATTAGGACCATTGGGTTCCTACTTGGGAGAGAGTTTGGTTCATGCTATTGCGTTGCAGTGATTCGATTATATCAATGTATTGGGTTACATTACTATAACCACTGTCAGTTATATGAGGCATGGTGAAACTTACTAACTATAGTACTGCCATAATTGTGTTTATGTCTGGGTGAAACAAATAAAGTGAACATTAAAATCTCTTTTCCTGCATGACTGAGCGACCATATTTCAGTTGCCCAAAAGAACCAAACTATCGCAATAATTCGGAACCAAAATACTGTTTGCAGTGTATAATCAAGGGGAAATATAGCGATGGAACTGCATGGCATTAATCGCTTGACATCGGTTGTACCTTGACAATGTTTCTACAATACAGATGTACTTCCCGATATTTGAAATATATATGGATATCAAAGCAGTGCAATGGGATGCGTACGTTTTATCAGACATGTGAAGACCAGAGGAAACTCGAACTACTATAGATAGTATAAGGGTGCAGTATACTGATACCGGGAATTGTAATTTATTGTACGGTACGCCATGATCACGGGATGTCTTCAATCAGCATCAAACATCCTCACAATGTTCTAAATGTTATGTGAAAATCCCAAAGAAATCGTGACCATGATAATGATAGCATGTCAAATGTACGTGCATGGGCCTATAACGTGTCATTTTCTCGTTCACTTCTCGCTGTGAGGGGATTTTCAAATCAATTTCCCTATATTAGGCACCGAAGTAACGGGAGTCACTACACCGAAGTCGTGGCAACCAGTAACAAGACGTAGCACGCGCCTCACTGTACAGCATTACATTTGATCCATTTTGTTTTGTTCGTTAGCATGTTTCGACTTTAAAGGTGTACGTCTGTGTGTGTAACATGCAATATGGTGGGCAAGATAACCTCATTTTCTGGGAGTATATGACCGCTCACTTCAATGTCTAAAGTTATAAATGTGACAGAAACCTGCATCAGAACGCATTATTCTTGTTGCCATGACATAATTATGCCTGTCATTTCATGCAAAAGTTGACTGCAAAAAAATCCAAAATGGCGGGCAAAATGGCAAAAGGGATTTTGCGTTAAATTTCACAAGATCTTTTCCATTTATACGAAAACTACAAGCGTATTTGTGCCACCATACACGATGTCCAATCCTAATCCGATAATAGTAAGTCATAGCCCGAGGATTTTACAACTCGGTGTTTTAAAATGTGTCAAATTGACGGCGAAAATTGCGATCGGAAATCAACATTTAATTGTGTTTGTTTATTTTTCACTAAATCTTCACATATCGAAAAATTGATACTAAATTGATAGCCAATAAGTAGTGATATATTCCATCATATTAGTTACCAAAAACCGCCAAACTAGTCTCATAATATATCAAATTAGTGTCCCAAAACACACAACGAGTTACCAAACCATATACAGAGTTACAAACCACCACCTACTATGCAAAACCAAACTGTGAGAATCCAAATCCATACGACGAGAGCCCCAAATCCAAATATTGTCAAAAAACCACCGAAAGAGTGTCCCATGCAATCCACCCAAAAGAGTTTCTTTAACCAGCCATGTATAGTGGATAAAACCATAGGCAAATAGTATCCAACCCACACATATAGTACCCAAACACCCAATGATGTCTCAATCCACCCGATTAATGCTCCCAACAATTCAAGGAATGTTCCAGACCACACTGGTAGTGCCACAAACTATGTAACTGGTGTTCCAAACCACACAGGTTGTGTCCAAAACCACCAGCAGGTATCTCAAACCACCCAAATGAGTGTCCCTAACCATCAAATTAGTGTTCCAAAAGCAAACAACGGGCGCACAACGAGTGTGTCAAACCATTCAATGAGCGCCCGAAGCCACACAAAGAGTGTCGCATTCCATCCAGTGGGTGTCCAAATCCACATAAAGAATGTCAAATAAGCATTCATTGGTACCTCATGCCACACATCTAGTGTCCAAAGCCATCTGGGTAGTGTCCTATGTCATACAGCAGGTGTCCAATAACCACCAACATGTCGTCTCAATCCATTCATCTAGTTCCAAATGGCCCAATCAATGACCAAATTAGTGTCCCAAAATCAAACCAATTGGTGTACCAAACTATCCAACGGGTGTTCAAACCACCAAACTGTTGACCCAAACCATAAAACTAGTATCACAAACCATCCAAAATGAGTTTCCAATCCATCCAACAGGCGTCACAAAACATCTACTAACTGTCATCTCAAAACTTTCAAATGGTGTACACACCCTCCATCGAGTATTCCAGACCATCAAATGAGTGTTCCAAACCATCCAATGAGTTTACCAAACCATGGGACACTCGATGGATGGTTCAAGATATTCGATGGGTGGTTTTCTACACTAGTTTGTGGCACTCATTATATGGTGTGGGACATTCAGGGGGTGGTTTGCGACACTAATTGAATATTTTTAGACACTCCTATTGGTTCGAGGCAATCGTCGTGTGGCTTGGGACACTCACTGGATGGTTATGGACATTCATTGGTTGGTTTGGGACACCCGTGTGTGGTTTGGGGTACTCAATTGATGGTTGGTTTGAGATGCTCATTGGGTGGTTTGGGACACCACGTGCATGCATGATTTGGGACACTCTGTGGGTGGCATACATGTATATATGGCAATCAGATGGTTTGGAACACTCATTTGTCGGGTTTGGACACGATTTGGATGGTTTGGTACTCCAGTTGGGTGGATTAGGGTACTTATTAGGTGGTTTGGGAAACAATTTGGCTGATTTGGGACGCCAGTTCTGTGTACTGGGACACTCACTATTAATAGGGTGGTTTGAGACAACCGTTGGTCTGTTTAGTTGAAACTTGATCATGCTATTAATCTCTACTCTGTTTAACGCCCGTACATAGATATCATATTCCACCAGTAAAAAACGCGGGCTCTTTTTAATGTGACAAGGAAGTGTATAGTATTGAAAAACAGTACAGGTAATATATTTCTTAGTTATTACATGTTCCTTATTTATCTACTTCACTGTAGTTGAACGTCCTAACTCAAAATTGCATGATTTATGTGACCGATTTTTCTTTGCATCGCTTAAAATTTCTCCAGGGTAATTATTTGCAATGTTTATTGCGATATCGGCTCACAATATCACAGAATGCAAGCAATCTCGAGCTGGAACCACCCCCTGTGTAGTAGATTAATGAGGAACAAGTAGTGAAAAAGAAATAGATTTCTTGCCATGTTAGTTCAATGTTATAAAGTTCCCCCGTCAGAACGGGCCAGAACATCAAAAAGTTCTACCGGTGGAATATGATATCTACGGGCGTTAGCCATAGTATAGATTCATCGCATGATCTAACTCGAAACATGTGGATTAAATGTGGTCCAATTTGGGAAACGATGGGGTGGTGCAAACAATATCCATATAGCTGCATGTGTTTTTGAGACATCGCAAAATTTGTTGTTGTATTTGTTTTTGTTAGTCCCAGGCATGACTGTTCAAAGGGCAATTTCTCCCGGGTATTTTTTTTTAGTCCCATGCAAGTACAAAGGGCGACGCTCGGCATGTCTCGGCGACAAGTATATCACATGCTACTGTGCCATATATCTACCATATGTAAATGTCAATATAATTTCAATACATGTGAAATGTGGGTACCGAGAGGGGTGCACATTGGTAAGCTATGACTGGTGGTGCAATCGAATCTCTTTAAGTGTGAAACCCCAGGACACATTCGCCACGCCCCTGCCGATGAACTAAGTTGTATTATGGTTCCGATATTATGTAGTTTCGATTCATGTTAACTATGTGGTATGTATCCATTTGTTGCAGTTGTTATATTACATGCAAAATTATGTATAATTCTGGCGGAAATAGGAAAACAAAATCCTGCAATTACCATCATTTCCCCACCGAATCACCATACAAATTGCCCGAATATTTACGTAATTTTCCCGAAAATACCAAATTTCAAACTTGCAAAATGTCTTGGGAGGGCTATAGTCATCCCAGCCCATGGAATCTGAAGACTACTTGTACAATATTCAGTACTTGTCAAATCATGTGGCTAACAGTTATATATGTAATATATATGTAACTTTTTGTCTGAAAACAGCACATTTTCTACTAAATACTGGTTGGAAAACTAAAGTATGATAATAATTTAAATATTAAAATAATATCATCACAAGGTCATAAAAGATTATTGAAATGATTTTGTCTCTAAAATACGTTTATTTTTTATTAAATAAAATGAAGACGGTTGAAAAAACGTTATCAATTAAAAAATTTGTCTCACAATATGAAAGCTGTTTTGCTATCGGAACCCAAAAAACGTTTTGAATCCATTAGTGCCATGTTTTTAGTCATATAGAATCCCAATTAACTTAGATTTCATTTTGCTTTATTTGAGCAAATACGGGCTCAATCTGCCTTGTGCATGGTCTGTAATAACTTAGGTAACAATATGTTTTAAGGCGTTTCGGTGACTTCTCTAGATGGTACTACCATTGGTAGAGTCCAACTCTTCCCCTTTTTACTGACCGACCACATTTAAACATATTTGAATCCCAACTATCCATGGACCATTCGCACCAAATGTCAAATTAATCAGTCAGGTGATACCAGAAAAGCTCTTTCAATGAATTTCATATCCGCGATTTCATTAGACAGACAGTGGTAAGTGTCCTAGCTCCGACTCTTCTTGACCGGCTGATCCTGGTATAACAAATCTGGTCTAGTGATTTCCGAGCATACAATTTAGGAATCAAATTCATTGGTACCATTTTCATCAAGTGAAACAATGAACTTTAGGTAAAGGTTAATCAGCATGGCATCGCTGTGCTTCCTTGGTGGTATCAATTTAATAAATATACACATAGATCTCATTAGCATAGACAGAAAGGGTTAACATCCGATATATACATATCAAAGAATATCTGATAAAATATCAAATCTGTAATCATGAGAATCTATGAATTAGTACCAACTTGGAACAGAAAAACTCAACTATTTCTCTTATGGATGGGTTAATGTTTTTTTTGGGGCAAGTGGTTGGATATTAAATCTTATAGTTGTTAGAATTAATCCCAATCAAAAATTCAAAAGACGTTTCAAGCAAACTACAGACCCAATGATAAATGAATTCTTAAATGTCCTTCGACATTTTAGATTGCTAGCAGATACAAGACAGTCAATGACTGTGTGGTCGCTCACCTGACTGTAAAGAATGGGACTCTGAAGACTACAACAGTCAGTAATGGTCAAAATCACTTAAGACAAGTAATTCTAAACAGGGACATGGCTGGAAGTTCTCAGATGAGCAAGGCTCTTCACCTTAATTTTTTGTATTGCACACCACTGACAAATCTCCAACCCCTAATTACCCTTTTTAAACAAGACAACCAGACCACAGTCCTAAGTTCACAAAATTCCATCTGTACATCCCTTAGAATTAAATTTTACAACCGGTACCAATACTTCTATCTCTCGAACTTGGAAATAGCTAATATGACATCGACCATAAAGTTAAAATTTGTGGCCATTTTGGTCGAACTCTTTAACCCGAAGTAGGAAAATATGGACTGTTACTGGTTGAAAAATCAAATCTACAACTGATGCTGTATCAGGCATGAAATTTCCAACTGTTTAAAATTTTGATCAAAGTATGGGGTCAAAACCCCACCTCCTCTACACTTCCGCCTCATTGTCCCCACCCAGGCAGCTTAGAAATCAATAGGAATCTATATATTATTATACCAGTATCAAACAGCATAGATACGGGTAGGGTGGGTGGTTGAGAGTTAAATCTCTTATCTCTGCCCCTATTTGAACAAACGTAAATCCCCATCTATGAGATCCATTCATCTAGAAATTTCAGACGGTAGATTTTAAGAGTTGAAGAGAAGTGATTTTCCTCAAAAGTATCATAAAAATGACCCCATGTGTACAAATCTGAACCCCACTCACCAAAGGACCCTCCATACCAAAAATAAGCTAAATTGGCCCGATCGTTTATTA
This sequence comes from Siphonodentalium dalli, assembly GCA_032622095.1. Lineage (NCBI taxonomy): Eukaryota > Metazoa > Mollusca > Scaphopoda > Gadilida > Siphonodentaliidae > Siphonodentalium > Siphonodentalium dalli. The sequence continues at coordinate 113,572,336 of CP136063.1, forward strand.
GAAGAAGTTTTTTGAAGAATTACTATGGAGGGAAAGAGTTATGGCCCTGGCTTCTCACCTTGGGGGGAAAGGGTTATGGGCCTGGCTTCTCACCTATATGGCCTGATGAACTCATTTGAACAAATCTGAATGTGAGTTACCAAGGGGACATCCACACCAAAATATATAAACCCATTCGGTCTTTAATATGTATCTGGAGAAGAAAAATATCGACGGACGAATGGAGACATCCCAACAGAGGGATGGATGGGAGGACAGACTGACAGACAAATTCAATCCAAAATACCCCCCAAGTTTTCTTTTCAAATCAGGGTATAATGAGTTCAACTGGATAGGTGGTGGTTAAGAATATAATATTGGAACAGCCAAGTCTGAATATAATGTCTAACTTTTGCAGAATGAGGTCCCTAAAGGGTGAATTTAGTGATGCAATCATGCAAGGCGGGCTAGCATCGCCAACTTCACCCTCTGGGGACCTCATTCTGCTTAGGCCTCAACTGCTATGGGAGACATAGGAACAGATTGAAGTTCTCCAGTTAATTGGTGATGTGCACCCATTGGGCACCTCAATTATCCATTTTATCTTCTGCAAATAGGGGATATAGAAACTGAACAGAAGGGAAAAGTAAGTAGAAATGTTAATTTAAGACCCTGTATACTTCCCTGAAGATGAGGCCTAAGCAGAATGAGGTCCACGGAGAGTGTATTTGGTGAGACATCCCAACAGAGGGAAGGATGGGAGGACAGACTGACAGAGAGACAGACAAATTTAATCCAATATACCCCCAAGTTTTCTTTGCAAATCAGGGTATAATGAGTTCAACTGGATATGTGGTGGTTAAGAATATAATATTGGAACAGCCAAGCCTGAATATAGTGTCTGACTTTTGCAAAATGAGGTCCCTAAAGGGTGAATTTAGTGATGCAATCCTGCAAGGTGGGCTAGCATAACCAAATTCACCCTCTGGGGACCTGTTATGTTCCTGGCTCGGCCCATATTTGACACAGTGACCCCATTTGAACAAATCTGAACACCAGTCACCCGAGGATCCTCCATATCAAATATTAGCTAAATCGGCCCAATGATTCTTGAGAAGTCGTTCTAAGAATTACTATGGAGGAATAGAGTCATGGCCCTGGTTTCGCAACTAATTGACCTGGTGACCTTATTTGTGAGTCACCTAGGGAACATTCACACCAAATATGAACCCATTCGGTCTTATAGATCTGGAGAAGAAGACGATTCTGGACGGACGGACGGATGGACGCCGGATGAGGAGTGATTACTATAGCTCCACCGGAGACTTCGTCTCAGGTGAGCTAAAAAGAGTAGAGACTGGAGTCATACATTGTACACAAGACAGATATTAATTACCTGTCACTGTACATAAACAAAACATGGCTGTTAGTATATCGCTGCACACATGTGTGTCCATATGTTAGACTGTTATGTTTATTGTTGTAATCCAATGCTGTTCACATGTTCTGGATTTTAGAGTGATTTAAACCAATTTGCTGTGTTGACTCTATGGGTACCACTGGGAATGTTATAATGATAATAGTTTCACCTAGTTTAAAACATTTTTTTTTAATTGAGCAAATTTAATTTAATTGAGTTAAATCTAAATGAAGGGGTTAATTAACAGTATCGGTTTGCTCCAACAATGTCTTTATCAAATCAGCAGGACTCACCAAATTTTTTAATTTAAAAAAAGAAAAGAAATTTTTTGTTAATATTTTTTTTTAATTGAGCAAGGAGTTCAATCTAAAAAAAAATATTAATTTTTTAAAAGAGCTAATATCCCCTGACTCCGCCCATATATGACCTGGTGATCCCATTTGAATCCCAGTCACACAAGGAACATTCATACCAAATATAAGCCAAATCGGCCTGATGGTTCTTGAGAAGTTGTTTTATGAATTACTATGGTGGGAAAGAGTTATGGTCATGGCTTCACAACTATTTGACCTAGTGACCTTATTTGAACAATTTGTGAGTCAACCTTGGGAACATCCACACCAAATATGAACCCAATCAGTCTTATGGTTTGGGATAAGATGATTCTTGAAGGACGGACAGATGGGGACGGATGGATGGCTAGATGGCCAGACGACGATGGACGAGGAGTGATGACTATAGCTCCACCGGGTGAGCTAAAAACTGACTGCCAGTAATGTAAGGACCCTTCATATTAAATATAAGCTAAACTTAGCCCGGATGGTTCTTGAGGAAAAGACATTTTAAGTATCACTATAGTGGGAAATAGTAGAGCGGTTAATTTAAGGCAGATAAAATCTGGAATCATGCACTTTTGAGTAGAAGCATGAAACTTCTCACATATCATTATGGACATATATGGATCAATTTCTGATATGGACCTATTTTCAAAAATTCAAAATGGCCGCCAAATCCAAGATGGCGCCCAAGGGGGTCACTAAATTTCCGGTTATGACCCTATCTCTAGTTATACAGCGATAACAGAAAAAATATTTGACATATGATGGTTTAGTTAATTGTTAGGTATTCGCCATATATATGCGCATTTAATTAAACTCATTTTGTTAGCCATCCCCCAAGATGGCCCCCAAAATATCCCAAAATGGCCGCCAAAATTAAAAAAAAAGGCTATATGGGAATTTCTTCTCGGAATATTGAGAGTAGTCATTTACTATCAATTTCGAGTCATGTTGAGTATTCTGGGTTACCGCCGGACCATGTATACGTTTAAAAAAACGACTATCAAATCACCCACATAGTACATTAGTATTATTCCAACCACGCTATGTCCGTTGAGAGCTCTGTAATATACACAATAATAATTGTCTGGACATGCAAAAACAGTATCACATTGTTTATCCAAAATTGCTATACTTATACAACAATTACTGCCAAAATAGCCGTCAAAATGGAAAAAATCTTGAATTTTCGTTCAAATTTACTTTTTTGGGGGTTAATTCTGGGATATAAAAGTTGTAAGACTCACAGGCATATCTCTGAGACATACTAATTCAAGGAATTTCAGGGGTGGTCCATAAGATGTCTATAAAAATCCAAGATGTCTGCCAAAATGACAGCGTAAATTTTACACCATTGTCATTTTTGCATACAAACGTTAAATTTTTCAACTCTGTAAGACTCCGTCATAATTATTGTGGTACACTCTAGTGACATAGGCAATATTAAACTATGTGCTGGTAGTTAAAATAAAGATAACTGCCAAAATGACCGCTATAATAGGAATGTTTTAGTACAACCGTGGAACCTCTCTGCTAAGTAAGATTGTTATATGATAACATGTCCGATTTGACTAAATCAGGTCCATGATTATGCTGTTCTGTACCTGCTATATGATATTGTGATTCTTGTACATGATAACATATTGGCATAATTATGCTACACCAGGCTAATGTTACATGCCACAATGTTCCTGCTTGATAATCTCAGGATGCTTATATAAGAAATATATGAAAAATATACTATCATATGTACTGGAAGTAGTTTCACCATAAGCGGTTCATTGCATTGCTGTGACTACCTTCATAATAGTTTAACGTTATAATATGGACAGAAACAAATTATGAGGGTGTGTCTAATGTATAATAGATCAATAGAATGCGTATAATTCGAATGTACCAAGGATTACATGCCCTTGTTCAGCCAGTTTTCGGTCGGATGTGATTAAAATAGCTCTGTTGTCATTGAAAGTGAAAACCAATTATTTAAGCAATGAGTACTTCATAACACAACATCCGTGTTATTCTGTTACAAGACTAACTACATTTTTGCAGAACCATTCAAATTGTAGATGGTTGATCAGTCGAATAGCTCTATTTCATTAAATTCGAACAATGTGTCATGTCAGATGGCACATTTTCTCCACATCATCGTACTTGAGTTGAAAATGTAACAAGGCATTTTCTTCCAAATTCGACAATATGACCATGAGTTGCTAACATACCTCTGATGATCACCACTTTGTTAGTGAGGTGCACTTAGGGACACGTTTAGAAATACATAAGAAACGATCATGAAATTTAACAAATCCAGCTTAAAACTGACTTTTGGGGCATTATATCGATTCATATTAGCCAACATGTTTGGTATGCATTTGTTGCATCAAATTATGGTCACTATATGACAATAGCTTCCACATATGTGCACTACACAGGCTCATCATACATGTCATTATGTACCTGCTACATTTGATGGTGTTTCTTATATATAATACAGGTCGGATTATACCAGACCAGGGAACATGGCTCATCGCACTTGCCACAATGAATCTGTTGTGCTCGACCAGGACTATTATAAACCTGTTCAATATAGACTACACCAGACTGATTGTGTATGCCAGAAAATGAGAAAGCATCTGGTATAAACGATTAGATCCATTCCGCAACCAGAGATTGGTCCAACTATTGCAGAGATGTCTGTTGAACGTGTCGAGTTGTCACACAGTCTACAACTTCACCCAGTCATGTTCTATGAGTTGAGATTGTATGATGCCGCTGGTAAATCAATGCATTTGATTCCTTCCTCTTTGAGATAACGTTTCCCAAGCCTGGTTCAGTGTGGTCTGGTGGTATCTTCTACCAGAAAGGAATATGCACCTATAGTACCTGCAAACGGTCGCACAAACAGGTCTAGAATTCCACCCATATAACTTTAAGCATCAATGGTGCCGTTCTGGATGATAAACATGTCTGTGCGACCGTCAAAAGGCATCCCTCCCCACACCATAACCGAACCACCATCTTAGCGGTTATCTTCCACCACTGTGGCATCAGTGAAACTCTCATATCGCCTCCTCCAGACCAAAACACGTCTGTCAAGGAAATCTAGGCTAACTCTGTTCACAGCACGGTTGACCATTGTTGCACTCTACAGTTGACACATTCCGCGCACCGCTGTACATGGTGTCATATGTGACGTGGCAGCACGATTACGACCTCCTTGAGCGTAACGAACATCGTGTTGTCTGTTTCTGTTGGCCAGTGTTGAAATTATGACCCCAGCCTCATTCTGGGGGGGGGGGGGGAGCGCTGCAGTGATATGACATTCATGGTATGTGCCAGATTCACAGTTTCTTTGAGATAAAGCCATCATAAAGGTTATATGTTTGTCTTATCATTTCGTACCCGCAGATGACTATGTCGTGACTTCTTTCCACAGTAATATGGGTATTGATGCGATTCCACACCTGGATGCAATGTTATTGCTGTCACCTGGCCATGCAGAAACCTACCTGTGACATTCCAGATTGGAGCATCACCACCCCTCTGGACAAATTGTGGGTGCTTAATTCGGAAACCTTTTTAAATCAATGCCGAAGAGTTGTTGGTAATAGCCACTCATGTGACACTATACAGTTATCGCCTGGTGTTGAGGAAGACACGGATATTTGTCGCCCGTTTGGGGATGAATGTCTCCCGAGGGGCTTTGCCCCGAGGGAGACATTCATATCCCAAGCGGGCGACAAATATCCGAGTCTCCCGAAAAATAAAGGCGATAACCGTTTTGTTATCCGCACTGAATAACATTGGCATTCCACCAGCTTAATCAAGTCATAATTTAACACAAGATGACAAAACATGAAGCAAGATTTGTAGCTTTGGTGAAAACGGAAAAGTATTCGTAATATCTGCAATGCACATGTCGACATATTATTAACACAATATGGGCTCTAAAATTATCATATAAAGTTCATCAGCGCATGATATACGGACATACATGTACATGTATAGGACAACGAGTCTGTGAATTTGGAGATGCATGATGCAATACAAAGTATTGTCCCGACAACGGGTTTTAACATGACAAGATTCATCGGACATTTTTTTAACCAAAGTATAGCAATGTTAAAAAGCATAATTCTGAGCTACCCATTTGTAACAATAGTTACATGTAAATACGCTAGATCACAAACAATAAGTGGATGTGTATTAGCTAGTGCAGGTGCCGAAAGTTACGCCAAACGAAAGCAGCGACATCTCAACACAGCGTGTCAAACACGAAAACGACAACACACTGATCACAGGCAAAGGGGAATAACCTACTACCTCGCACGGAAAGTTAAATGTCGTATTTCCACGATTTATATGCAAACAATGTGGTCACACCACGGTTGGTAAAATTGTGTAAACATGTAGGTATATATGCGGAGTGTTATTTTTAGTATGTTGTAGAGGAGGTGGTGTGGTATAGCTACATGTGTATGTAGTATTCGTTGGTCAATATCCACAATAAACTTATGACTGACGTTACGGCCAGGGCAACAAGTTAGTGGTTGTCGCCCGGCTCAGCGGGCGACAGTGTGATTTGCCGCCCGCCACGTGACAGGTTCTCGGCCTATCAAATGATAGAGAAAAGGAGAAGTGATAACAATCTGATTTGAACACAGAAACATTGTGGACAAAATCACGAAAAACGTGGAGACCCACTTGTTCACTGGACAGATCACACCACGGTGTATTTCAAATTGTAGCATCCTAAGACAGAACAAATGATCACGCATCTACACCATAGTCAGATACGAAAGGGCTAAATTGCATATTACTGTCTAAATATGACCAATTTATGGGTAATCCTTAGCAAAATTTGACTAGTGTATATGATAACAGAAGTTCATACATGCTACACTAGTCACTACATCTGTTTACACACTATCAGATTCAGGGTCATTATGACAACAGGATCGGTATAGACTACAACAGTCTCATCACACATGTCACAATTCATCTGTTACACACGATTGGGGTCATTATATATAATACGTTCGGTATAGACTATACTAGATATATAAGGCCAAAATAAATAATATGTGGGTTTCCCCTTTCGCGCCCGCCCCATGTCAAACCGCATACCCACTTTCATTTTATTGGTTTTGAGAACAAAAAAAGTGTTCCATTTTATCCGACCGTCCAAAATCATAAAATATATCGTACTGTTCCAATTCTATCTCAAAATGAACCCAATAAATTGTAAGGAATATTCTCTTGTGTGCATTACAGTTTTCTGAATGCACATAGTGTGTATGGAATATTAAACACTAATGCACTACTTGGGTGATTTGATGGTCGTTATTTTAAAACTATTGTTTCACGACCAGGCTGTAACCAATAATAACGGAAATAGCTCCAAAGTGATGGGAAATGACTAATATCAATATTACGAGAGAAAATTACCATATACTCCTTAACATTTCTGGGGTAATTTAGAAAGAAGTGAAAAAAAATCTACGTTTGGTTGCCATTTTGGGATATTTTGGTGGCCATCTTGTGGGGATGGCTGACAAAATTGGTCTCATTATATGTACTTATGTATGGCGAACACCAAACAATTAACGACAACACCATATGTCAAATATTTTTTCTGTAATCGGTGTATAACTAGAGATATGGCCATTCGGTCACCCCTTTGATTTGACGGCCATTTTGGATTTTTGAAAATAGGTCCATATCAGAAATTGATCAGCTATGGTCCTACTATATATATGCAAAGTCTGATAGTTCTACTCAAAAGTGCATGCCTATGGGCCTTATAATGTATGTCGCAAAATTAGCCCAAAAATAGTAAATTTTAAATCTAGATTTGTTCCATTATGGCGGCCATTTTGGCAGCAATTTTTGTAAAAGTAGATAAATTTATGAACAACAATGCGATACCGATTTTTCATGTCCAGAAGATAATTATTGTATACATTACAGAGCTCTTAGTGCACACAGTGTAGTTGGAATAATACTAACGTACTACATGTATGTGGGTGATTTGATGGTCATTTTAAAAAACTGTGTATACATGGCCCGGTGGTAACCCAGAATACCCATATGATGGCTCCAAATTGATAGGAAATGACTACTGTCAATATTACGAGAAGAAATTACCACATTACCCGTAAAATGTCTGGGATAATTTAGAAAGAAGTGAAGAATTTAAGAAAAATAGATTTTTTTTTTTAATTTTGGCGGCCATTTTGGGATATTTTGGTGGCCATTTTGGGTGATGGCTAACAAAATTGGTCTCATTATATACGCATATGTACGGCGAAAACCAAACAATTAACTACACCATCATATGTCAAATATGTTTTCTGTATTCGGTGTATAACTAGACACTGCGAAATGTTTGGACCCCTTTGGCGGCCATCTTGGATTTGGCGGCCATTTTGAATTTTTGAAATTAGGTCCATATCAGAAATTGATCTATATATGTCCATAATGATATGTGAGAAGTTTCATGCTTCTACTCAAAAGTGCATGATTTTTTTCTTAACCGCTCTACTAAAAGAGTTATTCCCCTGGCTCTACCTACATGTATTTCACATTGAACAAATCTGAATCCCAACCACCCAAGGCCCCTGCATATTAAATATAAGACATGATGTTTTTTGCGAAGAAGACATTTTAAGTATTGCTATGGAGGGAAACAGTAAAGACTTAGTAAAGAGTATATCTGAACATTTCCTAAGGGAACTACTTTTCAATGAGTAATTGATAAGAAAGGGTATTTTCTCAAACATTTTAGATAAATATCCAAGTCCGGGAGCAATAGGTGTGAAGTAAAAATTCTCTGTTAATTGAATGAATTGTGATTCCGGGTGGTGTGTACATCAATTTCTAGGTGTGTGTAACGTTCTCACCCTTGAGAATTTCCTGGAATCCAAGATAGAATAAGAACTAAGTCAGTTTAATCAGTTTTGTTTGAAAACATATTTCATCAAACTATACAAATGTATATATTATTTTGATGCTATAACATAATACTACCGTTTGTATGTTAAAATTGGTATCCAATAGAAAGATGGCTACCAAAATGGCAATCAGAATGCGATAAAGAGGATTTCATTCACTCATATCTCCTATATCCGTGTCTATTGTTTTAAACTGGTGGCAAATTGTGCCTTGTTTTCTTATTATTCATATCATATGATCATTTGCGCAGAGCTATGTGTTGTTCATTTGGTGCTGGCCACTTCCAATCCCTAAATATTTGATTTTACAGAATGTGGTATGAAATTTCATAGAAAACTCACTATTGGTTCCTGGCTATATATTAATGTGAAGTGAACAGATCTGAAGCAGAGAATAATGTTCGGGATATATGTAACGAGAGGCCGATCACATTCGGCAGATGTTTAACCCATCCATTGGCAATAGTAAATTGCTATGATAGAAATCATAATCTAGAGTTTTGATGTGGAATTATAGAGTATACTGTTATGTACTAAAGTATTACAGTAAAACCTCTACAAACCGAACACCCTTCGGACCGGCCCTTCTGTTCGGTTTAGATATGTGTTCGGTTTATAGAAAATCGCACTACGATCGGAATGTATTGACGTTGTTACTAAGAGCTGTTGAAGCGCAACCAACTCATTATTGAATTTAACTTTATTCATAAAGTACCGAATAAAATATAAATAACATAGATAAATAATAAGAATTAAAACATGGTATAATAATAAGACATAATACATGTACTAGTATATAGATAAGACTGTAAACAATAAATTTTATGGTGATTCAAAAATGTCGCTGAAAATATTAATGTAGCGCATATATTGTAGTTTCATACTGTTGAATAAGCGTGTTTGGATTTCGGAGGTAAAAATTAATGTATTTGTTCACTTATGGACTAGAAAAGCCATCCGATAATAGAGAGTTACCGGATTATAGAGGTAATTTTTAATGAGAGCTTTCTGATGAATGGCAACAAGCCATATTTCCGACTAAATCCTGAAAAGTTACCCATAATTCTGCTGTGGTTAAAGGAGTCGATTAATTAGGGCATTACTGTACTTAATAATCGAAAAGGTTAAAGGTACTCAATCCGATCAGACGCTCCTAAATTACTATTTCTTTGGCTTCGTGGGTAAAAAATATTTGATTCGAGTCAAGGAACCCACCCATCAAAGCTCAGAGTGATTAGATATCGATATTTGAACTTTGCGGTTTCTATTGTTTGTGGCACACAAACTGATTGAAGCATGAGGGTCAAATGGACGATCTTGCAGATAAAGATGGCTAACTCTAAAATCAAGTGGTAATAATAACCACTTGATTTTAGAGTTATCCATCTTTATCTGCAAGACCATCCATTTGAGCTTGTGTTTCTGGTAATCAAACAATTGAAATCACAAACTTCAAAAATCTATATCTGATCAATCTGAGCTTTGACGGGTGGGTTCCTCGACTCAAATCAAATATTTTTTACCCCCGAAACCAAAGAAATAGTAATTTAGGAGCGTCTGATCGGATTGAGTACCTTTAAAAGACATGGAATGGGTAAAGGGAGTTAAATCTCCTATCTTGGCCCTGTTTGATCCATTGCAAGTCCAAGCACCCAAAAGGACCTACAGGCTACAGTAGAGCTCGATTGTTCGGGTTAAATAAATTAACATGGCAAAGTGGTGGAGGTGTTAACAGAACGCCCTTAGACAAACAACAGTATCCATGCTCAGTGGAACGTTTGTTTATTCATATATCAGATAACTTCAAATCTGACATAGCATTTGGTCAGGTTTTTATTTGTGGGTATTGTATAACTTTGACAAGGATTTGGGGTGTGGGTAGGAGGGGGAAGGGTAGGGAGGAGAAGGGGAGGGGAGCAGGGGTGGGTAGAAGGGGTGGATACAATGCATTGCAACGTAATTGCTAATTGGCATTTTTATCGAAAGTATTTGTGCGACAGTTGTCAAAACCTGATTCATTCAATTCAAATATATAGACTTTTGATTTAGTTATTTGTATTTATACAGGCTTTTTGTTTTCGCAAATATTTAACCCAGTGACCTCATTTGAACAATCTGAATACCAGTCACCTAGGGAACATCCACACCAAATATGAACCCATTCAATCCTATGGATCTGGAGAAGAAGATGTTCAAAGAATTGTTGATGGACGGATGGATGGATGGACAGATGGATGGACGAGGAGTGATGACTATAGCTCCACCGGAGACTTTGTCTCAGGTGAGCTAAAAATACAAAAGCAATTCTCAACCAGTACCAAACAGCACAAACTGATCCACAAGACATTAGTGAAAAAACATCATATTTTCCACTTCGGGTGGCCATTTTGCCCTATAATGGTGGCATTATGTCTTAGCTTCACAAAAATGTATACATTTGACAAGATTTTCCCCCAATAATATGCATCAAACTGACTTAGTGCCTAGTCTGAAAAATGGTGGCCATGATGGACGCCATCTTGTCTGGTGTCTACACGGCCACTTTCTTTTTTCGTGTTAACATCGCTTAAAAGTTGAGGGACATAATAAGGAACAAAATTGGGGAGAAGCTAAATCCCGAGTGGATAGGGGGGAGGTGCAGGGGTACCTATCATCTCCTGGACTACCCATCTAGTGGTCACCTCGAAGATCCATACAAAGTTTGGTAACAATCGGATGAGGGATGTGGCCTGTGTGCTAAAGGAAATTGTTGACGGCAGACGAATGCCAACCCATGGCAATAGCTCAAACTTTACAAATCTTGACTTTGTCAATTAGAGCTAAAAAAATGACACCTGTTTTAATTTTATCATTTAATACTATAAATAAACAATTATCTCGACAATTCATGTATACTATCAAATTCACCAATCACATCTCATTCCCTGACCTTTTTCAAATATGAAAAGTAGAGGTGCAACGATTATTGATTTTGATAATCGATAATCGGTCATCAATAATCGACTATAATCGATTAATCGTACCTAATACCATCAGTGGAAGTATTCCGTAATATGGCCTATTGGCTGGGTGCTGGTTAACTACAATGTCGCTGTTGTCGGCTGATGTCATTTTTACATTTATAAAGTGCATCATAAACCACTGTTAATGACCAATGAACACAATGTATTCAATATCTGCACAATTCTCGGCGATGTTATGGTTATAATATTTGTGAGTTCATTAGAACGAATGTAGCTATGAATTTCAGTGTCATGAATAGCCAAACATACAAACAATATAAAAGTAGGAATGCACGACGGATGGCCGACGGTTCCTAAAAAAAGGAAACTATAAGTTTCATCAAACTTCAAGAGCGTGGGTAACAATCACAAAGGTGTGCCCCCACCTGCAAATTGCAGGACTTAGAACACGTTAAGTATTTGATAATATCGAGTTTCATTCAGCATTCACTGCATGATACGCAATAGCCTGTACTAGTAACATCTAAGTATACTTATGCAATAAAAGTATACTCGCAAATGACATCGCGGAGAACATCGCTGATTAAAATGCCATAGGTTTCCTGGTTTCCAGAGAATGTCAATCAACTCCCCATTGGTTCAATCAGATTCAAGGGCAAGTGCATTCAGTTCATTGAAGACAGTGAGTCGGCATATTTCAAAGATGTAGTGCCGCCTTTCAAGTATAAATATACAACCACGTCGCCAGGCATAAGTTCAAAGCCGCCAATTTGTAGAATATACAATGACCTGAAGAGTAACCATGTCGCTTCATCAAATGAACTGCCGACTGTTTGCAACATAAGTTAGTAGTACTCATGTTGTCGGAATCTCTTTGATATGCGATCAAAGGTTGTTAACCAATCTGTTTTAGATTAAACTGTGTAAAACAAACACAGTATTCAATAATACCTGACATTTTCCGATGTCAAAATAAATAATGCAGATTAATTGATGATGGAAATGGTAATCGATTATCGGCTTTATCAACGGTTCATCAATTATACGATTAATCGTGGCACCCCTAATGAAAAGATGAACTCTTGTGAATTCTGTTCTGTAACTTCATGTGAATTCAACTTCTACTGATTAAGATCTTGTAAAATTTCACAATAAGAGTCACATACAGGAACTTTGATTGTAGATTTATGTGTTGTTCAGAATCTGCCTGGAGCAAACCATTCTGGAGCTGGTCACGCTGTGATCATTATTGCAGAATTGACATCTCATCTCATTTTTACTACTTTTATAGAAGCTCTGTCATCTCAGGCACCACCTGTAAGAAGGGACGTAAAACTTTTATCAATGGGGCTTATCCAGGAATATTATATCACATGTGACGTCCTTGCATTCTGATTGGCTGCACACTGCTATACTGTTTCCAATAGAATCCTATTCACCTACTGTTGATAAATATTCATGAGTGACTATTATTTTTCTATCTATAGTTACAAGACTCATTTTGTGCAAATCAGATTGACACCTGAGCACACGTCTAATCTGAAGCTACATTGTACGTTACTTGTTGCAATATTGGTAAATAATTAGACTTATTGATGAATTATGATGATCTTGTGTCTGATCATAGCTATCCAATGTATTTAAATAGTTTCTGTGCGTTTGGTTTGGCAAGCGGACAGTCCAAATTTTGAGTGGATGGTTTAACTTCTTTTTTCCATTTAAAATAAACAATTCAGCTTCTAAAATTTAGCCAAAATGTCGTTGTTAACCCCATGGATTCATATAAATAAATACATGAATAATGAAGAGCTGATTAAATAACATAGTGATACTCCCTTGCCATCTGTTGCGATCACCAAAAAATTGCCATAAATTGTAAAATCTGAGACCGATTTCCAAAATGTGCAGCAAATCAGACAGAAAGTTTGTGAGATTTCATGCCAGTGTTCGATATAATATAATAAACAATGTATGTCTTGTTGTTGATTATGCCAAAATAGCAGTTGAGGAGGCATAGCCCATGAGCCGCATTCCCCCTCTCGGATCACTATTTTGCCATAATTCAATCCAAATCAAGCATTGTTATATAGATAATGCATGGCTTGTCATGTCTTGTTGTTGATTATGCCAAAATAGCAGTTGAGGAGGCATAGCCCATGAGCCGCATTCCTCCTCTCGGATCACTATTTTGCCATAATTCAATCCAAATCAAGCATTGTTATATAGATAATGCATGGCTTGTCATTGACTATTCCTCCACTCAGACCACTATTTTGCATATGCATTATTTATTACGGTATATTATATTGAACATTGGTCTCAATTCTCACACAATTTCTGTGTCTGATTTTGTCACATTTAATTGTCATGAATTTTGAAAATCGGTCGCATATTTTACAATTTACGGCAATCTTTTGACGATGGCATGGGAGCACAACTATGTTACATCCAACAGCATCTATTCATGATTCATGCATTTTTTGGCGAAATTTCAGAAGTTAACTTATCTTTGATCAAACAGAAAAGGAAGTTATAAATAACGTTCACAGGCATTAACAAATTAGGACATTCCACCATAAACTGGGTACGGTTTGTCGATTTATTTATTACATAATCCAAAACCTCGATAAAACATACTTATATATACAAACGGGACGTGGAAACTAATATCGGCGTCTACAAGGCCTGCGATAATGTTTCATGTAACTATGCATTGCTTGCCCACGTAAATAAATAGTTCCAGATATATAAAGACTCTTTCACGATTTTAATGGCATATACATAATGAAATAACATTTCAACTCTTCATTCATTAGAGTGTTGGTGGAAAAATAATGGAAGCCATAGTATTTTGAGACACAAAGTACGGAATGTAAACAGAGAACAAACCGGAAGTCAAAGGTCACCTGGCACTATTTCCTGTTATGAAACAAACGTTTAATATCACACTTTATCACATAATTTGGCCATAAAAGCAGTTTCATAATTATCGGTAATAGACACGTATAATATCAGCGCGTGCGATGACGTCATGGCGTTCTTCAAATAACTTGCGATCGCTGTAGTTTATGAGTGTTGTTTTCGATGAATATTGCGCGTTGCTTCGGGTTTATTTGATCATGTGATAAAAGGTATCTCAAACTCGTTCTATTTTATACGTAATTTATCAACCTCGTCCACTAAATTCTATTTGAGCCTCGGTAAACCTCGGCTCAAATCGAATTTAGTGAACTCGGTTGATAAATTCCGTATAAAATAGAAACTCATGTGAGATCCTCTATTTATAGAATGGGTTTATTGAATGCAATAAGGGTAGGATCAAGTAATAAGTAATAATATGACACCAACATGAGCTATCCGTATTACGACACCAGACGAGACTAAAGCTAAAAGAAAATCATTGCTAGATTTTCAATGTCCGCATTGAAAAATATTATTTACCATAAATATTTCACTTATAATTTGCAAATTTTTCTGGATCTTGTTTGTACAATGTAATGGCAGAGATATTCTATATATTACTTGGAAAGTTGTGGTATTTTATTCCATAAATTAATCTATACATAACTTAAACGGACATGGCTCGTATACATAATTTGGTAAGAGGTATCTCAAAATATACATACGCAGAAAATTTCCGAACAAATTTGTTGATACTGTATAGGGTATAAATTATAGATTGTTTTGTTTGTGCCGGTTTTAATTTTTTAATCTGCGGTCGCATCTAAATAGCACCTGCAGACCATAGGGAGAAAATCTAGAGCTGTCTTTGCACTGAAATGTTATGTAACTACATAATATTGATGATTAAAACAAAGAGAAGGCGGTGTGTGAAGTTTTAAAATAGTTTCATATTAAAATAACAAAATATAGCTTTTCCGGACAGACACACGTTATTCCATTTCCAATTCCAGAATTTCAATGAATACGAATGGCAGAGTTTTTGTTCGAGGTCAGACTTTTGTGTTCGAAGTTATATTTATATGACTTCAATGCATCTTTCTGAGACATATAATGCTCATAGAATGGTCGTTCAGGTATTTATCAACATATCTTGATAAAAAAAAATCAAAACCGAATGTTTGTAGGTGTATTTTTAACTAAGCTCTATTTCTATCAATAACACTATAGGACTGAATATCTGGTCTGTTTGATGATGTGAAGAAATAAATTACTTTGAAATATGTTCCATTTTGTTTTGAAATTCGGCAGCTTACAAACAATTAGAGAGTGTGAAACTTACTTTGAATAGATCTTGAACAATTCCATAATCTGCTACTTGGAATATTGGTGCATCAGGATCTTTGTTGATAGCTACGATCACTTTACTGTCCTTCATTCCTGCTAGATGCTGGATGGCGCCTGATATACCAACAGCTATATATAGATCCTGAGGACATATATTTCTGAGAGATATATTACAATGCTTCTTCATTCAAATTTTATAATTTTGATATCAAATAACAGTAACACCAACGGTGATTATAAATGAAAGCTCAACTTGGAGAGAGGATACTCTCAAACATTACAAAAAGAGCTTTTGAGGTCAACTGGATAATGAAAGTGTCAATGACACTGTAGCTCAACTTAGAGGGGGATAATTTCACGTTGTTACAGTCAATGGAGCGATTAGAAATGCCAACAGATTAAATGTCTAAGTAATACTAGATGTCAACATGAAGAGAAAGTAGTATACATTTATAAAGTTTTGGATTCAGCATGAAAGATGTGACTTGTATGGTATGCCAAAGGATTTAGTCCAGTCTGAGTAAACTCATACCTAAATATTCATTACAACATTGAATATAAGGTCTGACGGATAACATCGCTATCTCATTTCCAAGTCCTCGGGATTCCGTAATCTGATTGATTGCGTAAATTATTTTCCGTCCAATGAAACCGTATGGGTTAATAAACAAGTGTTAGTGGGCGGAGACTCCCATAATGTCACCTCTAAATATAGTAACAGAGCGGAATTTCTCCGATCGAAAGCGATGCTTGCAAATACAACAGAGACAACAATGGCTTCGAAATTATATATTCTGATTAATTTGAAGGATGTGCTAGACCTGATAGATAGGCCTGCGCATGGTACCAACTTGGCCTCCCATAAATATAAATAGAACTCACTCATGTCCGTGTATTTGATTTACTTTCATGATTGTACCATGGTTTGCAAATCAAATTATTTGTCGTAAAAAAGTCATCTGAAAGTTAACACCGAGGAAATGACTTAATTTTATGCTTTTAAATAGTTCTAAAGCATCATTTTTTATGACGACCTTATTTTTTGCTCTCGGATGCAGCTTTCCGGTTGATGCAGCGAGTT
The DNA here is from genome assembly GCA_032622095.1 of Siphonodentalium dalli. Lineage (NCBI taxonomy): Eukaryota > Metazoa > Mollusca > Scaphopoda > Gadilida > Siphonodentaliidae > Siphonodentalium > Siphonodentalium dalli. The sequence continues at coordinate 113,589,318 of CP136063.1, forward strand.
CATCTCCCGAAAAAGAATAGTCGCACACACAACAAATATTATCTGCTGTAAGTTTATGTCGCGACACAGGCCATTGCTATTGCGAAGCACAACAAATAACACGTGGGGACACCTGTCAATCATCGATGTATTTTTTTTAATCCGTGACGTCATTTTGGGGAAGCTCTTCGCTGAATAGAAATGGTTTTGGCCACATAAGCTCCAGACTCTATATTTCAAATATAGAGTCGACGTTCACCCAGACTGGATTTAGTCATGCAGAGTAAAATCCAAGATGGCTGTTGGCAGACAGAATTTTCATCAAATCGTTCAAATTTGATAGCTCCTATCTAAAAGTGATCCTAAACATGCCTCCAAGTTTTCAAAACAAATCTCCAATAAATGTGGGCTGCAGTGTGAGCCAATGGATTCAAATTTTAAATCCAAGATGGCCTCTGGCAGCCATGGTTTTTAACGAGTCTCAGAAATAAATGTGCCAATGACACTGTAGCTCAACTTCGAAAGGGAATAATTTAATGTGTTACTCACTGTTACAGTCAATGGAGCGATTAGGAATGCGGAAAGTTGAATTGTCTAAGAAATACTAGATTATCAACATGAAGAGATATATATAAAGTAAAATCCAAGATGGCTATGTTTTCCAATGAAATTCAAAAACATTTGATAACTCCCATCTAGTAGATCAATATCAAGATCAATTTGAAGTTTGGTGATGATCGGATGAGGGAAGTGGACTGTAGGGTGTGCCAAAGAATTTAGTCATGCAAAGAGTAAAATCCAAGATGGCTGTCGGCAGCCATGTTTTATGGCCGAATGACTCCAAAATGACTTGTTCCCATCTACATGTCTATATTATTATTAACATCCAAATTCCAAACAATTCTGCCTGTAGCCAGTGGTAATGGATTGAACTTTGAAATCCAAAATGGCTGCTGGCGGCCATGTTTTTTGGCCAAAATGACTTGTTTCCCAACCTACATGTAAATGTCAACAGCCATGACAAATTTCATAATGATCCGACCAAAGGAACGACTTGAAGCCCGTGTCAAAGAATTTAGTCCTGCAAAGAGTAAAATCCAAGATGGCTGCCAGTGGCCATGTTTTATGGCTGAATGGCCCCAAAATGACTCATTTCCATCTACATGTCAATGTCAACAGCCATGACAAATTTCATGATGATCCAACCAAAATAGGGTCCTGCGAATATTCGATATTCGATTCGAAAGTCAAATTCGATTCGAATTCGAGTCGAAATTGCCAACTCAAAATTTTGAATATACACTGATGGAAAAGTAGGCTGTTTACGAACAAGTATATACACACGTCGATCTTAGCTGTTTTTGTGCCATTTAATTACAGAAAATGATGTATATATGCACCTTATAATTCTTATTGTACATCGCGATTATATATATTAAATATAAGTATAGCCAGCAATTAGCCACTATAGGACTACTAAATACGCCTGAATTCTAGCTTTGAACATGGTAGCCAAAAGCTCGGAGATCACCGATGGACCGACAACGCGCGTGAATAATAATAGCTATGAGACTGAGCAACCGCTAGCGTTATCCGCAGTCTATCCGTCTCAGATTCTGCATTATGTAGTATACATGTAGCTGAGAATTTAAATAACACGTGTTCCCGGCATCGAAAAGTACATTTTGGCAATGTTTTCTTTTGAAGTTTACTTTCAAATTTGGAGCGTTCTTTGACACTTGACAAAGTGTCGTCGTTATTCATGTTTATTTTAAACATGATAAAGCTGCAGGTAGTGCAGGGAATTACACGTGAGATGAATGCAACCTGGTGTATAAATCGCAGGCATCTGGGACAATGACCCATCTATGGAATCATCTGTCCAAGAAGCATCCAGCACTACATAGTCAGGCTACCCTGCGACTGTTGTTACATCTTCAAGTTTATAACAACGGGTGATTCCGAATGTCGATTTGCAATTTTGCATGTACATGCAAACGGTACAAATTTCAAGTGATTTTAGTTCTGATAATCCGTTTAGTGGTTATATATTAATCGTCGTGACAGCCATTTTTTCTCGACAATTATCATTTGAAGTTAATAGTATTGCAAACGACGGTTCATCGCCACATAAGTTATTATGGAACTTCGTGCATGTAGTTGATAAAACGTTTCACAAATCGTCTAATCGTTGACAAAACATGCCCAATTGAGAATGCAACACACAGATATGATTCGATTCGATATTCGATTCGATTTCCAGAATTCGATTCGATATTTGATTCGATCAAAATCTCCAATTCGCAGGACCCTAAGCCAAAAGGTACGACGTGTAGCCCATGCCAAAGGTTTTAGTCATGCAAAGAGTAGAATTCAAGATGGCTGCTGGCGGCCATGTTTTATGACCGAATGACTCCAAAATGATTCGTTCCCATCTACATGTCAATATTAACATCCATGACAAATTTCATGATGATCAGACAAACAGTACAACCTGTAGCCCGTGCTAATGGATTGAATTTTGAAATCCAAGATGGCCACTGGCATCCATGTTTTTTTGTCGAATGACCCCAAATGACTCGTTCCCATCTCCATGTCAATGTCAACAGCTATGACAAATTTCATAATGATCCAACCAAAGGTACGAACTGTAGCCCGTGCTAAAGGAATTTTTTGATGGATGCACACACACACATGCACACACACACGGATGACGGATACCAAGCCATGGCAATAGCTCAAACTTTACAAAGTAAAGTTGAGCTAAAAATTGATGGCTCTCATCTAGATGTCACCCCAAAGATCCATATGAAGTTTGGTGATGATCAGATGAGGGATGTGGCCTGTAGCGTGTGCAGAAGGATTTAGTCATGTAAAGAGTAAAATCCAAGATGGCTGCTGGCATCCATGTTTTTCAACGAAATTCTGCGAAATTCAGAAAAATTTAATTGCTCCCATTTAGTTGTCACTCAAAAGATCCATATGAAGTTTGGTGATGATCGGATGAGGGATGTGACCTGGGAGGTGTGCCAAAGGATTTAGTCATGCAAAGAGTAATATCAAATACGGTTGCCGGCGGCCAACTTTTTCATCGATAACTGCCATCTAAAGGTGATCCTAAACATGCCTAATATATTTCAATACAATTCTCCAATAAATGCAAATTTGAAAACCAAGATGACTGCTGGTGGCCATGTTTTTTAATATATTGTCAGCACAAAATTGAAAGCTCCCATTTAGAGGTCACCCCATGTTATTCAACGAAATTCAGACAAATTTGATGGCTCCCATCTAGTGGTCACCCAAAAGATCCATATGAAGTTTGATTATGATCGGATGAGGGATGTGATCTGGCTGTGCCAAACGATTTAGTCATGCAAAGAGTCAATTCCAAGATGAATGCCCGCGGCCATGTTTTTCATAAATTGTTCTAATTTAGAGGTGATCCTAAACATGCCTGTAATTTTTCAAAATAATTCTCCAATAAATAGGGGATGCAGGGTGTGCCGATGGATTAAAATTTGAAATCCAAGATAGCTGCTGGTAACCATGTTATTTATCAAATTTTGGAAATAGTCGATGGCTCCCATCCAGAGGTCACCCCGAAGATCCATATGACGTTTGGTGATGATCGGATAAGAGATGTGACCTGTAGTGTGATAATGGAAATTATTGATGGATGGACACCTCGACACATACACAGATGGATGACCCAGTGCCAACCCATGGAAATAGCTCAGATTTTACTTTGTTAAGTTGAGCTAAAAGTATGGGAAACCTCAGAATGAAATGTGTACTAGTTTATAGCTAAATCGTTTTTGTGTGCAGGCATTAATTCATCGTCAACAACAAAAAAACTATTGTCCAAAGGGACATCATGTTACTGACACACTCTTGTTTTTCAGAAATGTTCAGCCTCATGGCCTTCTTCAGCCAGATGATAAAATACACAGGTAGTAATAAACGGCCACTAGGCCACATGTCTCCCAAATAAGGTGGCTTTATATCGCTTTTTTTAGAAATGAAAAATTTGATTCTGGGAACAACCATTGAATCTAACTTTGCTTCCAACTGTCAATATTCACTATTTCTGATTAAGGCAATGATGGACGCAAAATTCATTGAATGTATTCTCAAAAATTATAAGTTGTCATGCAAAATTCATCAGACGTAACCCAGTTTCTCAAATTATATTTCGACAACAACCATAAATGCAGTAAAAATGGGCAGACGGAACGGAACCTAAACTTGATCTGTATTTTCATATGATTATCTACCAAATTTGAGATAGAAAATCAGTAACTATACAACACTAAACTATCACCCATAAACCAAAATAATCATCAAATTTTAAGTCAACAAGGACCAAAACTCCAGTAAAAATACGGAACCCAAATTTGAATGAGTAATACATCATATAACAAATGCGAAAACAATCAGATAACTAAAACTAAAGTTATCACCCAGCAAACAAAATAATCAGTAGATTTTAAGTCAACATGCACCATAAGTCTGGCAAAAATTATCGGAGTGAATCCAAAATCGAACTTGACCTGTATTTCCAAGTGGGTAATCCACATCCCAAATTTGAAAACAATTTGATAACAAAAACTAAAGTTATCATCTGGAAACCATCTTGAATGGACGGACGAACACCCTGACAGATGGACGGACAGGTATAACCACTTGATTTTAGAGTTATCAAGCTTACACCCGCAATTTGTCTGTTTGAGCTCGAGCAAGTGGACCACATCTCCAAAATTAAACAAACTTCAAAAATTGATATCTGATCACTCGGAACTTTGAAGGGTGGGTTCCTCGACTCGAATCAAATATTTATTACCCCCCGAAGCCAAAGAAATAGTAATTTAGGGGTGCTTAATCGGATTGAGTACCTTTAAGAGTAGGTAATGAGCTTAACAGTGGAATAGAAAAGAGGTCTTTTAGATAATTTGTCTTTGTACTTTATCACAGAATAGAGGATGTTATTGTTTAAATTCATTGCATAATACTCATGACATGTACTGGGATATGAAGAGTGTAATGATACAAAATATGTAATAGGTCTGTCATGATTAATCATATAATCGTTTAATAGTCAACATCAATTTTCCATATTCGATTAGTGCTTCACGGTATCTGGATTTTAATACCGACTACGATACTGAAAATGATATCGCGGTATGACTAAATATCGTCACCAATAAACTTTAGTAGAACTGCAGAAAAAATATAGAATTATTGATTTGATATACTTAGCAAAAAGTTGCATTCATTTGCTGATAATAATTATGAACAAATGTTTCTTTGACAGGTATATAAAATGAATAGTTAAGGCCAAAAAAAAAAAGGTTTTGATTCTCGGGCAATTTGTTTTGAGAATCGATGAGGGAGCGAGGGTTTTATTTTTATTTTTTATTTTTGTTATGGGGATAATGCCCATAGTTAGCATGGGTTATTATACCTTCCCAGGTTAAGAAAATCTAAGGAGAACATTGTTTTGATATAAACTAATGTATTCCACTATAAAGAATGACCAATTATCACATTATACTACCCGTACATCATATATATATTGTTGGTATATTTGATATATGTATGTACCTTCTTATAGTATATATCTATTTATATCAGACCTGTTTACTTTCATAATTGGAAATAGGGAGATTTGTCCTCAGAAATAGGGAGATTTAGTGAAAAATAGGGAGATTTTTTTCAATGTCAGTAACATGGAAAACACTTCATATTTTTGTATTTAAATGTCATAGACTGTTTGTTGCTACTGTTTGTTGCATTTAATTTTAGTTTGCATCTGCCAAACCTCAGTTACATGTTTCTTGATTTTCTGCATTCAAAGGCACACCCTTTCGGTAGTATTCACAGTTTAGTACATCTATGATCTATGCACAATTAACGGCCTTGACACCGAATACCGAGTGTCTCTAATTTCTAAAATCACTGAATCATTGGGAATAAAATTACGATTTTTCGGTTATGGATCACGCTTTATTTCCAACAAGCCAAAATACAACGATTAAAAATATATTTGCACACTATAAAATGGTGCGCTCGGATAATTTTGTCGCCAAATATATTCAGTAACATCGGTGAATTAAACTTAATTAAAGAGAATACGCATGGACAGATTTGTTTGAGGTCCGTTCGATTCTCGTTCTCTGTTATAAAACACGAAATACAACAAAGACGGAAACGGAACTAAAACAATCAAAGTTTAAATCGGGATTATACATTTTATATCTATCTATATACTTTAATATTTATCCATCTATACTATAGTAACTATATATGCTAGCCATAAAAACTTCAAATACTATTAAATTAAACCAGCATACACATCGCCAATACGCACCATATTTCTTTCCGGTTTGCGTTCCCGAAATTGGAAATCATTATTGTTTACAGCACGGAAACACATTTGACTTAATAAACTTGGGGTTTGGGCAGCTTGTGGTGACAATATACCTGGTAGTTATCATTGCCTAGTGTCTGTTGTTGAATACCAACACATACACCATTGTATGTCTATCATATTCGATGTTTGAAACATAACTAATTTCTCTTTTCTAGTTTCCCATTTTCGTGTTATCATTTGACAGCATCGGTCAATTTGAAAATCGTAATAAAATGCTTCAACGCGGGCCTTTTTTTCAGACGCAGCTATGCCCGAGATTGCCGAGAATCAAATTTTTTTTTTTTGGCCTAATTAAAATAAAAATAAATTGTCCCGAGTTTCGTTGTTTATATGACGGAGACGTATATTTATAAGTGTCTGACGTAATCGGGAATTCCCTACCAACTGCGGGTCACTTATGACATTAAAATGTCGCTAACAGTAGCTCATGTAAATAGTAACAGCAAACATGTATTGATTTCATATTTTATATTGTAACAAGAGGTGGCATCAGAGATGCTGTGTCTCGTTGCCGGTGGCTACCGCCAATTGGTGTGCATCAGTATCGGTAGACTAATTAATAGGTAAAATCGAAAAATGACTAATTAAGGGCCATAACTCCATCAAATTTTATCGTGCCGGGCTGGTTTTCGAACTCGTCCGAAATATTCTTGGCAAGTATGTCTAATCCAAATTTTAAACAAATCGGAGGACGTTTGTTGAAGTTATCGCGCTAACGAGCTAAAAATTCACGAAAAATGACTAATTAAGGGCCATAACTCTATCAAATTTTATCGGACCAGGCCGGTTTTCGAACTCATCCGAGATATTCTTGGGAGACACCTATATATCAAATTTCAATCAAATCGGATAACGTTTGTTGAAGTTATCGCGCTAACAGGCTGAAAATTCGTGAAAAATGACTAATTAAGGGCCATAACTCTATCAAATTTTATCGGACGAGGCCGGTTTTCGAACTCATCCGAGATATTCTTGGGAGACACCTATATACCAAATTTCAATCAAATCCGATAACGTTTGTTGAAGTTATCGCGCTAACGAGCTGAAAATTCGTGAAAAATGACTAATTAAGGGCCATAACTCTATCAAATTTTATCGGACCAGGCCGGTTTTCGAACTCATCCGAGATATTCTTGGGAGACACCTATATACCAAATTTCAATCAAATCGGATAACGTTTGTTGAAGTTATCGCGCTAACGAGCTGAAAATTCGTGAAAAATGACTAATTAAGGGCCATAACTCTATCAAATTTTATCGGGCCAGGCCGGTTTTCGAACACATCCAAGATATTCTTGGGAGACACCTATATACCAAATTTCAATCAAATCGGATAACGTTTGTTGAAGTTATCGCGCTAACAAGCTGAAAATTCGTGAAAAATGACTAATTAAGGGCCATAACTCTATCAAATTTTATCGGACCAGGCCGGTTTTCGAACTCATCCGAGATATTCTTGGGAGACACCTATATACCAAATTTCAATCAAATCGGATAACGTTTGTTGAAGTTATCGCGCTAACGAGCTGAAAATTCGTGAAAAATGACTAATTAACCCTTTTCCCAACAGCACATGTAGTTAAACCACGTCATATAACCAACGTCAACAGGTATGAAGGTAATTACGTTAGCCAACAGGAATTTGACGTTATAACATCATTGGGTGTTTCCCCACACTGGCCACAGGTAAATGTGCCATGTGTATCATCCGATATGCAACAACAAGCATGCTTTCACTTAAGACTTAAGTTAAGTGTCATCTGTGAATACGATAATGGAAACATAAACCAATAGACGAACTAAATATGTGCATATAAACAACCGTTTATCATCATTTTATCACAAATGTGAGTCAAAAATGACATTTTATGCAAATTTACGGTATGCCTATGCGAGTGTGTCCTTTAAGTTTGTTTACCCACGGATTCGTGTCCTGATTGAAAAAAAAATAATTCATGATTTTTGAAAACAAAAAAGTGTATTATAAATAAAATAATTAAACCAAATGTCTTTATATATGATGTACATTAATCATATAAACCATGATTTGACAAAGTCGTAAAAAGACTTCCGATAAAAGCGCAAATTATTAGCAATTACGTCACGTTGCTTTGTGAAAGTTTGTAAATTTTCGTGCAAAAACCACATGTTCAAAGGTCACTTTTTGTTGATTCTAAGAATGTTTTCATTGACAACCAATGACATCAATGATTAGAAGTTTGAACTGATTTCATTGGCTCAAGTTTAGGGGTGGAGTTTCCCCATTGATGCTAATTAGATGACAGAAAACCAGAGCGAATTGTTCGAAATGGCTGTGGGCTAACTTAGTAAGACGTCGCCAGCAGGTGCTCGAATGTGTCGCTTGGGATATTCTTTGTTTTATCGACATTGCGTTGATATAAGTACATTATTACTTTATAGTCGGGAATTATATATGCATACACGCAAAGAAGCTTCCCAAGATGAATTTGAGATATCTGCATGTCAACTGTAAACTCGCCTTTATTTAGAAGCACCCGCATTGGGCTGACTTGATGTCAAACCAGGAGATATTTTTTTTTATTGATTTCTTTCTCGATCGATCAGGGTCCATGGTCTTTTGCGCGGTATATTTGAAATCTTGAACAGATGGATATATAAAAGTAATATCTCATCAATTTATTATACTAAATTTGTAGATAATATATATAAAAAAGTTTTAATTATGTGTTTAGAATCCCGCCGATGGCACAACAACGGCCGCGTCCGTAGTTACATTACAATTTACAACCGGAAATAATATTCCGATGCTCCGACATAACATGATTTCGCAGAGTAAATTTGTGCAATAAATGCAGAAAGATCCACTTTGAGTCATCAATTTGGAATTGCAATGTTCGAGTTCTCAAATTAAACAACAATTGTGACACTTAATGAATATGTTTCACAACATTTGGTTTGTGGAGAAGTTCACCTACATTAAATATTGATCAAATTTCGTCTTCGTCGAAAATTCGCTACCAGTGAACCACGTGTTTCTGTTTCGTTTGTTTTCATTTTGTCAGCCAATACGATATTTCACGTTCACGGATGAAGTGACAATCATAATGGAACTCGACAGGAAAAACATCCCAATGGCCAGTTCCGCAATTGTCACGCTGAGATTTTGCTTAGCTGTGGCCGATTTAATTACGGCTGGGGAAAATGTTCATATTGCACTATTTGGAAATATAAAATCACCACTTAAGAAATAATACATAATCCAATAAAAATATCAAGTTCAAGTTGTCATATTTTACATAGATTACCCTCGCGGCCACGCATAACGCAATCAACAAGGAAGCGTCTCTGACAACAACTTTCGTTTTCGTCGAAACCACGTGTTTCTATTTCGTTTGTTTTCATTTTGTCGGCCAAAACAGCATTCTAAGTAAACATTTTGCAAATCTAAAGCCTAGCAAAGGAAGAAAGGATTTAATATGTGCCCTTCATGATCTTAACCATCAGCAGAACAAAACACAATCAATGTAAATCGTCATTATTACTCTTTATTCGAGTCTCAAATCCGAGTGTTGAAAATGCAAAAATTAAAGACGTCAAAAGACGATACGGACGCTACAACAAAAGACGTCAAAAGACGATACGTTGGAATAAGGGTTAAGGGCCATAACTCTATCAAATTTTATCGGACGAGGCCGGTTTTCGAACTCATCCGAGATATTCTTGGGAGACACCTATATACCAAATTTCACGTTTGTTGAAGTTATCGCGCTAACGAGCTGAAAATTCGTGAAAAATGACTAATTAAGGGCCATAACTCTATCAAATTTTATCGGACCAGGCCGGTTTTCGAACTCATCCGAGATATTCTTGGGAGACACCTAGATACCAAATTTCAATCAAATCGGATAACGTTTGTTGAAGTTATCGCGCTAACGAGCTGAAAATTCGTGAAAAATGACTAATTAAGGGCCATAACTCTATCAAATTTTATCGGACCAGGCCGGTTTTCGAACTCATCCAAGATATTCTTGGGAGACACCTATATACCAAATTTCAATCAAATCGGATAACGTTTGTTGAAGTTATCGCGCTAACGAGCTGAAAATTCAAAGGCCCATAACTCTGTAATAAATGTGCGGACGAACCCGATTTTTTTGTCTGCAGCTTACGTGCATGGATATGTACTCACACACCGTCAATAAACGGTTGAGTTATAAGCAAAACACGTCGCCCGCCCGTCCGCCGCCCGCCCGCCCGCCCGCCCACCGTCCCTCATCAAACTATAAGTCGAGTTTTGGAAAAAAACTCGACTAAAAACAAAACAAGAGAACTCATGTGACAAGCATAGAATAGATTTAAATTTTCATTTTATTTGTCCAGGAAAGTTTCCAGCAATATTGAGCTCAGATCAGCCTATATAAACACCAATTGCCACCCATTGTGTGATGCATGCCTACTTGATTGTCCGCAGTGTGTTGACAAATGCTTAAGGAGCAGTGAGAGTTAATTAATTTTGACGCCACGCTAAACAGAAGCTGTTAGCCATGGCCTTGGTCTCAGCGTAGAGGTGTAAGGGTTGTTAAATACTTGACACTGATAGTGATATCATCAATATCAATATCCACACCTGCGGCTACAATGTACCGACTATTTATATAAAGTGAAATCGAATACACGGTGTCAAAAACAGTATCGCGATGTGACTAAATACTGAAATACCGTGAAGCTCTATAATCGATCATAATCCTCATGCATTGGTCGTCTATTATTGCCACAACTTACTTGATAAACTTTCCATAGGCCATACTGCATCATTCTTAAAATCTGGCTACTTTATAATATATAAATAAATATATGCCATAACTCTGGAAAAAAGTGCAGACAAAACCTGCACTATGTGGAGATCCTTACCACAATGCTGGTCTACCGGCATACCAAAGGACATCCAAATTGGACTATCAAAAGCAGAACTGTGTAGTAAAATTTTTGTTACGGATGGATGGACAGACAGACGAAGGTCTCCACTACATACCCCTGAATACTCCTTTGTGTGTTTGGTACATGCAGTCAATCAATGGACAGTAAAGAAGGGAGGCATTAAGTACCTAGCAATTACAGCTTATGTAGTTTATTGAACAAAGTACATTATTTTGTATCACAATCAATTGGAGTCCTTTGGTACAAGTTTTATCGATATAATGAACTATTTTTTAGGAAATAATCAATCATGAAATCTGATAATCATGATGGGCCTTATTAAATAATCTAGGCAACTCACAGGTGCAACAATTTTTCCTGTCTGGCCAATTTGCATGTCATTTGGGACAAACCCTGCATCAACAGCTGCCCTGGATGCTCCGACTGCGGCTCCAAATTTGTCAGCAAGTTTGTATAACAGTTCAAAGTTCTCACCATTCTTCATGCCTCTCCCTGGAAATAAAATGAGAAATGTATTTTTTTTTATTAGGGGAAAGCCTCTTTCTCAAAAAAACCTATTTATGACGTGCCATAAGTAAGTAAATATATAAATATTGCTAATCCGTATTCATTCAAGTGACAGAAGTTGAAAACACACAAAACATACTAATGCCTTATTTCTTTAAAAATAAATCACCATCTAACAAGTTGTCATTTATATATATCAATTCATGTATTCTGCATATGAAAACCAACCCCATTTAATAAAGTTTAATGCAGTTTCTCATTTAGAGACCGAGGTTACATCAAATTATATGGATGAAGTTTCCATGTCTTAATGAGTAATCTTGTATCCCTACAACTTTTATTACAAATCTGTGGGTTTGAAATTAAGGACATATAAATGATGGGCATCAGTCCTGATTCAGTATATTGGTCATATATTTAGTGTCTTTGGTGAATATGGGACAAAAATAAATATTTTATATATAAATTCCTGCCTCCTCACAAAAATCATTTGAAATAAATAATAAATAGATAATAAATATCTCCCTCCCTCAACATTCTGAAAATAACATTCCATGAGAAACAAACTTGTTTGTTTAACTGGCCTTAATATCTCAGGATTCATCTAGAAACTAGATCAGGGAAAAGTCACTTCTCTCACAAGCGTCATCAGAGAAAAGCATAGAGATATGACATAGACTTGAACCTACATATCATAATATGAACATTTTCAGATCTCTCAATTAAAGGGACTCGAGATCTTCGAAGCGTGTTCATGCATAAAAGTCTGTAAAAAAACTATCATAACTCTAGTATATGGAAAAATAGATTGACTTTCATTGATTTTCATTACTAATACCGGTAACTCTCCAGTAATGATAATTCACAGATAAGTACTATTGTTATATAAACTCTACTATTACAGTGGAATTACCAATAAAAGTTCAATTAGTCCAATAAGATACCGGCACCAAAGTTTAATCAAAACTTTATGGTAAACATTGGAAAAGGTCAAAGCATTGAACAATTTCTGAAAATCATATTCAGACTAAAATATTTTAACTTACGATGTTTGGCGATATTTGTTGAGAATCACTGTAACAGTTTTGTTTACCTAATAATGGTTTTAGCATGTGAAATTTCATAATTGAAGAACTATCAATAATGAATATAACATTGTAAGACCAAAGTTGATCTATTTCTCCATGTTCTTCTTAGGCCAAACAAAAAAAGGGTTTTGATACTCAGCATCGCCACATAAACAAAAATGGCCCGCATTGGACCAATTTATTTCAATTTTGGATTTTTTGGATTTCACCGTAGTTGTAAACCGATAACACGAAAATAGGAAACTGTCACACGGAAATTAGTTATGTTTCAAATATCAAATAGTAGCTGAATACAACAGTGTATGTGTGAGTATTCAACAAAAGACCATAGGCAACGATAACTATCAGGTATATTGTCACCACAGGCTGTCCAAACCCCCAAGTTTATTGATCAAAAGTGTTGAAATATTTCAATAAAAAGCAGGAAGTTGGATATTGCATGAGCCGTCCGCCAACTTAACCTTGGCGACCTTTGCACAGTAAATAAGTAACTCTGCAAGATATAATTTCAACCCCCCTTGCTAGGCTATTGTGATTGAAAGTACAAAAACCGGAGCAGTTTGACAACCGGTGTACATGTATATTGGCCATGTTTATGATGGTTATTTGAAGTTTTATTGTCCATCATCTATTGTGGTACATATACAGTCTCTAATTAGTCAACGGAAAAGGTGAATCAAGACTTTCTATGATAGTTTGGAAGATCACTGTATCTTTTCATTTCGACTGTATTTACATTCCGTAATTTTATATAATCAGATAGGTAGTTCAGCATGTTGTTAAAAATTATTGTGCCGATATTAAACCAATAAAAATGTTCTCCCTACATTTTCTGGACCTGGGAAGGTATAATAACCCATGCTTACTTATAGGCAGAAAAAATCAACTCCCGCAATGATTTAAAAAAAAATGCCTGAGAATCAAATATCTTTTTTTTTTGCCTTATTGAAGATGTTTTTACAAACTTTTACATTTTATGAACAATTACCCACTATGAGTGATAAACATGCAATAGTGTCTCAGATCTCCCATTTATTACACGCTTGTTCCTAGAATTACAGTATTCTTGCTGTTCCATATTTACAAATAGCACAGTGGGCTAGCATCACCAAATTCATCCTCTGGGGACCTCATTCTGCATGTCCTCATCTGCTATGGGAGACCTAAACACATATTTAAGTTATTAGATGGTGAAGATGGTGATGTGCACCCATTGGGCCCCTCGATTATGCGTTGTGTCGTCTGCCAATTTGGGGATATAGAGAAACCAAATTTTCTAAAGAAACTAAAAAACTTAATTAATTTGATAATAAAGATATTTTCCATAGACGATGAGGCCTAAGCAGAACGAGGTCCACGGAGGGTGAATTTGATGATGCTAGCCCGCTGTGCGGGTTAGTGTTACTAAATTCTAGCCCTCTGGGAATCTCATTCTGCAAATGTCCGGCACCATATTTTGAGACCTGTGGCCGGCCATATAAGCAGCAGAATGGTCAATAGCTACCTACCACCAGATATCACTGTTCTTGCAGCTGTTAGCTCTGGTCTATCACTTTTTGATAATTCTTGGTCAATGAATTCTGAAATGCTGTTTGACACAGACACATCAGGTGCTGAAAGGGAAAAAACATGCTAATGACATTTCCTTTAATCTCAGGAAATTGGATCAACACTAGTTAGAAATTGTTGATGATGAAAAATAGACAAAGTTTTACACAAAAAGTCTCTTGTATAACAGCTTTATTGACGATGGCTCTGGTATTGGGACGGATGGCGATACCAGCCTTTGGAAAATAAATTTCATCCAAAATCAGATCCCATATATAAAACTAATATCATCCTATAGATGTGACATGTGGTGGATTCAATATTACAATAATCATTGGATGATAATTATGTGTAATACCACTGCTAACACCAGTCTACTATTAATACACCACTCGAAGATACAGATGTGTTTACATTAAAATATCAAATTCGAAAGTGGGTTGAAATAATATTATAGTTAACACTAGCAGGGTTAATTGGAGTTGCTCAGGTTGAGAAGTATTCAAATCTTTGCAAACATTTAATATGGTTTTCTATCGGTTAAAGCCAGGAGGATGGCTAGAGGGTCTTCATTGGGGGTGTCCACCTTGGAATTTAATGTTCTCGTGATAAATGACATGTCGATTGTTATTGATATGAAGCAGAACAAATGTTAATGAGGTTGTTATCTGGTAACACATTTTATTTATTCCCAATAAAATTATCAATGTTCATCAGCCCGTTGATCAGCTAGTCTAATTAATTTGTTTTCGCAGTAACTATTCATTGTCATAGACACATTTCCGAAAATTAGGCAAATGAGAAACGCGTCACAAATTTTTAGCTTTCAGTCGAAACTTACAAAGACTTGAACATGGCTGAAATGCAATGACAGAAGTAGAGTACAGGCTCTGTAAGTAATAGAAACAATACAATTCAATATCTACTTTTAATATAATTATGCTGTCGAGTTATCACCCTGCACATTCCGTCCTTCCAGACAGCCATGTGTCATGCACGGCAGGGTCTGTGAATTGTCAAAATTGAACTATTATATATGGTGAGACAAATTATAAACGAATTTATGTTGTCATAAAATGTACAAATCTGTCTGATGTCCGCCTCCACTCTGTTTGATTCAAAAACTATATTATATAGGGCCGTTGCGACCTCACAAATTATCACAATATTATTGCAAATAGTTTTTCTAACTTGTCCATCAAACCCAAAATTCTATATAGGATCTCTACTCATAAGTTCACAATTTATACCATTTTCAACTAAAATGTCAATATAGTATATTTAAATTTACAACCAGCAAACCTGAAACTACATACACCATCATATTTTCTTAATGTATTATTTATTCGGGGGCAGCAGAAAGACGGCTAGTAAGTCATGCTGCTCCTGTACAATACTATTAATTCATGTATCACTGCTTTGTTATTAATTCTTATTTATTGTACAAATAAACATCGACATCTACGTTACCTTTTTCACAAGAAGCATTGCCTCCCTCTGACTCGGCTGCCTCAAATCCTGTTCCTCTTACTGTAATGACTTTTATACTGTCATTAGATTTCACTGTTTGGTATGCATTGCCTGCAAAGAACATCATTTAAAAAAATTGTTAAGCAGTGAATATATAGTAATAACCAGGGTTTGAGATTGGGGCTGGGGGAATTGGACCCCTATAACATCTCACAGAAAATTCAACAAACTGCGAATATCAAGTGTTAACCCTTTCATGATGGGAACTGTGCAGGCACAGCATTAAAGATCATGTGTCAGTGCATTCTCTTATATATCTAATATATATTTTGGGACTTCTGTCTGTTTGTGTGTTAGCTATGGACGGGAAAACTGCCGGACGGATTTCGACCAAACTTCCTATCTATGGGTAAAAACCCACATGAAGTGTCGTCGCATTGCTTTTGAGAAGCTCCGGGCACTCATTCTCCATTCCCACCATCTTGGAATTGTGGGGGTTAATCGCGTGATAGTTAAAGAGCGTTCGTATCCGCAGTGTCGTTGATAAAGAGCGTGCTGTGTCCAGACATGAGCGTGTCTGTGTCCAGACAGGAGCGTGTGATCCTTATGTCTGTGTTCGTACTTAGGTGTTCCTAGGAATGGGGGAGATTTTCATCGGGTCAGTTTTTGGCCCAAGGTGACCTTCACCTTGAAATGGGTACCCACAAATTATATATACATGTATGTATGTGTGTGTCCGTTATAGACTCGAAAACGGCCCTACCGATGGAGTCCAAACTTGCTACCTAGGGCCACTTTTGTCCGGGAACTCTCATGGACCTGACCTTGACCTTCAAAATGATCAATTCAAGGTCAAAGCCCGGATGAAGTCGGGTCCCCTGCTAGTGTTATATATATGAAAGTGTCAATGACACTGTAGCTCAACTTGGAAAGGGAATAATTTAATGTGTTACTGTCGATGGAGTTATTAGGAATGTGGAAAGTTGAATGTCTAATACTAGTTTATCAACATGAAGAGATATATATATACATGTATATAAAAGTAAAATCTAAGATGGTTGCTGGCTGCTATGTTTTCCAACAATTCAAAAACATTTGATATCTTTAGCCATGCAAAGAGTAGAATCCAAAATGGCCACTGGCAGCCATGTTTTAATGCCGAATAACCCCAAAATGACTCGTTCCCATCTACATGTCAATTTCAACAGCCATGACAAATTTTATGATGATCAGACTAAAGGTACGACCTGTAGCCCATGCTAAAGAATTTAGTCATACAAAGAGTAAAATCCAAGATGGCTGCTGGTGGCCATGTTTTTTGGCCGAATGACCCCAAAATTACTCGTTACCATGTACATGTCAACATTATCATCCATGACAAATTTCATGATGATCAGACGAACAGTACGACCTGTGGCCCGTGCTAATGGATTAAATTTTGAAATCCAAGATGGTCACTGGCGGCCATCTTTATTGTCCAAATGACCCCAAAATGACTCGTTCCTATCTACATTCCAATTTCAACAGCCATGACAAATTTTATGATGATCAGACTAAAGGTACGACCTGTAGCCCGTGCTAAAGGATTTAGTCATACAAAGAGCAAAATCCAAGATGGCTGCTGGCAGCCATGTTATTTGGCCAAATGACCCCAAAATTACTCGTTCCCATCTACATGTCAATATTATCATCCATGACAAATTTCATGATGATCAGACGAACAGTACGACCTGTGGCCCGTGCTAATGGATTAAATTTTGAAATCCAAGATGGCCACTGGCGGCCATGTTTTTTGTCCGAATGACCCCAAAATGACTCGTTCCCATCTACATTCCAATTTCAACAGCCATGTGAAAATTTTATGATGATCAGACTGAAGGTACGACCTGTAGCCCGTGCTAAAGGATTTAGTCATACAAAGAGTAAAATCCAAGATGGCTGCTGGCGGCCATGTTTTTTTGCCGAATGACCCCAAAATGACTCGTTCCCATCTATATGTCATTATTAACATTCTTGACAAATTTTATGATAATCAGACTAAAAGTAGGACCTGTAGCCCGTGCTAAAGGATTTAGTCATACAAAGAGTAAAATCCAAGATGGCTGCTGGCGACCATATTTTTTGGCCAAATGACCCCAAAATTACTCGTTCCCATCTACATGTCATTGTTAATATCCATGACAAATTTTATGATGATCAGACTAAAGGTACGACCTGTAGCCCGTGCTAAAGGATTTAGTCATATAAAGAGTAAAATCCAAGATGGCTGCTGGCGGCCATCTTTTTTGGCCGAATGACCCCAAAATGACTCGTTCCCATCTACATGTCATTATTAACATTTATGAAAATATTATGATGATCAGACTAAAGATACAACCTGTAGCCCGTGCTAAAGGATTTAGTCATACAAAGAGTAAAATCCAAGATGGCTGCTGGCGACCATGTTTTTTGGCCGATTGACCCCAAAATTACTCGTTCCCATCTACATGTCATTGTTAACATCCATGAAAAAATTTATCATAATTCGACCAAAGGTACGACCTGTAGGCCGTGCCAAAGAATTTAGTCATGCAAAGAGTAAAATCTAAGATGGCTGCCGGTGGCCATGTTTTTTGGCTGAACAACCCCAAAATTACTCGTTCCCATCTACATGTCAATATTAACATCCATGACAAATTTCATGATGATCAGACGAACAGTACGACCTGTAGCCCGTGCTAATGGATTGAATATTGAAATCCAAGATGGCCACTGGCGCCATGTTTTTTTCCCGAATGAACCCAAAATGACTCGTTCCCATCTACATGTCAATGTCAACAGCCATGACAAATTTTATAATGATCCGACCAAAGGTACGACCTGTAGCCTGTGCTAAAGGAAATTGTTGACGCATCACACACGCACACACACGCACACACGGACGACGGATACCAAGCCATGGCAATAGCTCAAACTTTACAAAGTAAAGTTGAGCTAATAAGAGAATGCACTGGCATATACGGTCAAGGTAAATATCAATGTATTCTCTTTTATATGCGAGGCTCCCTATGGGAGAGAATGAGAGAATAACAGAATGCATTGGCACAGTCTTTTCACAAAACTGGAAGATCCAGTCAGGAAAGGGTTAAATAAACAGCCTAAATATAACAATCTATGGGAAAATAAGTACAATGTCATGGCAAAGTGGACATAGGGGTCATATTTTAAATCCTGCTCTCTCAATGTATAACGCCTTTTTCCTGTTTGAGGAATATCTGAAAATTCTGGAATAGTCATAATTATAGTCATAAAGTCAAAGAAACGTAAATGTGTTTTCATTTTGACAAAGTAAACATGCAAGAATGGTTTCATTGGCACTGCACTGGAATTGATACTGTACAACTGTAGGTATATTGCGACACAAACTGCATGTTAAATCAGTAGAGGAATACATGTAGTCTGAGGGTAAAGGGACCCTAAAAGGGACCTCTAGCGGAAACCATGTATTAACACAACTTACAATATGATGAGGTTACTTGCCATTAAGAACAACCAACAACAGTAGCAATCAGACCAAGTTTCCTACATGTATGTATATTAGATAGCAAATAACAATTATTTCGTAGAATTTTTTGCCATTATATATTATCCAAAAGACAAAGCCACCTTCCATTCATCTGCGACTGTATAGTTTTCATGAAGCTACTGTACATATTTGCTCCAATGTCTAGACTTTGCATTTCTGCAGACCACTGAACACAATCAACAAATAGAAATTGTTTCCAGAACGATTGGTTTAAAACTTGTTATTTTTTATGTCAGTAGAATCATGTATGCCATATTGGAGAGTAAAGCCTAAAGGTATGTTTATGTCCAATCACAAAATTCCATTTTCACTGAGCACTGCACTATTTCAATATTCCAACGATCTTTCCAATGATATTGTCCAAATCGAAAGGGTCCGACTTGTGGCAATCCACTCATGTAAAAATATGCTATTTGCCTTTACCTCAAAACTTGCTTATATTTCCTCAATTTACATGCAAAAAACAAATAGGCAGTTTCAGATATGATACCTTGATCATAGTTTGCTGTATCATCCATAGAAATAGTGATAAAATTTAATATGTGAGCTATGCTGATACTACTACGTAGATATATAATTAACAACCCTGATTCAACTTGACAAGTGGTGTCAATTAATTCTGTTCTCTTTTAAGTATCAGATAAATGCAATCAGTGAAACATTGTTATATCAAATTGCAAGGTATTGACATTGGGTTTTTCAAGTTGTCCATGTGTTCAACTTAACCATTTCGACCATTTGATCATGCTGTGGTAATTGGCCCAAGCACCTCGTTAATGCATTAACTAAACACTGAACTAAGACGAACAAAGTCTCCCGGAAACTTGGAATCATATGTCACAGGTTTTTACACCAATTGAATGGAAGCATACATGTACTTCACATGTTGCTTCAACTTAACCATAGTAATTAGTGCTATAAGCTGGCTAGTGGGACAAAGTTTTGTTTCACCTTAAGCAGGAATTTCGACTTAGCCACACACCCAAGCTCAGCCGGGACCAGACGATGACTTAAAAGATATTTTTCAGGTTATGGCCATCCGACTAATAAAATTTATTTGTATACCATCTTGTTGTTTTATATTAATGTTAAAAACACTTGAATACTCTATTGCATTGCACAAAAACTGTACTTTTCAGATTTAGCAAATAGCTTTGATGTTGTTCTTAATGCTGGACATATTATCAAGACTGTTATCATAACTGACCTCACTTTTCAATTAATGAGAATTTTAAATAACCATTGATAGATCACTAAATTGTCACAAATTACTGTCGGAGTATTGTCAAAATAAAACCCATTATAAATTAATTGAGGCAACATTACAAAATGTGACGAAAGTCTAGAAGCTACTTTTGCTCACAATTTAAAACAGTATTGGGCATATCACGATACTCGATATTTTATGGCCCAATACAATCAGGCCTCAGCTTACCAGGCGAGTAGGGCGAAATAGTCGCCCTCGACGCCTCGAAGTCGCCTTAGTGTCGCGCCAGGGAGAAGTGAAGTCGCCCTCCGATTTTCCCAAAATTGTCCTACAGCTGTAGCAAGCGATAAGCCATGCATGCTATAGTGTTACAAATCAATTATGAATATATCGCCTGCGAGTCAAACAGTGACAAAATGTTGACACAAGGTCGACTCCTTTTGTTTAACAGCGTTAAGTAAGTAAATGCGGTCTTCAATGTCCAGACAAGGATTATAATATATCAAACAAAGAAGCCTTCCGTTTTGGCCATACTTAATAAAGTGTTGGTTTCTGCTCGTCCCGACCGACTGCTTTAAAACCGCTGACTCAAATTATTATTATATTGCCGATTTAAACGTTTTGTTTGTTTTAGTTCCGTTTCCATCTTTGTGGTATTCCGTGTTTTTACGCAACAACAGAATGCGAATCGAACGGACCTCAAATAATTCTATTGAATCCGTACTCCCTTTAAATTATCCGATGTTACCTGATGTTACTGAATATATTTGGCGACAAAATTATCCGAGGGCACCATTTTATAGTGTGCAAATAAAGTTTTAATCGTTGTATTGCCTTGTTCGAAATAAAACGTGATCCATAACCGAAAAATCGTACTTTTATTCCCAATGATTCAGTGATTTTAGAGACACTCAGTAGTCGAATGTCAAGACTCAAGGCCGTTAATTGGGGCATATATATGCAAACCAAATGCAACAAACAATCTACATGTATATTACATTTAAATGAAAAATGAATTTTTTTCCATGATAATGTTTTTTTCGTTTGTTTAACCTATACATATTAAATAAATTATCAGATGAAATTATTCTCCAGTCTCTCACTTCTCCCTATTTTTCTCTCACTTCTCCCTATTTCTGCCAGAGGGAGAAGTGCAAGCTGAGGCCTGGATACAATACGTGTCTCTTGGCATTCCATATCTCGATTCGTCAGTGCACCAGATGTATCTCCCTTCTCTAGTAATTTATTTCTGAACCTATCCAATATGATGTCACAAATTATAGAGAATGGAGATGAAGCCAAAATCAGACAAGTAGTATAAATGGCTATCAGATACAACATACGGAGCACTAACCACACTCTATTTACCTGCATATATCGTCCTGACGAAGGTGTCTGGTGATTTCACATCTATTATGTCTGATATAGGTGATACGTCTAGTTTAGCAGCTATTCTTGGAAGGATTGACTACAGAAAATACAAAATTATTTTGATTGACAATTCAAATGAAATTTAATAACCAAATTATATTTTTCATAATACACAACACGGTTTCATGAACTCTATGTGACTTATGTTATCTAATATCAGCTTTTTATCACATAGGAATGGAGTAAGGAAGCAGAACATTTGAATCAAGCCATGAGTCATACAGTCTGATTGAAAGACAGACTATTGAACAAGAAAACGTATTCCAGAGTGTGAACTAAACAACAGGGAATCTCATTACTTCCAAGTAGCATTTATACATCAGTGTCAGCCAGTCACAACATTAAACGGTAAAGTAGGCCCTGCGAATATCAGATATTCGTTGTTATTCGATTCCACCTCGACATTCGATTTAACTTTGAAACAACGAATAGTAATTTGAATTCTCCAAAACAATCAACACATATGTAATGCATTTATCGGTAATATTTGAACATTCATAACTACTGCGAAGTATATGAAGTAGATATAAATGTACACTCGTAAGTATTCCCTCAAAATCTGCCGTTTAAGTTAACTTTAAACTGTTCTAACCCTTTTGTTTCGTGCCCACAAATACAATAAAAGTTTATACTTTCTTGAGCTGACATTAAAATGTAGATGGAAAGATACTTCACAATGCTGTTGAACAGTACATCACATGATGTATTATCTTTTCATTATTTGATTGTATTTGCTCAGTATTGTCTTACAGTGACAGTTTTAATGTCGTTTGCGAAAGAGCAGGTCAAATTTAGAGATTACGACAATTAAGCAATTAAACACTAAGTGTTTTGAAGAGTCCAGAATTGATCAATAATACCTAGTATAGCAAGGACAATAGAATTAAGTATTTCCATGAATTTCAACAGATAGCACCGTATTTGTTGTTCGCATAAATGAAACCGAAAGCAAATATTTTACAATCGTTACTATTTTTAACCCTTTCATGACGGGAGTTGCGCTGGTGCAGCATTAATGATCCTGTGCCAGTGCATTATCTTATAAATGAGAGTCTCTCACAGAGAGCCTCGTATATATAACAGAATGCACTGGCTTACAAGGTCAAGGTGAATATTGTTAGGCCAATGCAATCTGTTATATATGTGAGACTCCCTATTCTGTGACATACTGCGGGGATTGCCAGGGAAAGCAATTTATAGTGGTGGTAATGGAATTCCCTGCTATTTAGTTCAGACTCTAGAATGTGTAGCTTGTCAATCAGACTGTGTACCAAATATCAAGAAATTCTGTTGAATATTATAGCTGAAATTATCATCCGGACAATGCAAAACCTGAGATTTCTATGCATAAAAGGGGCATAACTCTGCCAACAATCATTGGGCCATAACAAAATCAATCTTGGCCTGCATCTTCTCTAAGAGTAAAATCCAAGAAGGCCACTGGCAGTCACATTTTTCAATGATTTTCAAAGATCCATATGAAGTTTGGTGACGATTGGATGAGGGATGTGGCCCAGCCCTCATAATTGGCTATGGCAATCGGCAATGCTGAAGCAAACAGGGCCACAGTAAAGGGTTGCCATAGCAGATTGCAAAAGCCAAACAATCTGAATTAAAAGGGCTGGTGATGGATGCCTGGACGGATGCATGGACGGATGCCAAACAAATGTGCTCGATTCGATTATGCTTTTATTGACAAATTATATACAAAATCTTCAATTTTATCTGTATTCTATTCACAAAAAAATTATTTGTAGTCTTGATATCTGGTTTTATAAAATTTATGTTGTCATTGTAATTGTGGCCCCGAAGAGATACACTATGAAATGTTCCATAACTGACCATGATGAAATTAGTCATTCTGCACCATTTTAATGTCACTTACTTTTCCTATTGCTGTGGCTCCAGCAATAATGTGTGAATAATTAAACTGCTTCTGTGTCTCTAGAATTAATGGAGTGAGGGATTCTGAAAAATTAAATTACATGCATATAGACACAATTTGAATGAGGACGCATTAGTTTTAGGTGGTTAAGCAACAGGGTGAGACCATTCAAGGTTATTCTTACCTACCTAATAATGATAGCCAAATACTAGTGCAGGCCTGGAATTTTTACAGTACTAAATTAACAATAGTGATTTTATTCAAAATCTCTATGCAAAATGATTATTTGGATATTCCCACCCCCTTGGTAGTGGTGGTGTAGAGTGATTCATCAAAATATGTTCAGCTGTTATTGTAGATCATGCTATGATAATGAATCTCTACTCTGGTTACGCCTGTAGAGATCAGATCCACCGGCTCAAAACCTGGGAATAAATACAGAACACAACTTGCATCATAATCTCAAATCTTGTATCGAACTCGTTGCGGATCGAGCATAGTTACAATTCCTTGTGCCATCCGCAACTTATTCGATAAAAGATTGTCGATTAAGATGTGCATTGTGTTCTGTCTATACAACTCACCTGGGAGGAAGCCTTTGAAGGCTTCATTCTCGGCAACAAGTACTTTGTTCACTCCTTTGACTTTACTTAGTTCTTCAGCTACCTGAAATAAAATTTGATTGGAATGGCGCAACAGGAATCAGCCTAGAGGTTTCAAATTGGGAGAAGTCACAGCAGGGAGAAGTGGACTGTTATCAGGAAGACATAACAATGACTGAAGTTCAATTTACACACCAACATCACCTTATTATGATCCAATAAGTATTATGCAACACAACAACCCATCTATAAAACCATAAAAGTGAGCAAGAACACCATTATAATCAGTAAACATACTTTAAATATGCTGTTGGGACATATCCATACTTGTATATGAGAAAGAAGTCACTGTTCACTGGGACAAAAATAGAGAGAAGTGGCACATTTTAGGGAGATGTCTCCAAAGTTGGCCTCTAGGCTGCTCCCTCAGTGTGGCACAATTGTGGTCATCATTACCATACTCAACAACTGGGAATGAGATTTAATAAAAGGTCAGCAGACCACAGTGTCCCCCGAAAAAGTGGCAAGTCGATGCCGCTTTGTTGAAGAAATTTTAAAAAAATGTTGAAATTTTCTAAGTTGAAAAGGGTTAATAACTCCATAAAAAAAAAAAAAATTCCGTCATCTATATACATGTTGCACATCTCCAATATGTGGGTAACAATACTTTGAAGTTTCAAATATCTACGATCAAAACTGTAGGAAGAGTTGATTACACCACGAAGGTACCCTCATACAGAAAATTATAAAAAATGTTGAAATTTTCTAAGTCAAAAAGGGTTAATAACTCCGTCAAAAGATAATTTTTCCGTCATCTATATACATGTTGCACATCTTCAATATATGGGCAACCATATTCTGAAGTTACAAATCTCTGGGATGAAATCTGTAGGAGGAGATGATTACACCATGAAGGTACTCAAAAGTGTGATGGACGGACGAACGAACGGACGCACGAACGGTACGACGGACGGACGGACGGACCCCGTATCTATAGTCCCCCAAAAATAAATTTTGACAAAAAATGATAAATTTTGTAATTAATAGAGCAGCTCTAGTGAATGTAACAACTCCTAGTCTGACTACAATGGTGTTTAAAACAGCACTATAACAACCGATATATTACAAGCTGTTTTAACCCTTTCATGATGGGAGTTGCGCTGCTGCAGTATTAAAGATCCTGTGCCAGTGTAATTTCTTCTATATGCGAGGCTACCTATGAGAGACTTGCATATATAAGAGAATGCTTTGGCACATGGCTTTTTACAAACTTTCAGGAAGCTCCAGTCATTTCAAGGGTTAAGTCAAAGAATACTTGGGATTCCCTGTTATTTGTGTCAGACTATTGAACACATAGCCGTTAGACAACCTGGGTTAACTCGGACTGTATCTGAACATGTTGAATATTAACTATGAACTCGGTTCTGTGTTATCTCATCACATTGACACAGCACGGTACTAATGAACCTAAACATTAGTGCTGGGACGGTTGGGGTTTTTTCCTAACCGGTTAACCACGGGCATTAACCTAATCATAACCGGTTAACCGTGACCATCATTACCCTAAGTACGAGATTGAATACACTGGTCACTATATCGGCAAAACAAGTGTTTATTACGCATCCCGGAAACGTTTATATACATGCGATCACAAACGATGTCTTGGTCGTACAATACGGCGATCAAATAGTGGTAAATGTGTATCAATTAATTCAGTTTTGAGCCCAAACAAACTAAAATATAATATATATTAGTAGTGCGGTAGTTTATCGATGTTTACGGGAGTTCCGCATAAACAACGCTTGCTTGCAAAACTTCAGCGACGAAATATAGTTTCTTCCTCGTGTACAATGTATAACCCGGGCATGATTAGCACAAACATGTGTATACTACAACTTCTACAAGGTACTGAAGGTAGGTATACTGTTGTTTAGTAATGTTTACTAGTGTTTGGGTATAGGTACATGTAGGTATGTATTAATCACAGTGGCTCCACGATGTTACTTCAATTATTTAATAAACAAACAAAATTAAATTGTCATGAATTCATGATTCATTACACAAGCCCCAGCCAGTGTTTAGGAAATAAAGTTATCGAACACATCACTAGATATACTCTGAGTTCCCACTCCCAGAGTCCCAGTAGGCCTATGTGTTTTTTCTGGATGTGCGACTTCATATTGGATGTTGATCCAGAATAAACGAATCGCGTTCGGCAGGCATTGCATTCCGCCCATAACTTCATTTTTGTTTTCGTCATCTTCAATTAGGACTAAATGTCCCCAAATTTTTGTAGGTCTTCTGCCATCGCTTTGAGACGAACTAATGATAATGACAAAGGGTGGACAGTTTCAAGAAAACAGAAAGACTATTGATGACGTAGTAAAAGTCTAGACTTGATTGCTTTGATGTATGCCGCGGTGCGCTTGCAACCGGAACGTCATGTGATGCCGCCAAAGGAAATTGGCATTGAATGTCTAGCAAGTGATTCGCAGACTGACACAGAGTGTAGTTGTTGGTTTCATGTCTAGAAAAGCCGCCAGTGTAGTGATCAAACGGGCTTGTGTTGTGGGGTATATGAATACACAATCAACTGTCCAAATCGCTTCTGAGCGGCTTCTTATTATTTACTCTCGTTACTTAAACTTCCATAAATGATTTCGGCAACATATACACGGAGTACTACGATGATAGTACGATCGTTATCAAAAGTACAGTTATCCGGTTGTGGCCTCCTCCAACCGGTTGACACGCGTAACCGAACCGTAACTGGATATCCGGACAACTGTCCCAGCACTACTAAACATTGTGAAGATGACAATCAACGACAGAGATAATATAGATAATGTGGACGTTCAATGCTTACTCATTGCTTTGGAACCTCCATCACTGTGTTACGTTGATGTTCTACCGCATTGTAATGTCCGAAAACTGCATGAATGGGGACACCTAAGTGAGAGTATAAGACTGCAAACTGTAACAGTTGCATACACACAGCCTACATGCACATGTCTGTTCGTCATTTGTGAACATGTTGGCCAGTAACATTTGCACATGGAAATAGGAAGAGTTACTTAGAGGAAAAGAGGAAAACTTACCTTTGAGCACTGAGATCCAGCGACCAAACAGCAAACCTCTCCTCCAAGTTTACTAGCTGCAGTAACTGTATTCAGGGTGATAGGAGCTAACTTCTCATTGTTATGTTCTGCTATCACCAAAGTACTCTGGAGACGTCTCAAACTTTCGTACTGTGGAGAGGAAAAATTACTTGAAATGGCAAGCCTGGTTTGAAACTAGAAATTTTGATATATATACATCCTACTAGTATACTGTATCTCTGTATCATATGTCAGGACTCAGGAGCGATAACTGTATTAGTATCACTTGTATCAGGGTTCTCACTTTTTCCATACTATATCCAGACCTGGACAGTGAAATTTCAATACCCTAACCATGTCATATCGAGTGATGATTTGAGATGAGTAACATGTTTGAGCCTCAAACTACATGTATGTAAGCCATAATGTCCCAAAACTCACTTGGAGAACACATCTTATTATAGTTATATAATCTATTTTACATTCAGTGAATTTGAATTATCACCGCAAGACAATTTCTTCCACAAAATATCCCAGAAAATGTAACTTTTCACAATCATCTCAGTCAGTTTTCATCACAACCAAATACTAATAGAAAAACCTCTATTCCTCCTACAAATATTTATATTGAGTATTGTCATGGAGTGTCTCCGGTATTCCAAATTTCCTCTTTGTATACAGGCACCCACTCGAATTTACTGTCCGGTTAGTCCCAAAAATGTTAATCATTAGTCGCCAAAAAATTGTCTCCTTTAAGAGCCATGATTCGACTGAAGGCTGTCTTCATCAATTTCTTGTCGAAGAAGCCACTTTTTTCACAGATTATAGGCCCTTCATTTTATTTTTGTGTGGTCATGATGGTTAATATGATGTCCAGGATCTTTATAGGTCTCCTGCAACAACATGACCTAAAATTTTCGACATTATCTGATTGGATATTGATAAATGGGTATTTCTTTATTCTATAGTTTCATACAGGTTCATATTATTGATTCTGAGTCGCTGATATCAGCTAACTGCAGTCCAGGTACCTGGAAACTTGGAAAGTTTTCACTTACTAGTATATTCCCTTATAGGGGTATACCAATAAATAGTTATAAAAATAATCATTTAGCAAAACATAAAACATTTGTTTGTTCGTATGTGATTCTACAACCATGTCATCACAGCGACATGAAAATCAACATTACGATTTGTTATATTAATGTTGTACGTGAGAGATTTTCTATGATTTGTTATAATATTGTACATGAGAGATTTTCTATTGCCTATTAAGCCATAGCCGATAATGAAAAGCTGAGCAATTGAACACAACATGCTAATTATCACAAAACAGGTATTCATCTGTGTGAGGATATTATTTGATTTCGAGATTAGCATTTCTGCCAGTGTCTTCAAAGTTACGTGCTCTGCAACCTGTACTGCTCCCTCCAAACTAGCACTGCCCTTATGTGCCGTCCCTACCGGTATATACGCGCCTACATTACATCGTGGTACTAGTTAAGTAGCATAAATGAGTCTCATGTATACTACCATGAGCTAGGCGCATACATACATGTAGGTATGGTGCATAAGGTTGTTGCGGTTAGGGGGTGGGTGTGGTAATAATAATAAAAGTGCAGGCCCAAATAATAGTGCAGAGGGGAAATTCCATTGAAAGTTAATAAATGTGCAGACCCAAATAATAGTGCAGGGGGAACTCTGAGCAAAACATCGACACATTAACGGATATAAACAAAGTATTTTTATAGTATAGGAGCAAGTATCAAGTATAGGAATCAACATACACATGTAGTACCGGTATGTGTCATGTGGTGTTTTATTCAATATTTAAATGTTCACATGTATGCCATATACATGTACATGCATAAAGTTATACCGGTAAGCTAACCATT
This sequence comes from Siphonodentalium dalli, assembly GCA_032622095.1. Classification (NCBI taxonomy): domain Eukaryota; kingdom Metazoa; phylum Mollusca; class Scaphopoda; order Gadilida; family Siphonodentaliidae; genus Siphonodentalium; species Siphonodentalium dalli. The sequence continues at coordinate 113,618,945 of CP136063.1, forward strand.
TTGATATCAGAATCATATAGAAATCTTGAGTTTGTGCTGATTTCAGTTTTCATAGCCTCAAAATTAATAAACGTACAGACCCAAATAAGCACCGTGCAGGGGGGGAAATTTACCAAGAAATTTAGAGGTGTCACGATTATTGATTTTGATAATCGATAATCGGTCGTCAATAATCGACTATAATCGATTAATCGTATCTAATATTAATAATAACATCAGTGGAAGTATTCCGTAATATGGCCTATTGCCTGGGTGATGGTTAACTCAATAACTGCACTGTCGCTGGTGGTTTGAGGCATCGGCTGATGTAATTTTTACGTTAATAAAGTGCATCATAAACCACCGTTGATGACTAATGAGCACAATGTATTGAATACCAGCACAGTTCTCGGCGATGTTATGGTTATAATATTTGTAAGTTCATTAGAACGAACGTAGCGATTAATTTCAGTTTTATGAATAGCCACATATACAAACAATATAAAAGTAGGAATGAACGATGGACCGCCGGCGGTTCATAAAGAAAGGAATCAAATGTTACGGAAACTATAAGTTTCATCAAACTTCCAGAGCGTGGTTAACAATCACAAACGTGTGCCCCCACCCGCAAATTGCAGGACTCAGAACAAGCTAATAGTCAGTTTCATTCAGCATTCACCACACGATATGCGATAGCCTTTACTAGTACTAGTAACTTCTAAGTATACATTTGTACTTATACAAACAAAGTACACTCGCAATTGCATTGCGGAGAACATCGCTGATTAAAATGCCATATATATACATTGTATATTGGTTCCCTGGTTTTAGAGAGAATGTCAATCAACTTCCCATTGGTCCAATCAGATTCAAGGGTGAGTGCATTCAGTTCATTGAACACGGAGACAGTTGGCACATTTCAAAGACATAGTGGCTATTAGTGCCACCTTTCAAGTATATTAAAACAGCCTTCATAATTGGCTACGGCAATCAGCATTGCCGAAGCAATTTGCTGAAACAAACTGGGTCACGGCATAGTGTTGCCGTAGCAGATTGCCGAAGCCAAACAATCTGAATTAAGAGGGCTGATTAAAATATACAACGACGTCGCAATGTGTTCAAATCTGCAGTGCCGCCAATTTGTAGAATATACAACGACCTGACAAGAATTTCGAGAAACCATGTCGCATCATCAAATGAACTGCCGACTGTTTGGAATCTCTTTGGTACGCGATCAAAGGATGTTAACACCTCGGTTGTAGATTAATCTGTGTAAAATAAACACGGTATTCAATATTAATACCCGGCATTTTCTCACGTAGACCTGAACTCTGAGTCTGATATAAATAACGCAGATTAATCGACGATGGAAATGGTAATCGATTATCGGCTTTATCAACGGTTCATCGATTATACGATTAATCGTGGCACCCCTAAAGAAAATAATAAACGTGCACGCATGTTTATTTGGAGCCCAAGAGTGTATGACTCTAAATAAAATTCCAAAGGTCAATCACCAATGGCAATGCCGCCAATGGTCATGTTGAAATGTTCTTCAAAATACTCAAGATTTGGTCAGTTTCTCGTTCTCAATGTGGGTTTCTGGTAGCCGTTAAAAGACGAAGTGTCAATATGCATTTTAGCTGATCTTAATCAGAACTTACTCTACGAGATAAAGTTGATCTAACGGCCGTCGATAACATTTTGATGTTTCTAAAATTCGACGACTCTTTCGCTGTTTCCGGTTCGGCGCCACCTCCCGGAATGTAGAAACGGTGTCAATAATTTAAGACACAAGTACATCCGTAAATATGTTCCGCTTGAACCGCAGTAAAAAATTTGCAGGAAGGTATGCTGCCGTTTTTTTTGCATCTGGCATTCTCGGGGTAAAAATCGGTTCAAGCGGATGTTATAAAGTCTTATAATATGTTTTAAACTATTAGTATTACAAATGTCAAATATGGGCACAAAAGGTCTTTAGTAAAAAAAATTGCATGATATGTTGTAAAAAACGCGTTTTTTGCTCCTCGGGCAACCCACCCACCCCGGCATACCTTCCTGCAATTTTGTTATTACCCACCCCCCCCCCACAGCTATTGCCAAAAAAATTATATTTGCATGATCCACACATGTATAGGCAATATTATATTTAAGCTGCTTGATATGTACACGTATACATTTGTTCAAGTATTACCAGTGATTACACCTCATGATTTGGCTTGTGTACACTGTACTACTGCCATTGTCCTCCATGCAGGTTGAACATTAAAGATTCATAATCCGATTTTAAAGCTAGGCCCCTAAATATTAAAATTTCGTCGGCCTCAGGGGTAAAATATATCTGATTAGAGTCGATGAACCCACCCATCAATATAAGGCTCAAAAGTTATCAGATATGGATTTTTAAAAGTCTGTTGTTTTTCACCACATCGACTATTTGGCGGCCTGGCAAATAGTCGAATTATCATCTTCCAGAAATATATGGACATGCGCCTGCAGACGCCGTCGCGCGAGTCGGAAAGCTCACAGTTTGTTGTGATTTTGCATGGTGATCAATGCTATCGCAAGTTAACTTCGGAATATAACACGACGAAAAGTAAAGTCAACAACAACAAATAATGTAAATTGTGATTGTTGATGTACGGTACATACATGCATGTAACATATTCTTATTTACGAATCGATATGCACGTTTTAGTCATATGTTAACAGCCTGCCGGTTACACGTGGACATATGTTAGTTTGCATTTGTGATGACACTAAAATATATGGGCATCACCATATACAATGTGTGGAAGTTGAAAACCACATACACTCGCTCGTCGTGTACAAACCGTCAAGAAAAACGTTATTGTAGGACTTTTCGGCAAAAATTATAGGAAGATATTATTTTTTTTTTGCATCTGGCATTTTCAGAGCGCATCACCCCCAAACCTGAAAAGAAAATTTTTACTCCGAATTTTTTGTTCACCCACACCCCAAATTTCACTAATTTTTTTCTAAAACCACATAAACCCTACTGATATCACTCATATGACTGGGAAAATATATCCTTTAGTTCAAATGACAGTTAACCTGTTGCAGAATCTGTTTTAATTGAAAAAAATTGTTCATGCAGGAAAATATGAAGAATTTGTTCAAATACTGGCGGATAGGCCATTTGTCTACCACATACATGACATACATGCATTGGAGTTTCCAGGTTGATGTGTGACGAGAGTATGCTAGGTAGACCCCGAAGCCATGACAAATACTTTTCACGGCTGGCTCAACCAATTTCGTGGCTGGTTAGCAAGCTATAAGCCGGCTCAGTCGCAATGTTCGTGGCTGACGAAATATGGCGGCTCAGCCGGCTGAGACGTTATCACTCGGAGTATTTTCGTTTCCGAAATGTCCCTACTTCCCGATTATAGACCCCCGTTTGTTTTAGCGTTTGTGGTGAACCCGTAGAATTCCAGACCACACGTATTCTTTGGTGTTGGGTTTTTTCCATTATGGCGACAATACACGAAGGACTGTCATGTACTATGTAGTTTCCCATCTAATCGGTATAAGTTATATACATTGGGACTTCTGTTGACTTCAGCTACTGCTATCATCACTGGCATCTTGAGATATGTGTCCATGCGAGTATGCCAATATTATAGGCAATGCGGTTTAGTTATTTGCCGTCCACGGTACAGTTGTGCTTGACATATGAGCCCATGCAAACGGCTCAGCCATTTTACAATTCCGGCGGCGGAGATTTGTTCATGTGGCTGGCGTTAGAGATAATATGGCTGGCGGCGGCTTGTGGCCAATATGGCTGGCAGCGGCGGCGTGCGATGGCGGCTTCGGGCTCTGATGCTAGGTCTAACTGGGTGGTCACATTTGATTTTGCTAAATGGAAATTCTAATGCACCGATGCAGTTGACACATATATACAGTAACCCACAGAAGCTGATAGGTGCACACCAAAACACTAGTATAACTTACTTTATAATGTATATATGCATCCAGTTTTCCAAAAACAATTCTCAGCATATCCAGTAAGATATATTTCCCCCTGCAAGCTATTACATGAACCAAACATGTGTTTTGGCTATTTTGGCTGTAATACATTTTAAGCTGATAACATCTCAGGACAGTGAAGTCAATCTTCACTTTCGAGTCACTACATTTTGTAGACATTTTGTAGACATATCCATGACATCAGTTATTAATTTCCAGTTCAACCCAGAGTTGACATATTTTGAATATAAATACACAGAGAGGATATTTACCAGGCTGCAATTGGATATATTTTATAAATTGCTGATATCTGCAAACCTAAGCCATTGTGAATGACGCACACAATTCCATCATTTCGAACTATTTCCTGATTAGTCGGTCAACCAGCCCATTACCTATAGCATTATTCCATAACACTTTTGTTAGTCTAGTGCATGGAGCGAGTTCAATTATACTAAATGACAAGCAGTCATTATGCCGGACTTGGATATATACTTTAGGTGGTTGTGAGAGCAACAGATCATCTGAGTGGATACACATGCAAATTGTTCACTGATTAGTTCGAGGTACCGGTACTGATGACAGTTATTGTCTAGCCATTGATAGTCACATTAATGGTTGGGGCATTTGCTCGCTCTTGTTGCATGCACACAATGTTTACATTTCTCGAAGGTTCTATCCAAAGGCTGCCGGAAGGAAGTTTTTTCACCACACCGTCCCATATGCAACATAACTAAGCTTAATCACACATCCTAAAATAATAGTAAATAGCGAATGGATAATTTTATATACAAGAAACCTAACTAGAAAATACTCAAACTTAACCTAATTCTCAACCGCAGTAAAGGCAATATAAATAAATAAATAACAGTTTTGTATAGCGTAAAATCCACCGAAGTGCTCTAAAACGCTTGACATGTTAAAGGTACTCAACCCGATAAAACTCCTCTCAATTACTATTTCAATGGCTTCGGGGGTCAAAAATATTTGATTCGAGTCGAGGAAGTCACCCATCAAAGCTCAGATTTGTTAGATATCGATTTTAGAAATCTATTATTTTTCATTATCGGGAATACTATCTGGCCCAGAACTCAGTCAAAATTGCGTAAAAATTACCACTTGATTTTAGAGTTATTCATCCTTGTCTGTTTGAATAGATTTGGAGTACACATCCAGAGCAGATTACGGCAGTTATTGGTACTCATCTCGAGAACATAACAAATTTGAAAAATCAATATCTAATAACTCTGAGCTTTGTTTGATGGGTTCCTCGACTCGAATCAAATATTGTTTACCCCCAAAGCCAAAGAAATAGTAATATAGGACCCTCTGATCGGATTGTTGTTGTTGGAATCTGTTGAGATGGGGACGCTCTTTACGGGTTGAGTACCTTTAAATATAAAATTGCAAATATAAGACATAATTTTGGACATCAACAAAAAATGTAAATAACATGCTAAAAAATGCTACAGCGAAAGGGGGGGGGGGCAAATTGACGAACGGGGTAACAAGCTAAAACCACAGAGCTTGGAATTTGGTAAAAATCCCTCTTTTATTGGCGGAACCACCACCCGGGACCATAGGTCACGGGTCCCGGTGGTGGTTCGGTCAATAAAAGAGGGGTTTTTACCAAATTCCAAGCTCCTGTGCTTAAAACTAACATGAAAAGGGGTAAAATGGGGAAAGATCGGGGACGAGTAAAATCGAAACGAAAAATATTGATGAGACTAAGGTGCTTAAAGGCACGTGAGGCCTTGGTTGTCGAAAATATTCATATTTGTTCCAATCACCGTAAACAGAAAAAACAGTAAATCGCATACAGTTTCGTTCATATATACCATGACCATCGCGTAAACAGCATGTTATCATAAAGACCTACTATATTGTACCTAAGCAAGAGCCTGATTGTGTTACAGAAGACAGCACAATGCTACTGGCTAATCACACACACAAATGGCATAAACGCTCTTTATTAGTTCCATATCAGGAATTCACCCACAAAGAACGCTCTTTATGTTTACCATCATAATATAAACAAACATCAGAAAAGTAACTTTTTATGCTTTTGTTTACATAACAGTGGTCAACCATATGACAATAACATACTGTTTATGCGATATTTCTTATTTGTATACGGACAAAGACTGTCTACATTTTGATGTTCTTTCTGTTTGTGGCGGTTTTTTGACCGGTTGGAAATATTTTCACAGGATACCCACCGCCAAGGCCAACCGTACCTTTAATTAGTGATCCAAACAGTATAAAAGATAGAATATTATCAACAAAGAGTATTTGCATTAGTATTTTTTGGTGTTTTTGTTTTTGGTATTTTAAGATAAAAATAAAAACAGTTATCAAACACATAATTATATACACGAGTTAAGTTCAGCTGGTGTTTTTCTTGGTTGATGCGCGTGACGTTAGCTTTCACCTGGTATCACCTGGTATAGCCCTGGAACACCCTAGCTGACCAAGGCTACTCGCTAACGTGCTTATGGGACTTCTTCTTCGGTTGTAATTCCAGTAGAGGTCCCAGTACATAGATATGGTGTGTTTCCAGTTATAGTATGTTTCGAACTGTTACAAATATTAAATATGAGCAGAAAAGGTTTTTAGTGAAAAAAAAATGCACGAGGTTGTAATTTTTTTTATTACCACCACCATATTGCCATTGCGCAATTGGGTACAAATGTAAGCAATTGCACTTAAGCGCAATTGAATTTCGCTTAAGTCCAATTATTAATAAATGTGAAAAAAAATGGCCTCCCATAATTATGTGGCATGCAGGGGGTTGGAACTTGGATGTCCGAGGCGGACACTCAGGCGATACACGAACTTAATGACTAGAAGTGGGTGTCCATCCTGTATGTCCATCTTGTACATCAACATGAATGTTGTAATCCGATAGACACCGTCTATAGTTAGACATATTCAAAGTGATTGTCATTTAAGTTCAAAATTCAGAACCGAATTAGAAAATATATATAGCAACATAACATATGGAAATTCCAGCGTGATATTGCGAGAAGCGAATGTGTTTTATATTTAACTTACAAACATACACATTTAAAGGGGTACTGTACGCCATTTTCAATAAATTATCAGTGATAACAACGATCTAATATCGATAATATATAGAAAAGTAAGTAATTTGAGTCGAAGATGTATTCTGTAAACATTCAGTTTAATATTTTATCTTAAAATCATCAGTTAATAATTTGATATAAATTGAATTTATGCTGGAGCCAGGGGGGGGGGGGGGGGGTCTGAAAAAAATTCCAGACACGTATGCTACTTTTTTGCCGATGACCCGCTTTTTGGAACAAACCCACCCTGACCCCAATTTTTTTTCCATTTCCATTTCCATAGTTTTTTTCCAGCCATGTTTTGACACCCACCCCCTTGTGGAACGCAAAACACAAACATACAGAGAAAACCAGGACCAAACCTCCTACATTGATATTCAGTGAATCTAGTAATGAACAGCAGGACTGGTCTCTAGCAGTATATTCTTGATTGCAGTGGATTTTTTAATCGTTTTTGTTAAATATCATATTTCCACAGCTCTGCAGTCAATTTATTTTAAAGCTTAGTATATGAATAGAGCATGCATGGCTTGGAGCCGAAGGCGAGTGAACTACACCATTCCCACTGGCCACTATACATTCGCGTAGTCAACGACAAGATATGCTCTAATCATTATATTATATCGAACACTTATAGACAAACTGACATATTTATATACCATCGAACTTTTTATTGCTAAACTGAAGTCATTGTATTGTGTCCAGGTCGCATTCAATTTCCTTCTCGCCACAAAACCTATTAAGCAGCTTTATTGCTATTGTGAATAGCAGCTATGCCTGAGTGGGTAACCGGTCACTGACACAGCGCGCACAGTTAATCATAATTAATAGTCACTGTTTTAGTGCCAAAATGTGTGTGGTAGTCCTTTTTTAGAGACCTCTTTAGTTTTTGTGTTTTGTTACTTTGTTATGGAAATTTATAAAGATATTATGTCTATACACCAGATAGGTGTATTTGTTTTACACCAGATAGGTGATATTGTTTTACACCAGATAGGTGATTGTATTATATCAGATAGGTTAAACAAGAGGTGTGCACTCGAGTGCTAGCATATCCCCACCGTGGCAAATTCAAACCGCATTATCCGTAAACCCAACAAAAAAGATTTTTAACAAAAAAGAAAAATTCGGACTAACAATATCGATATGGTGTCACAAGAAGCTAGTACAGTATCCCTTTAAGACAAGTTTTTTTTAGTTGATATTGATTCCATGGGTTTTGTGCATCCAACACATATATATATACATTAAAAAGCCCTGTTTTACTATTTACCTGGTGTGTTACGCATGAACCTTTCAACTGTGTGAGAGATACCCAACCGACTGCCACCACGTCCATGTGTATATAGAACTAATTGTGTCAATGTTACTTGTTTTCTCACACATAAATTAATAAAATGAAAACAAAAGTTTAGTTTCAAAACGTTCTGTTATAGAGCTGAACATATGTACCGATAGTCAATAATCCTGCAACTTATGCTGCGGTGTGAGAAAACAAAGTAACATTTGACGAAATTAGTTCTATATTTGCATGTACGCATACACGCGGTGACATGCATGGGTTGGAGAGTCTGACAAACCCCAGGGATGTGGCGACATGTGGAGGGGATTCTCTCAACCCCAACTTTGGTAAAAAAATTCATGTCTGGCACAACATTACTTGGAAATTTCACAACATTAGGTTGAAATGGTTCTTAGTTTTATCTTCCAATTATATATTACAGGGCGGTGTTTTCCAACCTGGGGGGGGGGGGTGTCATCCATGGCCAGCCCTTTGTGTTCTGGTCCCTCCCTGTGGCCTGCAAAAGTTGCTAAATATTTTAAGAAAAACAAATCGGGGTGTCATATGCCTGGAGTTATAGACCACTGGATGTTATGATTTTACAATTTTCTGGTTCAGATCTCATAATTTCTCATTTTGGGATAGTGAATTATGTTACTCCTCCTGGTTAGAGCAGGCAACAGAACTACTGATCCACAGAGAATAGGATACCACCCAGACTTGCAAGGAACAGTTGAGAAAAAATTGAAGTCCAAGGGAGATGGAGTGGTGCACATGGAATTATGCAAACGTGTGAGTTGGGTGGGTCTGGTTAAAAGGGGAGGGGTGTGCTGTTGGAAATTCCAAGGTGGACACCCCCACCACCAAAGGAGTGCCCTGAGACCCTCTAGCCACGACGACCCCCACCCCCCCCCCCCCCCCCCCCAATTTGGTAAAATAATACAACATTCCTAACGCAGTTGGAGATTTCGCATCGAAAATAGGCTGCAAATGGTCTCATAGTTTGAGATTTCTCAACAAGTATTTTGTGTGAAATTGGTTGCAACTAAATTGGCATCATTTGGAAATTCATAACCTTAAAGCAAGTTATAAGGCAGTGCCCTGTTAGATTGGAAATTTCCAACAGGTGGATAGCGGGTTGGAAATTTATTCTGGTTCAAAGAGGGTGAAGTTAGAAATTCCACCATGTATCAGACATTATAAACACGTCACTGCAAACACATATTAAATATAATTTTGCTCACCGTGCCTTCATCGCAATTCTGATATAGATTAGCCCTCTGATCTTCATATATTCGCTCGAGCCACTATCACAAAATTGAGCATTTTTATACAGATCATCCATGAGTTTCAGATTCGACGGAATGACTATAAACGAAGGAGTTCATATTCAACCGGTGCAACATATTTAATTAATTGTCCATTATGAGTGGTTTAACACACTAGTGATCAACACTGGGAGAGCGGAATCTGATACCCATGACTTGGAGGAACTTTTGCTTCAATACATTGAGATAAACATTCATTCAGCACATTCCAACATTGTAAATGAGTAATATAGCAGTGTTTACATTTGTTACACACTTCAGTATACAAGTTGTTTACTAAGAGGAACAACCTCTATCTTGTTTCTTACCCCCCCCCCCCCCCCTCGCGCAATCCAGGTTGTTCCCCTTGGTGAACAATTTATACTGATGTGTGTAACCAATACTTACTACACAAGCCTAGGTGAATAGGTGGAATAATAAATCTATAGGCAATGTACAACGACCTCATATGTCAGCTGAATTAAACAAACTTGCACATGTCTAAATCAATGTGTATGAATGATTTTAATCAGCCATAAACAGAGCCATAAAAATGGTAATACAAAATGTTTAGTCAACCACTAATGCAAATTGACAAACTCTTCCAAATGAACAGGTATTGCATTGTGGTATGCAATGGAATTCTTGCGAATGAACTTGGATGCAATACATTTCAGCGATATCCGAGCTTGGGTTCTGAGGATGACTTCAGCTACTCCTGTTGTGGTACATTCCATTGGAGTCTTTTTCTCTTTGTTACAAATGTCTAGATGAGCACCAGATTTTATCAGTGTAATCATTATCTTATGTAGTGTGTCAAAGTCACTTATAGGATTTGCATATCTGACAATGATGTGAAGTGGAGTGTTTCCAAGTAAATCAAGCTCATTAACTTTAGCACCACACTTAACTAATTGTAGAACTAGAGCAGCATTAGGAAATTTCACAATGTCAACTACGTGGAAGTCATCAACAATTGTCGCACTGTCAACAGCCATATGGAGTGGAGTGTAACCATTTTTGAGAACAGGAGGTTGTTCAAGATGCAGAAACTTATACACAAGTTTGCTCAGCTGTTCAGATTGTTCATCTGTTTTCTCAATTTTCAATGCTATGACCAGTAGATACAAGCATGTGTGGATATTAGACTGGTAATACTCCAACAATGTGTCATTCTCCTCTTGAGATATTTTTGTTTGATCTCTTTTCAATTCATCAGTAGCATGTTCAAAAACTTGCTTCACATGTTCAAACATGTTCACAGCTATTGTATTCACTCGAAGATGGAGCATTTGTGAAAAAACTTGTGAAAAGCGTAAAAGATCTTTGGTAATTGAATAATTGTTCCGCTGCCTCAGCCTAAGCGCATGTAACCATAAGCAAATACATCTATCAAATCGAGAATTGTCTGCAAAAACAGCACCTCGAAATATAACTGGATGTGCAACTTCCGGATTATCTGGGTCCCAGTATACGTTCCCGAATTGTCAATGCTTCCATGTGAATAGAATTTTGGTCTGTTTCAATGTTCTGAAGTTCTTCAATAGTCCTGCATTCTACTCTGTTTTCATATGCAGGAACAGGTCCATACTTTGGCTTATGAATAATGTATGACTTGTCTTTATGACGTTCAATCATAGCGTTCATTAAATATAAGAATGATTTACGTAAGTCATAGTTGTCCTTGTCATTGGCAAAAGATGCACCAAGCAATTCTAATGCATCTATCTTTTCCTCTCTGCTGCACATTGGTAATGATGTTATATAGTTGACAACTTTATAGTTTCCGCATTCTGCAGCTACCATTAATGGAGTCATCCCATGGTCATTTCTTTATCATCGAAGCCGAAAAATTTATGAGTTCTTTGACTATTTCAATATGTCCACATTCTGCTGAGAAGTGAAGGGCTGTAGCGCCGCAATGAGCTCGGCAGTCAGGGTCAGCACCTTTCTCGAGGAGATAGGCAACAACATTTTTATGTCCTTTGTAACATGAAATCATGAGACATGTGTTTTTGTATTTGTTAGCAATCGTATAGTCTGCGCTATGCTCAATGAGGTACTTTACTATGTCAAGACGTCCATCAAAACAAGCTGCTCTGAGGGGAGTAGAATTAGTGAGTGTTGGATGGTTAACATCAGCATCATGTTCAACGAGTGTTTTGACAACATTATAATGCCCCGCCCCCGCAGCACACCACAGAGCGGTAGCACCCTCAATGATGTAGCCATCAAATTTCACTGTGCCGGTTTGTTCTGTGTCTGCATTGAAGTTTGTCAGAAGCACCTGAACAACTTTTTCTTCACCATTTCTAGCTGCAATGATCAACGGGGTCGTTATTTGTCCATTTTCACTAGTTCTGTGATTCAGCACTTCCTGAACCAATTCTCTGTCCCAATTCCATAACAGGGCGAATATACTGATGGCCATTCCATTGCGACATGCCTCGTGTACTTTATTCTTTAGCGATTTGATTACTTCTGGGCTTAAATCAGCCGACATTTTAACTGAATTTAGTGACATTTATCACCAGACTTTTATTTCACACTTCATTTTCATTCAGACCGGAAGTCAACATTACCGAATAGGAAATGAGCCGGTGCTCCGAAAAATATACCCCATATCTCAAGAATGAAATTTTGAAAACAAAAACGACTGGCACGCACCTGGACCCACTCTGGTCAAATTGAAGTTTAGTACTTAAAGAGTGCGTGGATAATAAAGCGACGCTCAAGGTATGGACTATTCAATATACCGAAGCAGAACAGAACAGCTTCGAATATTTTTGAGATTGTGTTGGCGAGAGCGATTGGTCGGTAATTATCTTTATCGCTGATATTTCCTGATTTATTTTTGACAATGGGTATAATGGTGACATCTAACATATCTGTCGGTAAGTATCCGGTCTGTAGTATACTGTTATAAAGTTCTTTGATGTAGAGTCTCACTGATCCGTGTGCGTTGTTTATGTGTTCAGATGAGATCCCATCAGGACCTGGTGATTTTCCGTTAGCGAGTTTCGATATTGATATGTTCATCTCTGATTCTGTGATATCCAGCAGTTCCCTTCTATATTCTTCTTCGATAATCGTTTCTGTTTGTTGATCCGCTTGTTGGTTAGATCCAAGAATTTCCGAGAAGTGTTCTTTCCACATTTCAAGGATATTGTTTTCTCCGGTGATTCCGTTAATTATAATACAATTAACTGAGGTATTAACATTTCCTTTCTTTATAGTTCTCCAGAAGTCAGCCCACCTATTGTTCTTCATATTTAATGCCATTTCTTCTGCACGGCATTGTTCAACTTCTGTTTTGCATTTCCTCAGCGCATATTTAAATTGTGATCGGGCGTGACGCATTGAGTCGTGTATGTATCCATATCTTGGCCGGCCATATCCATTCGCGAAAACTGACCCTTGCTTTATAATGAAGTCGTTTAACCCTAGAGTTCCACCCAGGTATCGAGTGCTTATTCGGCAATCTTTTGTTTATACATCGCTCACTCGCCTGTTTTAATGACGCCACAATATGATGGTATTTATAAACCATCTATCGTAGATGCGTGGTTCTGTTTCGTTAATTCTGGTATAGTGTTCACATTGAATGCTGATAGCAACCGCATTGTTTCATCACGATAAGATTCAAGATGTCGGTCTACATTCTTTTGGAACAGGTCTCTCTTGCAGGTAGAGGCCTACTTGTCCTATAAGTTCTAGCACGAAAACCATAGTCAGAAATGGTGACGCCCTCAAGATCATATTATTAGGCGTATATATAAATTATAATATAAAATATATTGGTTTCATGAATGCACCACCTCAGAATTCCGTTAAAACAGATAATACTTCAAATTATTCAAAAGTACAAAGACTAGATGTCTTATAATGTAGCCTATTACTGCGGGTATCTCATTTACGACCTTTATTCTACATTCCAACTGAGACAATGAAATCTTCAAGAGTGGCCAACCATTAAATTGTTCATACCTAAACATCGAAAGCAATTAACGAGGTCATAAAAGTTACATACCGCAACAATTCGATGAGACATCCGCGAAGATACATCCGCGAAAACCCGAAATGTGTTGTCCTGCGATATATTACCATCGCTATAGCTCCATTGACACGACCGACCAGATCAGCATTACTTCATTTTCCTAAAATAAATCGCATCGCGTGAAATCCGAAACGTGTTGTCCTGCGATATAACCCCATCGCCCCATTGGCACGGTCAGATAGCAATGATACGTTGGCCCAACGTTACAACCGTTGTCATAACGTTGGCTTGCCAACGGTTGGCAAAAAATACGTTGGGCCAATGTATTATTGCCAACGTTAAACCAACGTTGGCAAGCCAATTAACGCTTAGCCAACCGTTGGCAAGCCAACGTTGGCCCAACGCATCAATGCCAACCGTTGTCAAGCCAACGTTGGCAAGCTAACGTTGGCCCAACGTATCAATGCCAACCGTTGGCAAGCCAACGTTAAGCCAACGTTGGTAAACCAACGTTGGGCCAACGTAGCCATGCCGAACGTTGACAAGCCAACGCTGGGCCAACGTTGGCCCAACGTATCAATGCCGACCATTGGCAAGCCAACGTTTGGGCCAATATTGGCGAACGTTAGCAAACAACGTTCAGCCAACGATGGCAACACAAACTTGGACAAATTAACGCTTACTCAACATTGTTCAGGACAAATTCAAATTAACGCTGACTCAACAGTGTTCAGGACAAATGTTTAAACATTAATATACGTACATTTTATTGTTGAAGCATCGTTTAATTGAAGTTGCAACATTGTATTTCTAAATTTGCAAATAAATTGAAGAATATTTATTTCAGTTGAATTAATAAGAATATCAAGATATAATGATAACTTTATTAATGCAACTCATTACCAGGGTCCAACCTGATTTTGGGTATATGATTAATTATTTAATTAAAACTGTTTATTAGTGCCCCTTTAAGTCAGCGGCGGTCAACTGCACCTACACCATGACACTCCTCGCATCAATTTACCCCTGTTAATAAATTTTCCAAGACCCGATTCCAACCATTTTGGGTATATAATTAATTATTTAGTTAAATTAATTATTAGTGCCATTTTAAGACATCTGATGCGTCAACGGCACCTATCCCATGACACTCCATGGGTCAAGTGACCCCTGGGGTCCAGCTGTTTGGTCATCTATAGCCAAAATATTTTTAAATGAATTATTAGTGCCATTTTAAGACATATGAGGTCAATGCAGCCTATCTGTTAATACTTCGCGGGTAAAATTACCCTGTACAAATTTTTATCTCCGAGGGTCAAGCCGTAAACACCCATATTATATTAGGCGTAATAAAGCAACATCACACGACACAATCGATCAGACGATTCAGCGACCGATTTCGCGATTCAGTGGCCTGGCACCAACGACTCGGTGGTGCCCTTATCAATTTGGATCAAACGATTCAACGATCGTGTACAAGTATTATATATGAATATACATGTATACATTATATTAAATGACAAACTTAGATGTGGGCCCCGGGTATAGGGAGGGTCTAGTTTACCGAATTGGGGACGATCAACGTATGTTTCTTCATGGATTCATTATCCGTTTAGAGTAGACATTGCAAATCCACCATGTTGACTCACAGTAACATCCGGGGATGACTCGAATGAGATAGGCCTATACATAGCGAGTCACCATCGACAGATCGTCAGATCAAACCGGGAACAGATCGCACAAAGCTAATTATTGCGTTACAATGGTTCATTGTTATTATTATAAAATACATTTCAAATGCATTCCACAATCAATTAGTTCCAATGCGCGTACAAAATGGAAACCACCCCTGGGAACCGGTCCTGCTAGAAACAATTACATCTGTTTGGATCTATGTTTACAACTGATGATTTTCTTTAAAAAAGTATTCAAAAACACACCAACCTCAGAAGAAAATAGCGTGCATTTTTTTTCGTCTGATGTGGTAGCAGGAAAATTTATGTCATAAAAAGTATTAAACATGACATATATTTTTTCATTGATATTCGTTTAGTAACCGCTCTATATAAATTAATGTTTTAGTGAATATTTACCTGTATTTTAAGACGTACGTGATGTCTTAATATTGTCACTGATAGCGCGGGCTGGACCGGGCGCCAATATGGCGGCACATTGTTAATACGGCCCTTTGGCGTATGAAGCTGTAGTATAGGGCGCGAAGCGCCCATGCAGGATGGTCGAACAGATCGAGAGATCTTCTCCTTGACCCCAAATTTGTTGTTTTGGTGATATCTTGCATAACAAAAGCCCATCAAAAGTCTACATGTCCGTCCATGGCAAAGTTTTATGGATACATCACACGAGCTTTAATGGGGGGTGGGGGTGCCCGCGGTGTCCCTGATGAGGTTGATGTTGTTGATGGTGCTGAGCGAGCCATGAGTGGTGCGCTGAAATGGAGAATGGGGCCCCTGTTAAAAGTGTGTATAACGCAAGCAGGTAAACAATTGCTATGCAGTTTGGGCCCACCAATTGCGCTGCAGAGAGAGCTTGCATTATACTGTGACATGTTTTTGGATTTTTATGTGGGGATATGGGCCTATATAGATTCACGTTTAATGGGTACACCCGATCCACCGCTATATTTATACCTTAAATGAGTTAACACTAGCATTTAACATTATGATAAGCAATCATTCATCTGGACGGCTTTCTTTACAGTGAGACATGTCCGAAGCTTCGCCCTATGACGTTTGTGTTGTTGGAGCTGGTTTGATAGGCGCTTCGACAGCCAAATATGTGTCACATAATCGGACGCTCAAAGTGTGCCTCATCGGACCCGGAGAACCACAGGTAAGATTGAACGGTAAACAAACAATAAATCAAGTAAAAGAGAAACATGCATTCATGATTGATGTGTTATACCCGCGTATGGTTTGACGAGGGATTTGGAATAGGTATATGTGTCCAATGCATTGACCGGTAATGCTAAATGTATCTGTGGTAACCCGACCGCCCCTCCAAATAAAAAACGAGCCGCCTCCTCGTGATTTTATTGTTTGTTTTTCAAATTTTCCTTTGACTCGTTTAAAAAAAAAAAAAATCTCCCAATTTTACTTTACTCTTCCAATTTCTAATAGTTGCTGATTTAATTCTATGAGCCATTACACTAATTAGCTTGCAAAATCGCGATCACAAAACATACCAAACCGGGATTAGTGGCCTAACAATTTTAAACATCCAAAAAGGCGACACCTCGAAAATAGGCAACTTTAACCCGAAATATAGTCATTTAGACATGTGGGCCATCTTCACTGTGTTGGAACGGAAGTGAACGATGTATCGCGGTAATCGAACATAAATAAAAGTCGCTCGCCTCAGCTTGACTACGGTACGTATATTTTCGTCTTTCCCTCCAATTGTGTCAAAATCCCAGCCCGGATGCAAACCTTCCTCGATGAGGGGTATGTTTCGCTACATTTTCGTACTAATTTCGTTTCAGTACCGTGTCTAGTTCTCTCGTAAATCAAGTTTAAACCTCCTATTTTCGTGCTAAAAACACGTCACGTTTGCGATCAAAAGCACATTTTTCAAACTATACCACGTCTTATTTTATAACAAAGACATGTTTTGGGTGCCTTAATATCCCATTGAAAGCCACGCTTAGCGTTTGTCCCCCCGTTTCGTGTGTTTTCCCGAAATACGAGCCCGATTTGAAAGCGCGGTGCTCCAACAGAATTGAACGCACGGTAATATTTGACCAAAAAAAAAACATTGAACGCACGGTATTTTTATTATTATTTGTATTGAACGCACGGTAAACATTCGATTACACCATGTAAAATGCCTTACTCTTAAACATTTTTGTATATTGGAGTGAAAACTGAGTCGCTAGTATTAAAATAGATTATAGACCACCAATAACAAACACATATGGACATAATTGAACTCATATTACGGTCGTAATCTACAATCTTTGTTTCAACATATAACACTTTTAATTTATCCCTCAAGCTGGTGCCAAAATATGCTATAATAGGGTTTTATATGGAGTGGCAAGGTGTTTTGAACCGAAATACATATAATGTCCATGCATTAACATGGATGTGGTTGTACCCCCCCCCCCCCCCCCCACCCCAATTGATAAAATAATTTAGCCCTCAAGCTGGTACCAAAATATGCTATATTAGGGTTTTATGTGGAGTGGCATGGGATTCTGAACCGATATAAATATAATGTCCATGCATGAACATGGATGTGGTTGTACCCCCCCCTCCCCCAATTGATCAAATAATTTAGCCCTCAAGCTGGTACCAAAATATGCTATATTAGGGTTTTATGTGGAGTGGCTTCGGGTTCTGAACCGAAATAAATATAATGTCCATGTATGAACATGGATGTGGTTGTACCCCTCCCCCCATTGATCAAATACTACTAATAGTTGGAAAATTTAACCCTCCAATTTAACAGCATGCAGTTGGAAAATTCAGACTTTAACCAGGTAGAATCTTGATCTTTCTGGCTTGATTTTAGTCTAAATTTGCATTTTTTCACTCCAATATACAAAAATGTTTAAGTGTAAGGCATTTTACATGGTGTAATCGAATGTTTACCGTGCGTTCAATACAAATAATAAAAAAAATACCGTGCGTTCAATGTTTTTTTTGGTCAAATATTACCGTGCGTTCAATTCTGTTGGAGCACCACGCTTTGAAATCGGGCTCGTATTTCGGGAAAACACACGAAACGGGGGACAAACGCTAAGCGTGGCTTTCAATGGGATATTAAGGCATCCAAAACATGTCTTTGTTATAAAATAAGACGTGGTATAGTTTGAAAAATGTGCTTTTGATCGCAAACGTGACGTGTTTTTAGCACGAAAATAGGAGGTTTAAACTTGATTTACGAGAGAACTAGACACGGCACTGAAACGAAATTAGTACGAAAATGTAGCGAAACATACCCTCATCGAGGCAGGTTGGCATCCGGGCTGGGATTTTGACACAATTGGAGGGAAAGACGAAAATATACGTACCGTAGTCAAGCTGAGGCGAGCGACTTTTATTTATGTTCGATTACCGCGATACATCGTTCACTTCCGTTCCTACACAGTGATCTTTGGGTATGGAATATATTTATTAACTCAATTTGATATGTGTAGGAGAGTTGACCAAGGGAAACTAAATGACTTTTGACATACATGACAAGTGATTGTTTCATAGAAATTCTGTTTGTTGGTGTATCTGTTTAAGGTCTCAAAGGAAGCTCCAGCTCTGTTAGGTAACTCCAAGGTCGCTGGTGAAATAATACCCTTAATGCTTTAATATTCTGTTTTAGTATGGAATACTTTAATTATCTGTAATTAATTTTTCTGATAGTTAGGCAATAACTATATGTAACTCCAGTATGAAAATCGGACACAAACATTGATGATTTGTTGTGGAATGTGCAGGGAGGTGGATTTTTTTTCAACCGGTTGAATATTGTTCACATTCAGTGAACTCATGCTTTAACGCAGCAATGTTATTATGGGATAGCTACTGCAACTCCACATACTAACTTATATCATTCATATATTAGTCCTGACTACTAGTATATAATTTGAATATAATAATTTCTACTATATAATATATAATAAAATCTGTATCAGATTTATAGAGGTACTGACTTTGTATCAGCTGGTATATGCACGTCGTGTATCAGATTTATAGAGACACCGACTAAGTATGAGTATATACATGTCATGTATTAGATTTATTGAGACA
Source organism: Siphonodentalium dalli (assembly GCA_032622095.1). Taxonomy (NCBI): domain Eukaryota; kingdom Metazoa; phylum Mollusca; class Scaphopoda; order Gadilida; family Siphonodentaliidae; genus Siphonodentalium; species Siphonodentalium dalli. The sequence goes on from CP136063.1 coordinate 113,638,348, forward strand.
ATGTCTTAGTATATACTGAGTATGTACACGTCATGTATCAGATTTATAGACACTGACTTAGTATGAGTATATACATGTCATGTATCAGATTTATAGAGACACTGGCTTAAAATGAGTATATACATGTATATGCATGTCATGTATCAGATTTATAGACCACTGGCTTTGTATGAGTATACATGTCATGTGTCAGATTTATATATAGAGGTACTGAATTAGTATGAACTGGTATATATACTGTTGTTTTATTCATTAGTTCATTAATATTTAAACATCTTATTTTTGAAATTCATCTGATAGAGTGTCATTAGTTCAATTCAAAAAATTGGCAATTTACCAACTACGGTATATGTTTTTCCAAATTGCAGGAGCCCCGGACCCTTTCCCTAAATACCCAGGATTATCCCTGCTAGACCAAACGTTAGTTTGGGATGTTTGCATTTTATTTCGTCTCCCCCCCCCCCCCCCTGTGGTTTGGTATAAACTCAGGAGTCGTACTATGTCTCCCAGTTTTAAATTTGTGCACAGTGAACACATGAGTGCGCGAAAATTAGTACTGCTCGAATCTAAATACGAGTAAGGTAGTGCAAGAGTAATCATTTTCTCATTTTATATTATTAAAGTTGAAAAGGATTGAACGAAAATTACAATTATATGGCAATATTTGTGGTAAATTTGAATGTCATAAATATCTTAAGTTTAATGTGCCAAGATCACTTACCAGATATCTATAAGTACAATGAGGCTAAGTGCCCTTAGAACTGAACGATACAAAAGACCTCAACCGGTTACCGGTAGAAAAGATCGCATATGTCAGAAATGCAAAAAATGTATATAACAGAAGACGAGGAACATTTCAATGATTTCATACTACATTGCGGTAACAAAACGGAACTAAAATAGCAATATTAACAGCAGTGGATTTTCCTTGGGTTCCCAAGAATCTATAACATTGTTAAAAAGGTAATTGAGCCCACAACATCAGAAGGAAACTAATTTTATAAAAATTAGCACAGTGCTGTGATAAAATTAAATCAGTTAAAGCCATTGTGATAATATCATTTGAAATTCCAACTGTAACCCTTTACAATTTCCAGGGTAAATTTTACACGGATATGAGCGATGACTCCAATTTCAGAATAGCACATTTCTCACCTGAGGTGTTTTGTGAGAATAAAATAATATTTTGTTCGTTGATCACTGAAAAACAATTATACCCGCGGTGTCATATACTCAAAAGTTAACCGAATGGGACAAGAATATCCTTATAAATAAGTAGGCTAAATCCAGAAGAGTTTAACACCTTATGTAATCACATGTGTGATTCATATATAGCCTCCAATCTGTTATCTCAAATGTTAAAGCTTCCGAAAGCGGACATCTGTATTACCGTGGTAACTTTCCCCCTATTATCAAGATAAATTACGCTAGTAGAATCCCACATAAAATACCGGTAAAATACCTTGGTGAAATACATGGGTTGGTCTACGTGTGATATGGTGACCGTTCACTAGATTAATTTTACTAGAATAATATTACCTGATTCCAATCACCCTGCATGGTAGAATACCACAGCATACCAGCGTGTTTTTACCATGGTTTACCAGAGTGTTTTTTATTATAAGGAGTTACTTGTATATCACAAGCATAATAGTTCAGCTACCGGTATGTCAATTCAATGCATGATACATATAGCATCATTTCACATGCATATTAAGCCAGATATCATTTACTTGTGATTTGTTTTATACCTATACAACTTTGAACAATTGAATTACATAAATCGCCTTAGGAAGTGCAGGGGACCCACCTGTACCCATTGACCCATTGTAGATGATATAAAATGTTTGGGATGTCTGAATACATCTTTAATCACTGAGTACTGGCCCGTGTACCATCTGACACTCAGGACAAAAAGTTCCAAATACCCCATAACTCCGTAGAACAGAATGGCAGAAATAATGTTCAACGAGAAAAATAAAATAAAAATAAAATAAAATGACTTTACCACCTTCGCCCCTGTTTTATTTTCTCCCGTTACCACAAACACATGTGTATTTAGCAGCCTTATTTATATGCATCTCGCGACGCACGCAATGGATGTTTTCTTAAAGGCCCACTTAATATTCGAATGACCAGATTACATTATACACAACATATCCCATATTATATACCATTTGGAAGAGGAACCAAAAATATATATATTCCACCAGAATACGGAACAACTGTGACCTTGGAGTGTCCCCTAAGTGATAGAGATTCTCAGATTCACTCCAAGACTCCCCCCTTGTCAACCCAGAATGCATCCGAATTCAAACTAATAGAGTTATTCCCTTCCATTGAGAATAATAGACTCTACAGTACAGTCTGGATCAAAATTAATCACATAACACACATCAGTACCCCGACAAAACAATATGTTCCCAGTTTATTCGACCGGATCAGTTGATAATACAATGTTTTGGAGCTTCCTCTTTCAAATGGTATATAATGTGGAATAAGTTTTATATAATGTGATCTGGTGGTTCGAAAATTAAGTGGGCCTTTAAGTCTGGAATCCATGGCCATGCTTGACTGAATAATGTTCATGCCGCGCAAGACGCGACATATACACCACCCTGCACTAAGATCAAACTTATATCTAAAATGTATTTAAAGTACATGTAATTTCAACAGGAACTGAACGTGAATCATGACAGGGCTATATTCGGGGCGCACTACGACGAGGCAAGAATCACAAGAGACGCAGACAAGATACACGAATGGAGCATTTTGGCCCAACGTTCAATTGACCGTTACCGAGATATCGAGAAGCAAAGTGGTATGTCACACGCGTGCATGCGTGTAATGTAAAATAATATAAAGTTATAAAACAATGTTGTGTACAATATATGTTTTTCTTGTACGAGTCCAGGTTGTGGTGAAAAATCATATTGGACAAGACGCGTAGCGTCGAGTCCAATATGACTTTTCACCACAAATGGGCGGGTACAAGAAAACACAATCATATTGTACACAACATTGTATAATGGCATTTTTATTATCCATCTGTATGTTTGTCCAAATAACGTCACCCGGAGTCCCGATAATTTTTAATATATCATGTGACGGCTTTTTATCATTCATAAATCTCGTTAGTTAAAAGGTGAATAATAATATAATTTAATATAGAGGTACATATTGGAATTTGGTTATTGAACATTTAGTCTACAACCACACTCGTAATTTGTTTGAAAAGGTTCAGGCATCCAATCCACCCATCACATGCAGCTATATATAATCTATAATGCACATGCCAGGCATGCAATTTTGGTAGACCATGCCATGATTATTCGACAAGTTCAAAACATGGGAACGTTTGGATGTTCTGACCAATTATGAAGGGGAATATTATATATAACATTGAACAAACAACCAATGCATGGAATGTATTTCTTAATTAATGCGTACAATTGTTCCTTAATTATCTAATTCACTGCAGAATAGGGGTGGTCCCAGCTCGAGTTGCATGCTTGTTATGATCCGGGAGAAATTCCATGTTTGTAAGTGAAGCAAATCAATATTGGCTCAAACAAGTCACCTAAATCATGCAATCTCGAGATGGGATCTTCACCTACTGTGAAATACCTTATCAAGGAACAGGTATTAACTATAAAAAATATCTATAACCTGCACTTTTTTTGCAATGTTATAAACTTCCCTGTCAGAATATCATAACATTAAATGCAAGTTTTGAACTCGTGGAGTATTATTTCTACGGGCATAGTAAGTTAGAGTAAAGATTCATAATTTTATCTAGCAGTTTTGAGTGAACATCTTCATGAATTCGTGTGCTACTTCTGCAATTGATATCTATGTAAATACAATGCCAAGGATTATTTCATTATTGATTCTTGCAAGATAAGCCGTATATATGAGAAGACTTAACTTCTGACAAAATTTAATTTCAATTGTGCAATACAGCCTTTGAACTTGTATTACAGCCGCCAATCAAATATAAGAATCGACGAGTCTAATTAAAACGGTGTTATATACCGATTCTCATGTTATATCGTTGCTCACATATACAGATCACATATAGTTACCGGTGTTGCTAATACATGTTATTTCTTTTCTTGCACATCATACATGTACGGAAGAACTAGGTTTTTTTTATATATAAACTATATATGACCTTTAATGTAGCCGTAACTATTGGTCCAAATTGGTACAGGGAAACAGTAGATTAAATGTATTACATTTGACGAAATACATGTATAATCGTTATCCTTTACGAGTAATGCATCGCATATACGGTGGTGACGTGCCCATGCCCCTTTGTATGTACAGACCCATCGGACGCTGCATAAAGGCTCCATGCAGAAGGGAGCCCACATGGTTGATGGTTCAGCTAGTATTGTATAATTATTACGATTATACACGTATATATGCACATACTCAGTTAAAGTGCATTGCGGCGGCCTATCGAATATAATGTTACGATATATATAGCATATATGTCAATATCATCTTCCAATGTGCACATACGTGCCCTAATCTATTTACGTGTAGCCACGTATGTTGATTTAAACACGAGCGTCACGTATATTGCATGATACAACTGGATCAGAGATCATGCGTGGGCACGTTCACGTTATTATCTACATAATTGGTACTTTCTATACTTATAGTTCGAGTAGTCACACTGTGTCAGGCAGTTTTAGGGACAAACCAGACATATGCATGGCCGACATTGGCAGTGGACGTATAACTCCACTTCCGACAAAAGTCGAACAATTTGTCAGACTGCTGAATAATATTTTTCCACATCTGGTCCAGAGAATTATAGTATGTTATGCTCGACGTTCGAAGTTAAGAGTACATGTGTATTTTCAATCTACCCCCGGACCCCAGATACAGTCTATTATATGGAACTATTTTGAAAACACGAAACTGATACATTTAGAACAGTCGAATTTATATTCGATTTCAGGCTCCAGTGGGACTGTTTATTCTTTAATGTATGCAAATACATAATTCCCTCACGTAGTCTTGGTCCCTCGCTGGCATATGGGGAGGTTTAGATTGAACAAAAACTTTCTATTTCGCTGTCAATCATAACATACTATAATTCTCAATAGAAAGAAATAAACTAAGATACGAATATAAACTGAATATATGTGAAGAAAATACAAGTCATGTTACCTGTACACGTTTAGTAAACGTTTATTTTTAGACACCCTTTTATTGGATATAAGAGGTGAAACAATACATTTCGCAGCAAAACGAAAAAGAGAACACAAAAAGAAAGAGGACGAATTAAACAAAACTAAAGTAAAATTGGAAACAACAGTTGATAACAAGGACCAAGGTCTAACAGAAAGAGATGAATTATTGGAAAAATTACAAAAAATAGACTCTGAGCTCTATGAAATTAGAAAAGAAGATACGAGGGGGGCAATGATAAGATCTAGAGCCAGGTGGATTGAAAACTGTGAAAAACCCACAAAATATTTCTTGAATCTCGAAAAGCGCAATTGCATTTCTAAAACTTTATCGATGCTCACCGACTCCACTGGTAAAAAACATTGATAATCAGTCCGACACAATGAACGAAGCAAGAACATTTTACAATACTTTATATGCATCTAAAAAAAAACAACCGATTTGGATATTAGCGCTATCCCCGGGGAAGAAAGTTACCCAGTGCTAACAAACGATACTGCAAATAGCATAGATGGACTGTGCAATAACTCTAAACGAACTAACAAACGCATTGAAAAGATCACAAAATGATAAAAGTGCAGCGGTCTGGATGGATTTCCGTATGAGTTTTGGAAATTTTGTTGGCAAAACTTAGGTCAAATTCTTTGTGAATCCCTTCGTGAAGCATTTGATACTGGTGAATTATCGATAACCCAAAAACAAGGACTTATTACTCTTCTTCCGAAAAAAGATAAAGAGAGACATCTTTTAAAGAACTGGCGTCCGATATCTCTGTTAAATATAACATATAAACTAGCATCTTCTTGTATAGCTGAACGAATGAAAAATTTTCTATACCCGATATAATCAGCCATGACCAAACTGGTTTCTTAAAAAATCGGTATATTGGAGACAACACTAGATTAATTTATGATATTATCCATAAGACAAAATCAGCTGATAAACCTGGTCTTCTGCTCCTGCTAGATTTTGAAAAGGCATTTGACTCAGTATCATGGAAATTTATAAATAAATGTCTTGACCTCTTTAACTTTGGTGATGACATAAAAAAATGGATTTATACTTTCTACACAAATATCAACTCATCTATTCTGATAAATGGACATATATCTCAGAGCTTTCAACTAAACCGTGGCTGTCGGCAGGGTGACCCAATATCGCCTTATATTTTTCTGATATGCTCAGAAATCTTAGCTATCATGATCAAATCTAATAAACGCATCAAAGGTATTAACCTCGGCAATTTTGAATACAAACTCACACAGTATGCAGACGACACAACTCTTATCTTAGACGGCAGAGAAGAAAGTCTAAGGAAAGTATACAATGTATTAGCACTATTCGCAAATTTTTCAGGTTTGAAAATTTACCCTAGCAAGTGTCAGGCATCGTGGATAGGTTCTTATACTGGGCGTAGAGATGGCATATATGCTCAGATCTTGGTATCAGATTTGATAGCTCATTTGATCTTTTAGGGATTCATTTTGATACACACCTTGACAAAATGAAAATCAACTACGATACAAAACTTGCTGATGTGAAACGACTGATTGAAGCATGGAAACACCGATTACTGACACGTATTGGTCGAATAACTGTAATAAAATCACTTATACTCCCAAAATTAACACACCTTTTCGTGTCACTTCCAAATCCCGATAAAACATTTATGAAAAAATTGGACACTATGCTTTATAATTTTCTATGGAATTCAAAACCACCCCATGCATCCGGATATGCTCGTAGCGGAAGACATGCTCGTAGCGGAATAACCACATGGCCCGCGATTTGCACATCGTCTTTAGTTGTCGTAAGTTATTTCATAAAAACACGGTTTATTTTACCTTGATTTTTTTTAAACGTTAACAGCGATAATCGGTCTACAGAAATGAGCGGTTGTGGTTTCCGCAATTTTCATATTACTGTTCGATAATCTGGTTTTATGCGAAAATTATGACCTGAAATTGAAATACTTACTCGATATAAGTTTTATCAAATTTTAATGAATCATTGCATTGACACATTATATAACATACAGTCTCTGAAAGTTTGATATCTTAGCTTCAAAATGAACTGGACATGTTTGCGATGTCAATCATATTAGTGCCCGAAAAATTAATTTCCATGGAGGCACTCACTTGATTTTGGGGCATGTCTATAGCAAACGTAAAACCACTGCTATAGACATGTCATATTTTCTTGCTATGACCTGCATATATGGTTATTTTTTACTATGGAAAATGTAGAACATGACTGAAAATGTTGTCTATTATATTAAGGGAATATCCGCGGAAATAGCAATGTATGCAAAGACTATATTGTCTGGGCTGTTACCACAGAAATCGCAATTTTATGTAAGAAATGCAAATTTTGCCACAATTTTTGGACTAACTTCCCGGTAAAATAGGATTAACATGCGTCCATGTTTAAAGAAGTTTGATGTACAGTTGGGTAAATTATAGCCACAAATAGTACCACCACCGTCCACCACTCGTATGTGTTGGTTTCGGTGCAACATGTGTCTAACCGTGAACGGTGTGCAAATCGCGGGCCATGTGGTTATTCCGCTACGAGCATGTCTTCCGCTACGAGCATATCCGGATGCATGGGGTGAAAACGCGATCGAGTGAAACGTGAAGTTGTATGCCAAGATTACAAAAACGGTGGCTTGAAAATGGTTAATGTCAATAATTTTATGCTGTCAACGAAAATAACTTGGGTGAGACGCCTCATAACAAAGTGCGCCAAATGGATGCCCCTTACAGATATTTCATTATGCGAAGACCCCATGTTCCTTACATATGACCATGGCTATTTAGAGAAACAGGCAAAGAAATTAACTAATCCATTCTGGCATGACGTTTTGTTATCATTTGTCAAATTCTTGCAACAAAATGTGAACAATTGCATTATATCCACATGTACGCTGTGGAATAATCCAAATATAAAACAATATGGGAAGGTAATAAACTTCACTTCTTGGCGCGAAAAAGGGATTATGTATATAAACGATATGCTAGACAGTAAAGGTTCTTTTCTTTCACAAGAAGCCATACATAGGAAATTTAATATACGCACAGACTTCATCACTCTAAACACTATACAGCATCAGATAAAATTAAGTGCAAAAAGGCTTGGCCAACAGATAACTCGTGTTTCTTGCCCCATTCTACCCACTAACTTCAGCACTTTGCTTAAAAATTCACGGGGAGGACAAGATTTTTACAAAGCTTTGAACGATACTCAAATTACGACTAAAGCGCGCACAAAATGGCAATCACAGTTTCCTGATATGGGAAGTGCATTATTTACATATGACAAACTACACTTTCTCACGACGCCTGACACCAAGCTACAATGGTTACAATTCCGAATAAATTCTAGAATATTATCAACTAATAACTTTCTACACATTTCTAATATAAGACAAGATGACAAATGTGATAGGTGTAAAAGTGAAAAGGAAGATATCAACAACATTTTTTGGGATTGTTGTCATGTGCAGAAATTTATTAGAGATATCTGTAATTGGGGAAAATATAATGATATAAATCTCTATCCCACAAATATGACGATGATTCTTGGCACACCACCCATTAGTAAAAACTATACTACAAACTTACTCTGGCTTTTAATTAAACAATGTATATATCGGTCTAAATTTAAACCCATCGTTTTGTCTGTTAATGTTTTCCTCAAAGAGTTGGCATATAGATACAATTGCGAAAAATATGCAGCACGATGTCAATCGAAACTTTCAGAATTCTTGAAAAACTGGTTCCTTATAGAAAAAGCTTTAAACAAACAGGCGACTTAATCAAAAATCGACAAAGTTACTTTGATTTTTTAGACTGCTATCGATTATCACCCAGTCAGTTAAAACAAATACTATCTACCTCCATCTCCACAATACCATCTATGTTGAGAGCTGAGTTTATCCGAAACATCCGACGTATTTATAATACATTACTATATACTATACATATATTTATTTATTATATAATTTTATACCACTGGTGAGCGAATGTTGTGAGCCAAGAGAGTGCGTGCAGTAAGAAAGATATGTGTGTGAACGCGATGAATGCCATAGGTGACACTCCACAGTTTCTTACCCGATCCGATTGAAAAACATGCATGGTGTAATTCAGGTGGCAACTTCAACAGCCATTTATTATTATAAACCCATTAAGTTTCTTACCCGATCCCTTGAAAAACATGCATGGTGTAATTCAGGTGGCAACTTCAACAGCCATTTATTATTATAAACCAATTAAGTTATATATGTATGCAATGCATGCATTGTGGACTTTCCTGTGTCCTTTTTTTTAGTGTCGGTATCGAAAAATAGAGTTATGCCCCTTGATCTGCACAGCAAAAATTGCATTTTTCATGCAAAAATGACTCCAAAATGGCCCATTTTCTGACCATATAACATGAAAATCAGATTTTTTTGGCTTTACTAACCTAACAGTATCACAAAAATGCTGGCTTAGCTATGCAATATGAAACAATTGAGGACTTTCGCCGTTAGAATTGAAATATTTGGAGTTTTGAAAGCAGACGACAAATTTTCAAGTGAAAAAACACGATTTCAATTTTACAGCCACTGTTTCCCGCAATGCCAAGTTGACCACTACACACCAAACCACGCCCCCCCTCTTGCTATATTTATAAAAACTTTAGGACACCTTGAAAAAAATTAGCATTCCATAACCAAACTTCCCTTGGCCCATGGTCTATATACATGGGGCCCAATATGGGTGACTCTTTTTAAAAAGAAATTTACCCTACTGGTCATTCGAAACTGTGGAGTGTCACCATATCTGTATACAAATATAAATACCATTGACTATTTTGTATATGACATTCCTCACTGTGATTGATTCTTCAATAAACATTTAAAAAACAAAACAAAAAACAAAACAAAAACATACTATAATTCTCTGTGTCTGAAGCGGAAAGTGTTATCCTGGTTTCAGCCAACTATTCTATTCCCAAATGAAGTCCGTGAATCCGAACACCATCTAAGTCCATTCTTCCACTATTACGTCCACCACTTCCACCATTCCACCCCACCTATGTCACCATCTCATCACAACCCTTTCACAATTCCAACAACCCCTGCCACCATGTAATGCCACTAATTCCACTTTTCTATTCCACCAGTTCATCCAACCGCTGCCACCATTCCATCCCACACGTACCACCATTTCATCCAACCTCTGCCACCATTTCACCCAACCCTTCCATCTCACCAAACCACCATCTAATCCCACCCTTCCATCACTCCGTCACACAATTCCACCACAATTCCATTCCATTCTATCACTGACACCATGTTATCCTACCCCTGATACCACTTCATCCCACCTTTCTCACCATTGCAACCCACCTCTATATATACAGCCATTCGAACCACTGCTACAATCTTATACAAACTCTGCCACCTTTCCATCCCACATTTCCTCCCACCCAACCTACCTGTCAGAATTAAATCTCCAACCCCTGTCAAAATTCGACCAAAGCCCCTGCCACCATCTCAACCCACCCCTACTACCATTCCATCCCACATATGCCACCATCGTATCTCACACCACCCACACCTACCACTATCTAACCAATCCGTCATTCAATATTCAATATCACTCCTTCCACCATTTCAGTCCACCCCTGCCACTTCCCGTCATTCCATCCCACCCCATCCACCATTCCATCCAATTCTTCAATATACTCAGCTGACCCCTGCCAACATTCAATCCAATCCATTCCACCATTGCATTCAATTACTGCTACAATTTTATTACACCCCTGTCACCATCCCACCTTTGCCACACTTCCATCCCACATATTGCACCATAGCATCCCACCCCTGCTACCCTTCCATCCCACCTCTCCCACCATCAATTCAATCACGGTCACCATTTCTGCCACGCTGCCACCATTCCACCGCATTCCTTCTACAATTCCATATAAACCATGTCACGATATCATCGCACTCATCATAGGCTCCTACCATTCCAATTCCACCTCACTCCCGTCACCATTCCATTCAATGACTGCCGTCATTTCACACCACCTTTGTCATCTTTGCAATCGTCTTCCGCCGCCATTCATGCCGCAATTTCATCACACATATTCCACCATGTCATCTCATCCCACCATTCCGATTCCATTCCACCCCGCCACAATGCCACCATGTTATCCCACCTCTGTGACCATTCCATTCTACATTTGTCTCCATTGTAACCCGCATCCGCTGCCAATCATGCCACCACTTCAGCACACGGTTTCCACCCACATTCCACCATTCAAAACAACCTTTCCACCATTACAAACAACCCTTCCACCATTCATCCCATCCTTGCCAAAATCTCTTCCGACCAAGCACTGAACCATTCAACCCCACATTCCATCCCATCTCTGACACCATTACTGCCACCATCTGATTCAACCGATATCACCATTCCATTCCACCCTGGCACAATTGGTGGAATGGTGGCAGTAATGGTGGCATGTGAGGATGGAGTGGTGGAATGGAATAGTAGAGGGAGTGGGATTATGTATTGGGAGGGGTGGATGGAAGGGTGGAAGACTTTGCCTATTTTCGGCCCATTTATAACTTTTCGGCCGAACTTTTTTCAACTCAAATTTACGTTCCACTTCACTAAGGACGTTCATGTGGCTATTTGTCACAATTTCCAACAAATTCCCCACCGAGCAAAGTGGAAACTCATTTTTGGACCACTTTTGAGACTCGACCCAAAATATTTTAGGCCCCAAATGTTTCGCCCAGATGGTTAAACACGAATTTGGAATCACTTGCCACATTTTCCCGACTGAGCAAATAGCAGAGTGATTTTCGGAACACTGTTTGAAACTCCGCCCAATTATTATTCGACCCATGTGGCCACTTACGATTTTGAATTTATTTGTGATAATTTCCGTTTATTTTCGGAATTGTTTTCGGCCAAAAATTACGTCCTACTTTACTGAGGATGTTCCCGTCATCATTTGACACCATTCCCCAACTTTGCCGAACAAGGAATAAGTAACGGCATTGACATTGCTCGACATATCTTCTTATATATATCTATATTTGCGAATGTATGTCTGTCTGTCTGTCTGTCTGTCGTCTGTCTGTCTGTCTGTGTTCTATAGAAATTCACAGGGGACCATCTAGATGATGTCAAAGGGGTCTACTAGGAGTAGCTTTTTACGAGAAAGATAATGGTCGGGGTTAGAATTTTCTAAAGTGACGCCGTTGTTGTCAGGGGCAGACAAAATATTTGTCGCTGATTGCCACCAAACTTATATATAATCATCCCCATAATATGAGGAATCTAATGGCGTAGTATAAATATGGCAAAAGTCGCGCCGTTCGCGTCAGGGGTGCCCGGAAGGGGGGGGGGGCAGATTACACGAAACTTACATATAATCATCCCCATGATATGAAGAATCCAACGGTGTGGTTTAAATATGTCAAAAGTGGCATCGTTTGAGTCAGGGGTGAACGGAAGGGGAGAGGGGCACCAAAATTGATAAAACTAATTTTAGCTCCGATTTCCCCCAAATTGATATATATTCTTCTTCATGGTACAATGAATCTAATTGTGCGATTTAACAACGCCAAATTGTTGTTTTTGGATGAGAGATTGGGAGGGGGTGGGCACTAAATTTGATAATAAGTCGCCGATTGCCACCACACTTATACAAAATCATCCCCATGGTATGAGGAGTCTAATGGTGTGGCTTTTATCTGTCAAATGTGGCCTCAATCGAGTCAGGGTTGCATTGAAAATGACAGGGGCACCAAAATTGATGCACAATTGTTTTAGCGCGGGGCAGAAACAAAATTTGTGCCGATTGCCACCAAACGTATATATAATCATCCCCATAATATGAGGAATCTAATGGCGTGGTTTAAATATGGCAAAAGTCGCGCCGTTCGCGTCAGGGGTGCCCGGAAGGGGGGGGGGGCAGATTTTTTTTTCTGTCGCCGATTACACGAAACTTACATATAATCATCCCCATGATATGAAGAATCCAACGGTGTGGTTTAAATATGTCAAAAGTGGCGTCGTTTGAGTCAGGGATGAACGGAAGGGGAGAGGGGCACCAAAATTGATAAAACTAATTTTAGCTCCGATTTCCACCAAATTGATATATATTCTTCTTCATGATACAAGGAATCTAATTGTGCGATTTAACAACGCCAAATTGTTGTTTTTGGATGAGAGATTGGGAGGGGATGGGCACTAAATTTGATAATAAGTCGCCGATTGCCACCACACTTATACAAAATCATCCCCATGGTATGAGGAGTCTAATGGTGTGACTTTTATCTGTCAAATGTGGCCTCATTCGAGTCAGGGTTGCATTGAAAGGGACAGGGGCACCAAAATTGATGCACAATTTTTTTAGCGCCAATTTCCACCAAATTGATACACGTTCTTATCCATGATACGAGGAATCTAATCGTGATTTAAAGACGCCATAGTGGTGCTGTTTGGGTGAGAGATGGAGAGGAGAGGGATTGGCACCAAATTTGATAAAAAAAATTGTTTAGTCGCCGATTATCACCAAACTTATAAACAATCATCTCCATGCTATCAGGAGTGTAATCGTGTGGTTTAAGGATGTCACAAGTGGGGCCATTCGAGTCAGTGGTGTATAGTGATGAGAGGGACACAACAAATTATATCTATATGTTTAGTGCCGATTTCCACCAGATTGATACATATTCTTCTCCGTGATACGAGGAATCTTATCGTGTGGTTTAGATACACCAAATTGGTGCCCTATGGGTGAGAGATATGGGGACCTTAAATTTGATATGAATTTGTATACTCGCCAATTTTCACCAATTTCATATATATGCATCTCTAAGCTATAATGAGTCTTAGTGTGTGCAGCTTGAGTCCGAAATAGGGACGGGAGGGTCACCAAAACTGATACAAAATATTTTTAGTACCAATTGCCATCAAATTCAGACACGTTCTTCTCAAATGATACAAGAAATAAAATCGTGCTGTCTGTCTGTCTTTTTGTCTGCCTGTGTGCGTTCTATATATAACTTCACGCGGTACAATCGAGATGGCACCAAGGCGTTCTAAGAGTGGTAACTTTTTAAGAGGAAGATAATGGTGCGGGTTAAAATTTTCTAAAATGACGGTGTTGGTGGGAGGGGAAATTAAAAAAATATGGTGAAATAGTTTTGTCGCTGATTTCCACCAAACGAATACATAATCACCTTCGCAATATGGCATTGTTCGAGTCAGCGTTGCATCAACAATTGATTTAATAAACCAAATTCCACCAAATTCATACACGTTTTTCTCTAATGATGTACCATGAACTAAATCACATTTGGTGTCGTTTGCGTCAAGGATGGCGAGCGGATATGCACTATCATTGATAAGATTGATATTCGCCGATATCCACATATAAGTTATATACAGTCACCAGGCCATCTCCATATCATTTTAAGTAGTTGGGCGTTCACATTTCACAATCCCGACATATGGTGACCCACATAAGTCACTTGAACAATTATATCTTCTTAACAGTCATTTATATGGGAATGGCAATCAAGGCATTCACACAATGAGCTAGCAAAGGGAGATAACTAGAAGAAGCATTAAACGTATATTTATCATTCTATTGAAGAGATACATATATTCGTGAAAATGACAGACCTCGAACCGTCAGAGGATTGCATATATATAATAACAAAATTTAGTCTGTTCCATTCAATACAGTTTCCACAAAAAGTTACAATTTGTCAAGAGATATGGAAGGCCTGTTCAAAAATAGTGGTCACAGTGTGCAGTCAAATATAGTTTCTTCTGATATACAAGAAAATGCAGTTAGTAGCACAAGACTTTTCAGGATCCTACCAATACTGACATCTGACAAGGGTTTTAGAACAGACTCATCGACTGACATAAACAACTCAAAATCTCGCTCTGTGCCTGGCACATGTAGCTGATATATGTGCGCAGCAACATTTCGTTTAAACTAAGAATATTTAGCCAATATATAGCACCATGAACAGAGGAGCACCTGGAAATTTCTTTGAAACATCTGTATCTTCATGGAGATATGATAGCCAGGTGTCCTCGAGATCTTAGTCCAACCCACTAGATTGATTGATACATCTCAATATGTAAAACCCAATTATCATCTTTTATCGAACTAATGTGTTTATGATGTTCATGTATCATATTACAACGTCTAATGTATACGCAGTTGTAAATAAATAAATACTTCATTATTGGTGGAACGGATTAATCGCGATAAACAGAATGACAATTGACAAGGTGAGCCACTACTTATATTCCATGACTGTAATAATCATGTTTTGTGATGCTATTTGAATATACAATTTATGAGAAAACGTATAACACTTTAAGCAAGAGCATTCTCTATTCCCAACAAATATCCACAGCATACATTAACCTGTGCAACGCCGGGTAACCCTGCTAGTAGTATAAATATAGTCTGATATTTCGTGACGGCTGCTGTTAGAAGTTTTCCATCTAAACCCACCCTGTATGTATGCGAAGGATGCGTCGCAAATACTAACATACAACTTCACTGCTTTGCAATCAAACTAAAGGTCATACAATTCGTCCACAAATGAGGACACATCTTCAAATTAATGGATTAATTGGTAAGAATACTCACTGGTAATTATATTCGCAGTGTAAATATAATTACCAGTGAGTATTTGGCAAGCAATTATACGTGAATTGGTTCATTTTATGGAAAATGTTTATATCAGAGAAATTGCGCACACTTCTTAACATAACACTGTACAATAGTCTCTACACAGTACATGTGCCGTATGTGGAGGATGTCGTATGGTCGTAAACACATGTCCAGGGACTTGACAAGTTGGGGCGGGGGTGTATGCAACTTGGAATTTTAAACTCTACCCCATGACAGGACCGACATTTCCAATTCCGGGAAATTCTTTGGTTGGATCCCCCCCCCCCCCCATCTGATACCGCAAGCTTTCCAGCTGTTGGAAGTTTCCAGCCTAACAAACTCCCCATGTGGTTTGTAATTTTCCAACAGATATTGATTTTAGTTCAATATTAATTTGACAGAAAGTAGAAAACTATTTTAACTATATTGTTCTAGAAACAACTACAAATGTCACACGAAATACTGGTTAGAAAATCCAACTCTCAGCTATATTTCAACCCATATCTGGTCTGGAATGTCCAACGTCTCCAATGTTATGTTAAGTATGCATGTCGCCACGTCCCCGCATATGACACTGGGTGGGAGCCGATTTAGATACTTCTATTTATAGGTATCCGATTTTACGATGAAATCGGGAATATGATCGTTGGAACCAGAGACAGTGAGTGGACTGCAGATCCGTTTTCCAACGCCAAGAAAGACCATATATCTTACATGCACCTCGACAATGGTCAGATCAAGAAGCTGTTCCCATATCTGCGATTCGCAGACGATGATGTTGCGTTGTATCAGCCAAAAAGAGCTGGGCTTATAAATCCACGGAAGTTTTTAGACGCGCAGGTTGCCATAGCAATAAAAAACGGATGTGATGTCATTCGGGAAATAGTGCGTCGTATTGAGAAGATACGAGCTGGTGATGGTCAGACGTTTATGAGGGTGACTTCGGATAGAGGTATATCGTTGTATGCACGTCGGGTACTGTTGGCAACTGGGCCCTATTTGGAATATAGAGATCTGGTTGATCGGGGACTGTGCATAGACCATGTCCATGTACCATTTTCTGTTGCCCTGGGCGAGATTAGCGAGGAGGATGCTCACAAAATAAGGTAAGTGTCATGTGGTGTCCTGATGAAGATATATTTATGAATTTCCCCCACCGTGCATTCTATCGGCAGCGAAACTCAATAATTAAGATTACGAATATATCTTGATTGGAAATTTACAAGCGGGACGCGATCACACCCGTAAATTGTGTATGTGGATAATTTGTTTGTCAACTGCGATTATTGTTTGTGTTTTATAAACTTAAACTGACAACTAAACCATATCAAACGACGGTTCATAATTCATTCTCACACGAGAGTTGTTATACGCGTGCACTTGTTCTGGTTAATTGAGGGCGTGTCAATGACCATTCTACCGGCTTGGTTGTGGTCCTCGTGGTAATTGTGCAGTTTTACTGCATGCTCATTTCACCGAATCAGCTATAACCCCGATCCCAAATGCCCACTTATAGACCCGGCTTGTCTTGATCGCCTTTGTAAGTTTAAACCAGGTTTAAACCGGGCGTTTAAACTGGAGATAAAGAACCGACCTGGGAGTTTTTGTATAGTCTTACACAAAAACTGCATCAAGGCCGTGACAGCTATTCACATTATATATAGGCGGCTGCAGTAAATGATGGATAGTTTGGTATACCGGTACATGCCTCTGCATTCTCTGTTGGCGTCGATTTGTAAAATTTCCATGGAGACAACTATCAGATGACTTGGCGGCCGATATGCCGGTAACAAAGTTCGATTGGTCGGTGTGATATAAGTTCATACGTGTAGGCCAAAAATAAGTATCAAATGTCTCTATGATATTGATTATTTAAATGTAATATATCTTTGTACACAGTCGGGACAATTTGATCATGCAACACATAACCAATTTACAGGGATATGACTGGCATCACGTATAGGGGATTCGGTTCACCGTCTTACTATGGTGGCATGCACAGGGCAACAGATGGAGCTTTGTCATTCACTATGTTGCCGCCTGTTAAATATCCGGATGGTAAGTTTTTTTCTCGAAATAAATGGGTGTATTCCGATCGTCTGTCCGTCCGCCCGATCAGATATCTCAGTCATATAGATTTATCGGATTTCAATACAATTTTTTAAGGATGTTGGCTGTCAGGGGAGGGGGTTTCTTAAAAGTATCTAATGATGTTATTCGCATTTGCCACTTTAGATTTATTCCTCCTTGTTCGTCTGGAAGATGTTGATTAATTTTTCGTCCGCCGGATATATAGATTGCTCAGCCAAAACTTTAAATTATCGGATCTCGATGAAATTCGACAAGGATCTTGGCCATCAGTATAACTTTCGTATACAAGGTGATATTTCAGCCATGTTGTCGATCTCCATTAAATTTGGTAAGGATGTTGGCCGTCAGGATGGGTCAAGGGCTAGTGATTTTTCTTTTAGAGCTATGCATTACATGTATGTCACGTGGGGGGGGGGTCTACGTCGAGCGACAGCTCATCTCTTGTTGGATATGCATGACGAAGTGGCTTGTATACGTATACGTTTACGTCAAATTTCTCTTATTTTCCAAACAACAGGGAAATGGTATCTTAAGATGACTGGTCCGGACGCTGCTCGCGGAAATTTGAGAAATCTGACTCCAGGTGAGATGAAGAGATGGTACTGTGAAGGCGGCGACAAGGATCTCTCGTCTAAATTATACAAGCTTATGCGAACTGTTGTACCTGGTATGTCTACATATGTAATCTATTCCCAGACATCAATGCTTCAAGGCAACTCACAAATAACTTAAAGATCACCTGTCCGATCTGACACCATAAAACCACCATCTAGTTGTATGTGCTTTCTATAGCAGAAAATAATTAGATCTGAGCCATACTCGTATAGTAATAGGAGATTTTGATGGCCAGATATCGAAAAAGAGGATGACTAAACACGTTTTGATTTTTGTCAGCCTATCAAAATTTCTAATGATTGCCTATTATAAAGATTGTCCATGCTGCTGTCACCCAAAAGCGGTAGATACTACAGCGCATGGTATACAAGATATTACACTCTAAATCGCGATGGGTAAAATTTTACCCAACACAATGGTGCACAAAGCACCACGCGAACGTTGGGTAAATTGTACCCAATGTTGGGCAATGTTTTTACTCAACGCAGGGTAACAATATTTACCAAATATTAATATCCCTTCTGCGTAGGGCGATTTTTTTGTACCCGAACATTGGTGAATAATTATTGGGTCAAACCAATTTTCACGTATATATTCTGAACTTATAATAAACGCTCTTCATTGAGCATCTATGTTAAAATAATTGATTAGCCCCCCCCCCCTTGAAGTCATCTGAGATCAAAGGCACATGTCCAATTATATTCCCCTGGTCAGGTGACCCCTGTGTACCAATTTTCCCTACATATCGCCCAAGCCTAAGCCTACAAACAAATCGCATAATGGAAACTAATATTGGGTAAATTGTTACCCTGCGTTGAGTAAAAACATTGCCCAACATTGAGTAAATTTACCCAACGTTCGCGTGGTGCTATATGCAACGTATGCAACGTGCTATATGCAACGTGATTTAGCGTGTTGCGAAATATAGTAAAAGTTTCCACTTCAGGTGGCCATCTTGGTCAGGGAGTTCCAATTTTGCCACAAAAAGGTGACATGTACAAGATTCACAAAAATATCTACATTTGTAAACAAACAGTTTACAACATTTTCTCTTTATAATTTGAATCAAACTGACTTTGTGCCTCAACGATGGCCATCCAACTTTGATGTCATCTTGTCCGGTGTTTAAGCGGCCACTTTTTTTGTTCATGTTAACACACTGGCTAACATTGCTTAAAAGTTGAGGGACATAACAAGGAAGAAAATGAGTGGATGAAATTAAGTCCTGATGGGGTGCAGGGGTTCACAACAGCTCCCTAACTAAGATTTAAACTTGTTATCTTACAATTTCCCTCTTATGAGTGAATCATTCTGCTCTTGTGTTATTTGTTATTTCTGTCTGTCGTCTGCTTGTATTACCTGCACACCCCTCCAAATAAATACTAAACAGTTCCAATGAATATTTATGTAACTGAAATTTAGCATAGAAACAGGGGGGGGGGGGGTAGTAAAAAATTTGCAGGAAGGTATGCCGTTTTTAGCATCTGGCATTTTCGGGGACCCACCACCCCTAAACCTGCAGGTTTCACTAAAATTGGTATAAAATCGCATAAAACTCTACTGATATCACTCATATGACTGGGAATTATCTCAATTAGTTCAAATAACAGTTTAACCTGTTTCAGAAGCTGTATTAATTGAAAAAAAAATGTTTTATAACTTGCTGATCATCTGTAAACCGAAGTCATTGTGCAGAATACACAAAATTTCATAATTTCTAACTATTTCCTGATTAGTCTGTCAACCAGCCCATTATCTAACATATTCCATACCACTTATGTTAGTCTACTGGAGCAACTTACTTCTATTATACTAAACTAGCTGAAACATTTTTTTAAAGATTGAATTCCTTGCTCAATTTAACAAAACCATTTTTTTTTTTTTAATTAAATTTTTTGGAAAAACTAACACCATTAGAACATCCGCCAGGGTACCCCGAGTCACCACACCAAATTTGGTTGAACTCGGTCCAGGGGTCTGAGAGAAAAATCCGGACAGATCCTACTCGTCTATATATATAGATGACAAGCAGTCACAGCACCATACCTAATATATATATATATATATATATATATATATATATACTTTATTGACCTCCCTTGTCGGAGAGCATTAGTGAATATATTACAGTTTGGTGTTACATACTATACAACTATACATATATTACAATACAACATTATGTTATCATTCAAACTCAATTCGGCGTGATTATCCCTTTAACCATAGTACACATTGGGAAGAGGAAAACGGCAGTGTCAATAACAATTGTGTCTCGGTGTAGCGCAATAACACTTGTCATTAAAATATTGTTGCAGCCGAGAATGAAAGCTTATATATGTAGTGCTGTTTCAGTGAGTCTATCCATAAACAAGAAAGTTTCCGTTCCGTAAGTATTCACAATATGTTCCCAATATCGATATCGCATAGAGTGTATAGTCGTTGCATTGCACGAGAACAATACATGGTCAAGTTCGCTGTCATAACACTCACCACAGGAAAAGCACGTTAGACTATTTTGGTAAGTTGTTTTATTTAGCAGGAGCGCTAAGTTTCTAAGTTGTCGAGAAAACGACGGATGGTTCTTTAGCAAACGCCAAACAGTCCACACTGAAAGAGGATCGCTGTGTACAAAGTGAGCCAAATGCAAATTCTCAGCCGCATGGACGTCGCGTATCCATTCATTCTTGTACGCGCCTTGGACAGTGGTCTTCACCAACTTCTTCCATGAGGATTTCGGCGGGAACGTTCCGGTTTCCAGGAATGTGTCCAAATGAAAGTGTAGATCATACCTAACAAGAATTGATACAATATCTGCAACAAAACCAGATGGAGTCCTCCCGAAAAGCTTCCATCTGTACAATTTCCATAGAAAAATCTCAAGTGTAGTCTGGTGTCCTTCTGGAAGATGGATAATGTCAGCAAGAAAATTTTGTTTCTTCAAATGCATCTCTCGTTCCAGAGGCATGATGCCTAGAAGACCAAGAGACAGATTAGTCGAGGTACGAACCGGCATCGACATGCAAACTTTGATGCCATCAATGATTGGCTTGATGCACTGATGGCAGATATTTTCTACCCATTGATAGTCACATTAATGTTTGAGACAGTGGCTCGCTCTTTTTAGATGTACATGCACAATGATCTAGGCATTAGTTACATCAGGACAAGTTTACTTATATATGGAAACTTAGGTCATTGTACAGGATACACACAATTCCATAATTTCTAACCATTTCCCGATTAGTCTGTCAACCAGCCCATTATCTAGCATTATGCCTTAACACTTTTGTTAGTCTACTGGAGCAACCTCTGTTATAATAAATGACAAACAGCCACTATGCCATACTTGGATATTTTAGGTGTTGTGGGAGTAACAGATCATATGAGTTGATAGACTCTGACATGCAAATATTTCACTGAGTGGCTTGGTGCACTGATGAACAGTGTGATGACAGTTATATTCTAGCCATTGATAGTCACATTAATGTTTGAGACAGTTGCTCGCTCTTATTCCATGCACACAATGATCTTGGCTTTAGTTATACATCAAGACAAGTTTATTTATTTCAGTTTTCATTTCTCGAATCTACTTTCCGAAGGGTGTCGGGAAGGTATTTTTTCACCCACCGCCCCATATGCAACATGCCATATAGCTCAATGTCATCTCTACTAAGGCCCATATGAGGTCCCAGTAACATAAATATGGTGTTTTTGCAGTTATAAATTCTTATAATATGTTTTTAACTGTTACAAAAGCCATATAAGGGCACAAAAGGTCTTTAGTATAAAAAATTGCATGAGGGTGTAAAAAACGCGTTTTTCCCCCTCAGGCCACCCACCCACACCGGCATACCTTTCATATAATTTTTACTACCCCAACCCCCCTGATAGAAATTGTTAAAGGTGCATGGTGTATCTCTTCCCTGACAATTCCGTTATTGATTCAGGGATATAAGTAAAATAAATAATAACGGTCGGTCCACCATGTCTTGTCTGAATCATATTAATGCATACCTAGTATCACAATCTTCTTTCTTCCAGACGTGAAGCTTCTATCTTGGCATCGGGATGGATGCGCGTTTGTATCCACGCCCACAAAGTTACCTTATATCGACATGATACACCAGAACCTGGGAATCATCACGGGATGTAACGGGTATGCTGCAAAATCGTGCGATGAACTCGGAGTCATGGGAGCAAAACTGATCACGAAAGGCTCGTGGGATCACGACTTACCTGCTCGGTTGTTCAAACTGAGGCTTAAGAACCAAAGTAGTTCAAAATTATGAGACATATAGACGTGGGTGTTAATTAGATGCCCCATCCTATGAATGAATGAATGAATATTTTATTTGTGCAATAAATCATGTCAATATACAAATAATCACAAATAACATATAAATTATTATTGCACAGGGCCGTCTTCCTGTTGTCCCCTGAGTTCATAAATGAATATATTGTATTGTATTGTATATAGCGGTTATCCATATTGGTTCACGCACCTCGGTTGGTGCCACCTATTAATTCGCTTGTTCTGGTGCAATCGTGTTATCATCGAAGCAAGAATTAAGCCGGAGAAAGGTGGAAAACACACATGTATGAGTGTGTGTCCAAGTATGTATATAGTAATGTATTTATGAGTTTGGTTTACTGGTCGCTCTATAAGCGTTGATCAAATTATGTTTTGTATATCTCATACCCTTTAACTTCGACGGGTTTTTAGTGGGTAAATCATCGACCAGGTTAGGTGAGACTTGTGAGAGTTACTATGTTAACGTGTTGTTACAATCAAAACAATACGCGTCTCCACAGTTAATAACTTCAGCATATTTTGACAACATATTTTTGATTAAACATCTTTTAAATATGAATCTGTTCTTTGAATTTCTATTTGTGCATTGATTGAATTCCATATATCTGGAAATGAGTGTTTTGGGAGGTATGCCGTAAATTTTATTCTCGGTTTTATTACTCTAATGTTTTTGGCTTGTCTCGTAGTTATTCCACGAGAGTATTCAAAGCAAGTGGAAAATGATCTGGGTAGTACAAGTTTTGTCCAGTCATACATAAATTGGGCACAGTGCATACGATAAAGGTCGCTAAACTTCAATATTTTTTCTTTTTTAAATAACGGTTCTGTGTGACTTCTATAATTTGTGTTGTATAATATGCGAATTGATCTTTTTTGGAGAGTTGTCATTGAATTTGCAGCAACCGAATACCCCCATCCTGTTCAACATGCACCATATTTGGTCGAAATTTCCTGAGGGAAAATAAAATTAAATGTGTGGTTGTGGTTACATGTCAGAAAACACTATAAGGTAAGTAGGTAGGCTACAAGTTATTTAATGGGGGGGGGGGGGGGGGGGGGTCAAGTGAATTTTTTTGAATGGGGGACTCCATACAAATCTCCGCAGCAAAAGCTATATATGAATCAGTTGTTTGGGCACTACATCAGCCACCGATACAACATTTAACTGGCGGCTGCGCTTGGTAACTTGCCAGTTTTTGCTATGAATTTATTTTTGTTGTTCTGGAATTACAACACTTGACCTAGTTTAAAAAAAATTAATATGAAATTCAAAATACATGGAATATTCTATTGGAATAAATGGAAGATAATTATATGCATTACAATACCGCACAAAATCGTGCCCATAAATATTTGCAACTCTGTAACTTTTGCTGGGGATACCTGCATGAAAATGCCAATTCAAAATTTGTCACCTGACCTCCCCCTTAAGCTGTTTTATGGCTTTCTTTTCTACCTTGAAATGTAATACTAGTACTGGGCTGAGAAACGTTTTCATTGATTTTTGTATAAGCCAAATACATTGAATAACAGATTTTGGACATTGAAATATGGTTTTTATCCTGTTAGTTCTAAGTTTAAACATTTTAGCTAAACTCAGCTTAAGTGATCGGATCACAAGTTATAAAACATACAGTTGTATCACTCCCAACAGAATATTACAAAATTATAACAATACAAAAGATGATATTGACCGCACAACCGTGAAAACAATATTTATAGGGTAGGCGGTTTAATTTAGGTTCAATAGGAAAATTCCAAACCACAAATATATTTTTCTTTGGAATTATAATTTTATGAACGTTCTTTAAGATTCTCAATAAATGTGTAAGAAAACCATAAACGCTCTCCATCATTGGTGTTCATTTGAAGTTTTGAGAAAGATGTCCCAAGTTGCACGCAGTGCCATCCATTACCATTGCATCGAGAGCAGCGTAGCGATGGGAAAGAACTCGACATACCATTCGCTTTGAGATGTGAACCTATTCTGTGGCTGATGATATGCGAGTGTTTCACCGATAATTGTGTTCACATACTGTTTATAATATAATTTCATATGATTTTGTTGACAAGTTGTATCATCATCATCATCGTCATCGTCCTCGCCATCCTCGTTGCCATTGTCGTGTTCGTCATTATCATCATCAACATAGTCATCATCATCATCGCCATAATCGTCGTCGCCATCACCCAGAGACGCGGTTAGAGGGTCTCCGTTGGGGGTGTCCACCTTGGAGAATTCCAACAGCACCCCCTTGAATCAGACCAAATACAAGTTTTGCATAATTCCATTTGCACCCCCTTGGTTCTATATACCCGATATCAGAACATTCAGATATTTGAATCTGAAAATTGCATAAATCCTAACATCTAGTGGTCTAACCCAAGAACAATGCACGAGACTACGGACAAGAGACCAGGGCAATCCGGCCGACCATGGTTGTTCGGCCCAGGTGTGAGAACATTTTGAAAACTAAACAAGAAAATCGCAAATCCTGGCATCTAGAATGGCCTCATGCTTTCCTAGTGTTGGAAATTTCAAACCTCATACTCTCCCTTAGGTTGGAAAATTCTCCAACTGATGACCATTTCAGTCTACAATTTTGACCAAATGTAGTAAAATATTGTTTTCTTAAAGACATATTATGGACTTGTTCGGATGCTTGGAACTGATAAGTTTGTACCCAGGAGCTATGCCAACTACTGGGGGAATGTAGCATTCTACTAACATTGCGAACATTTCTAAGAAATCGACCATACCACTCAAGAGAAAACATCGTCTGAACTACGCTCAAATGTAAATATTTACATCTCGATAAGGGACGCAACTCTCGGCGACAAACTAACACAAATGATTCCCCCGCCGAGAGTCATTGTATTTAATTAATATATAAAACTGGCGGTGTTTGTTGTCAATTTGGATTAATATTTGTAAAAAATATAACTACTTTGAGCAGGATTATTCTCCATTTATATTTTATTACTCCACCAGAGTGTTTCACATCACTTTAACTAATTAGCAGTTTTTGTTGGTTCGGCCCGGCGTGCGAAAATTTTGAAATCTAAAGAGGAAAATAGCAAAATCCTAGGATCTAGACTAGCCTCAAGCCTTCTTAGAGTTGGAAATTTCAAACCTGACACCCCCACTTATGTTGGAAAATTTCCAACTGATGACAATTCCAATAACAATGTTGACCAAATGTAGGGCAATGTTGTTTTCTTAAATTAACTAGCAGTTTTTCACTGGTCATGTGGGAGGGACCAGGACACAAGCTTACCAAGTGTTGGAAATTTCCAACCTGACACCCCCCTAAGGTTGGTAAATTTCCGGCTGATGGCCATTTCAGTCCAAATTTTTTACCAAAAGTAGGACAATATGCAAATATTGGTCCAAAAGCAATAAATGTCCCCCAATAAATTGTTTGAA
The DNA here is from genome assembly GCA_032622095.1 of Siphonodentalium dalli. Taxonomy (NCBI): domain Eukaryota; kingdom Metazoa; phylum Mollusca; class Scaphopoda; order Gadilida; family Siphonodentaliidae; genus Siphonodentalium; species Siphonodentalium dalli. The sequence goes on from CP136063.1 coordinate 113,664,708, forward strand.
AATCAAACTACAAGAACATTTTCAACCTATTGTTGGTGTGAATTTTCCAACTAATGTTGTGTCAGGTATGAAATTTCCAACTGTTGAACATTTTGAAACCCCCCCCCCCCCCCCTGTCGCCACGTCCCTGTCATCATCATTATCATCATCATCGTTATCCTCGTTATAGTCACCCACCATGATGATCATCGTTATCATTCTGATCACCATAGCCATTCGTCATCATCGTCGCTACATAGTCTTCCACTATGATCATCATCATTATCACCGCGTGATAATCATAGCCATCGCCATCGTCATCCCGTCGCCATCCTCGTTATCATCGCGGTTGTCATCATCATCATCCTCGTCGTCATAATCGTGGTGCACATGTGCGGCTGTTTCTGACCGGTCGTATATCTATTGTATACTCATCATGATAATTTAGATTAGTAATGCATGCTGCTTTTTTGGCGCCCAACAAGTATATTAATCATAAACGTTAATTATAATAATTTGAATGCCTTTGCGTGGGTACATGCATGTGCAAAAAGAATAATCTATAAAACATAACCACAAATTAAGGACATCGAAAAATAGATCAACTTAATGTTCTTATATCAATTATGGATAGGTCTCCATGTAATATCGAATATCGCGCGGTGAAACCATTGTTATGTAAACAACATTGTTACAGTGATTTGTCAACAAACATCGCTAATCGCACAGAAACTTCAAATATTTTAGTCTAATTATGACTTTTAGAATATTTGTAAATGCTTTGACCTTTTCCAATGTTTACCATCAAGTTTTCTTATTTTGGTATATTATCTGACTTTAATCGGTATTAATGTCACTGTATCCTGATGTAACAGTTAACAATGGTATCGATATGCGAAATGTCGTTATTGGAGAGTTATTAATAATGAAAATATGAACAAGAAAGTAGATCTATTTTTAAATGCACTTGTTGATACACGTACATGTAATATTTGTTTTACAAACTATTAAACATTATCTTATTTCACATGATTCACCTTAAATCATAGGGTATATGTACGAGGAACATAAGAATATACACGTATATAAACAAATGGATTGGTGATGTTGATGTACATGTCTCGTTGTGAAATAGTAGTGGTTTCGGTAGGCGCGTTGAAACCATGCAGTAGTAGTTAAATGTTCCGCATATAAATTGCACGCATATAAGGCTGCACTATTTTTATCTGCTACTCTGTTCTTTAATACGAGGATGTTAATTATTAATTATTTCGTCACATAATCAGTGCATTTTATGTATACCTGGTGTTCAGTACCTTTGTATTAATGTGTCCGCCTCCTTGGCGTGACATGTACTTTTAATCGTGATGCTGTAATTGGTTTACCACTGTTTTGACGAACTTGAATAATTAATTAACGAATTAAATTAAATTAAATACATAATTTTGCCACTCTTCATTCATACCCCATTTACAAAACATGCAAACCATATACAGTATCGTCGTCTTATAGTCAAAACGTCGCAAGTCGGTTTGGGGGGGGGGGGGGGGGGGGTAGAATATACACGCGAAAATACTTTCCCGCTACGACTTCTGTCTAAACGTCGTATCTCAAAAGCTGAATCAGAACATTATATTTCAGCCATGTGAATATTTTATCGTATCATATTATGACATTTTGCTTTGAATTTCTTGTTTACATACGAATGGAAATAGCGAGACGCATTCTTTTGATATCTAAACGTCTTATCTTGAATACAAAAATCAACAAAATATAGCTCTGGCAAAAAGTTGTGTAACAACAAATTTTACGTGATTACTCGGGGCCTATGTATTAGGTTGGGATTATGCTCTGATTTGTGTATTTTTGCCTTTCTTCAGAAAATTTTTACAATTTTTGAACAGCAAAATTAATCAAATATTTTTTTTTTGTCTCTCCTGAAAAATTCCCTTTTTGTCTCTCCTGAAAAATTCCCTTCTCCTGCGTGAATGAATTGCTTTTGTGACGATCGACCCAACCCTCGAGTACCCAACGTATAGAACTGGCCATGGGAGAAACACGGCGATATTAAATTAAGTCCAGTGTTCTTCAGGGATTGCCCCGAGCCTTATTACTGTTGATCTAGTCCTGATGTGGATAAAGAGCGTTATGATGGTAGCTTATGCTATCCGATGCGATGTGTGACGTGGAGTGCGGTCTCTGCGTAGACTAACGATAAAGAGCGTTTCCAGTTGATCTATTCCCGATATGGCATGAATAAAGTGCGATAAGTGCAGCAACTTGTTAGTTAACAGCATTCCTTGTGGACTCTCAGTTGGTCTTTTTAAGACATCTGAGGTCAACGGGACATATCTAGTAAGATTATCCGGGTAAAATTACCCCTATATACAAATAATCAGCTCCGATGGTTCAGCCGTTTGGACGCCTATAGCCGGACAAACAGAAACAAACGAACAACAAAATTGAGTTTTATTAGTAAAGATTCACATGATGCGATTTGGTCCCCTATACTATATATGCTATGTCCGGGGAGAAAAAATAATTATCTTCATATAAATGCATTTGGTCGGGACCATATTATTTGATCACCGACCTAATTTTCAAAAGTTGTCAAGCTCGTGATGTGGACCAAATTCTGATCTTCGGGGACGGGGGACCAATCGTCAACACGATGTTTCCGATTAATTTTACACGGTGTATTATTCATGTAATTCATCACAGGCAACATTAATGGGGGGGGGGTGGAGATTAATTAATAACTTAATGTTGATTTTGAACGCATCGGCTCCGCCTCAGAGTTCAAAAAGAGACACCCAAGTATTAAATATCCATTTACCCTACGATGTTACCAGAACACTCCATTTGTACCCAGTGTACCCATGGGCCTGAAATTAGTTCTGGGAATATGTTTTCTAATTTGTAACCAATGTAACAAGGTACTTTGGGATTTCTAAGAAAAGAAAAAAAAAGTAACAAATGTAACATTAACTAATAGGTAAAGTAACCAGAAGTAACCATTTGTACCCATGGGCCTGAAATTAGTTCTGGGAATATGTTTTCTAATTTGTAACCAATGTAACAAGGTACTTTGGGATTTCTAAGAAAAAAAAATAAAAGTAACAAATTTAACATTAACTAATAGGTAAAGTAACCAGAAGTAACCATTTGTACACCGTGTACCCATGGGCCTGAAAGTAATTCAGGAACTATGTTTTCTAAGTTTCTAAATTTGTGCTTAAAAAAATTACCCAATGTACTCAACGTAACAACAGGGTACAAAAGTTCTGATATTTTGCTGCGTACCAAAATTAGACATATCTAAAAGTTAACACTTTAAATATGTATTAGGGGCTCCATACGTTTTGTAATTGTTTATTTATCAGAACCGTATCCATGATATTTTGGCATCCATTAAGCCGCCCGCCTGACCATTCGACAACATTCCACCCCTTTCCATTGATAAATATCCCTAGTTTGCAATTTGCACACGCACACATACAGTTTATACAAAACTTGGTCAGACGGGCGACACAACAATCGTTTAGCAGTAACAACATGAATTTTTCGTGCTGACCAATTAACCTGGAAACCACATTGAAAGTCACCACGGACTCGTGTCACGTCGTTGGGGAAGTTTCACTATTGCTGAATTAATGTGTGTTGCCCGTTGGATATTATCTGTACTTTAAAAGTTGCATCTCTGGTTTAAAGGTTGCACCTCAGGTTTTGTGGTTTGTATGCTTGTCAATGTAACAAATGAGAGGCGATGGACGGATACTTATAGCGCCCGCTCACCACGTTACAGTATACCATATAATATTATCTAACCTCTTTCACTGACACCCCCACCCTTTCCAGCCAACAACCTTCCAGTCATCATACCCCCCCCACCGAGGTCATAAATACCAGTTTTAGGGATGGAATGTCTCTTCCGAAAAAAAGAAGAAAAAAAAATTCTTGAAAAACTAATCTAAAGGCTTAATTCAGGATCATGATATATTATGAGTAAATGTTCTACTTTAGTAGAATAATACCAAGCCAATTACATTCTTACAATTACAATAATAGATATAAAAATTGCGCTGAGTAAATCATATGAGATTGAAAAATTAGACTATGATAAGAGACATTCTCGTCCCAACCTTCGATTAAAATACCTAATTCTACGGTAGTTAATTATCATTTATGGGGAAACTTACTACCAATCTATCTTACATGTATATGTATGATTCTCGTATTTCCTTTCTCAAAAATGGTACAATGGTATTGACTTGAGAGTTGAGACATCAAGCAATATTGATACTCTAGTAACTAATAATAATAATAAGTTTATCATGATCAGTGTCAATAACATAGCACAAGCCTCACCCTTATCTTTTTTGACATAACCACTGCAAGTATGCAAATTAAAACATACAAATTTCCCCTCAAAATCGAATACATTTCAAACATGATTCACCCCTTTATTGTGAAAAAAAATAAAAAATAAAAATTAGCACCTCAAACCCAGATATAGATTAAATGTCTTTACAAACGACCGAACACCAATAAACTAAGTTGACTTTACTTCTCTGAAATCAACTTCAAGGCACATGCATAATAAATATATTACAACTGCTTTAGTATCATACCGGTACTTGTACATTTATTTCCTAGTGAAGAAAGAACATTCTTTGGACAATGCCACATACTGGGCAAGCAATGCTGCAAATACTAGTATGGATAACTCATCCCAAAATTATAATATATGTTAATTCATCGCTTATCACAAAATTATAATATATGTCATTTCATCTAGTCTTTTCAGAGGGATTAAGATTGAGCTTCTGCAATGGTATCAATAAGAGTCAACAAATACAGATATATTTATTATACTTATCTGTAATATTTGAGACGTTTTTGTTTTTAGCCTGTATTGAAAATTGAACACATGAAAGTAATCTTACCAAAAAGATTAGACGAACAATTAAAAGTCATTAGAATGTACAGGTATTATTCAGTGTAATTTATTAAGGGCTTTGTGGACCCAATTTTTCAAAAATTTCCCTAAATTGATGCCCATTGATGCAATATTTTGAGAGTATACTTCATGGTGGATTATGTTAGAAATACAAAATGTGAACTTTATTGAGATTTAAAAAAAATTAATTTACAGGCAATGGTCCAAGAAAAACAAAGTCCAAATCTAAGAATCAAATATGGGAATATGTACTGAACACTGTGATGAATGATGTATTACAAAAAGAATATTATATTTCTTGAGTGTTCTTTGATAAAATTACTTTGAACCGGTTGTTGACAAATGATATACTAACTTCATAATATGGTTGACTGAGAGGCAGCAGTTAATGGGTCAACCTTTCATGGCTGATGTACAGTCCAGTATGAATGGCTTTTTACCAGTGTCAACAGGTGTCAAACTTCCACATGCGTGTTCACCCTGAGTGAGTGGTGACCTACTTACTAGAATTAGTGTGGAAATCTGGTAGGGGTATGATTGAGGATTAGCATTCTATTGTCAACAGAGTCCAGAGCAGTTACAATGGCCAGCTGTTAACACGTGCCTGCTACCACCCACATAGCCAACATTTAAGCAAGTATATATCATTTGTCAACAACCGGTTCAAAGTAATTTTATCAAAGAACACTCAAGAAATATAATATTCTTTTTGTAATACATCATTCATCACAGTGTTCAGTACATATTCCCATATTTGATTCTTAGATTTGGACTTTGTTTTTCTTGGACCATTGCCTGTAAATATTTTTTTTTTAAATCTCAATAAAGTTCACATTTTGTATTTCTAACATAATCCACCATGAAGTATACTCTCAAAATGTTGCATCAATGGGCACGGTTTCTATTAGTACTAATATACATGAACATAATCCTTTATTTGGACTCTATAAAAGTTTGAGAAATTTTGGAAAAATTGGGTCCACAAAGCCCTTAATAGCTGAACAACTTTGGCAGCAAAATGCCAATTACTAAACCAAACCTGTCACGCTTACATATTTAGCATAGTTTATATGTTTTATGCTTTCAAATATACAAAGTTAAAGTTTTTGCATTAACAGCAACTAGTGCAAAGTTATAACATAAAGAAATAAGTTTACAGATATACTATAAAAGTGGCCTGTGACACAAGCTACTGCATACCATCGCAGAAGTCTCAACACCACTATTATTACATAAAACACTGTAAGTATGCAAACTATAGTATGCAGCTTCATGTTTATAATGAAATCATATCTCAGACATTTAGCACTCACCTAAACATTTTTGAACTGTCACCCCGATGCACAAAATATATAATGTTAAAACGCCAGTAAACTCGCTGACAGTCGCCGTTCATTTTGTTAGTATCAACAAAATAATACAAAGTAGGTCAAACTACTTGAACTGTATAATATCGTTCCCGAAATCCATGCATCGTTGAAAGTCGTGAAAAATTACCATACTAGTCCACGAATTTATAACGCCAACTTGACTATTACATAACCTCAAAACAAGGAATTAGCAGTACCGAATATGGTGACTCCTTCTATAGAATGTAGTTCCTAAAACGCTTTCCACAAGATTTTTATCCACCGAAACGTGCGCTCATAAAATAATGTTTTTTAGGGTCATGCTGTCAATCTCGGCGATATATACGGAAACCGAAACGAACAATAACTCTACCTTATATGGTCGACATTATGGCTCATACATATAGTTATGTGTGTGTATATGTATACACGTGTATGTATATGTATGTGTATGTATGTATGCGTCTATGTATTTGTATTGATCTGCGCTGCCCATGGCTATAGAATATATAAGCGATTCCTGTGGAAGGATGCACACAACTATTCCAACTAAAAAACAAATCCTGCTTCTTTTATAATTCAAAATCTATCCCATAGCTAGAAGAACCCCCTTCGATCGACCACATCATTCATGTACCTCACGTATATGACACATCTCTTTATATGTACATGTATAATCACCTCATCCAGTATCTACTTACAAAGTAGCAATGCTGACCCATTTACTTCACCGTTTATTCATGTTGTTTTCATGTTTGCTCATGTTTTCTTCATTATTTGTATCACCCTTTCCGGTCGATCTAGAAAACTTCCTCAATCTATTGTAAAAAAATCACACAGAAATGAAATCAACCCACCACACCCGGTCCTCAGCCTCTCCTACGAAATGTCCAGTCCGTACACGGTCCCGCTTACAGTGATTGCCAAGTTCTATTTCCATCATGTCGATATCACTTGAGCAGTACCGTGTATCAATTGGACGTTTTGATCTTAAAAAGAGTGCCCACTTGCCGAAAATATCAAAAATAAGCACAAGTAATCATCAAAGATGGAAAATGAAAATTCACCAATTTCTACTGGGCATTATATTAGCAATTTTACTGGTAAGGGCTGGAGTAGAAAGAAACCCAGGGCCAGTCTGTGATAGATCAACGAAAACAATAACTATATTCCACCAGAACATACGAAGCATACGCCACAAACTCGAAAAAATAGTAGACTTTATCACTGATTACGATATCTTAGCTTTCACTGAAACTCACTTAGATCCCTCTTTTTCCTCAGAAAAACTAGAAATTACTTGATATTGTAGCCCAATAAGAGAAGACAGAAATTCAGAAGGAGGTGGAATTTGTATATATTTTGCAGAGCATCTAATATATCGTAGAAGACATGATCTGGAGTTTGATTCCTCAATAATTTGGTTCGAAATATGTTCAAAATCGCGACTATTCCTGTTCGGGTTGTCTTACAGATATGATCAATACTGTCACCCGAGTTATTGGGAATTATTGGAAACATCTATTCATGATGCATTAGACATAACTGAAAACATTATACTAACCGGGGATTTCAATTCAAATCTCCTTGATCCGGCCTCAAAATTAAATGATATAATCAACTTTTACACCCTCAAAAACGTAGTCACGTCCCCAACAAGAGTTACTCAAAGTTCTCAAACACTATTGGACCCTATAATTATTAACGGCGATTTTAATCTACAAGATGCTGATACCATAGATTTGGAAATTTCTGACCATTACGGTGTCTATGCGACCCTCTGTTATGATAATAATCGCACATCCTCTTTTAAAAGACAAATCTGGGACTATAAAGTTATAAACACGCTGACTTCGAAAGGGCGGGTAATCTGATAAACGACCTGAAATGGAATAATCTTCTTCACCCCCTTGAATTTCTCGATATTATGTACAAATGTATCCCATTTAAACATGTCACCATCCGAACAAATGATAAACCATGGTTTAATTCAGAAATCCGCAGACAGATAAGACGAAGAGACAGGTTGAGATCGATTGCTATTAAAAAAAATACCACAGAAACATGGAAAAAATTTAAACAATGTCGAAATCATATCAATAACATGAAGAAATATGCTAAGGCACAATTTAATGAAAATTTAGAAGAACGCATTAGTACATCTGATTCAAAAGACTACTGGCAATTAATTAATTACCTCCTCAACAAGAAAAAGACAACATTAATTCCCCCGCTGTATAGCCTAGAAGGTGGGGTAAAATGGATTCTAAATCATACGAAATTAACGATTTTGAAAATGCACAAATTCTAAACAAAAGATTCATTTTAAATTCCTCACTTGATGATTCAAGAAAATCATTACCCCCGTTGACCTCTAAAACACAGAATATACTGACTGAAATTCCTTTCGAAATGCAAGAGGTAATTGATGTTATACTAGCTTTGAAAACAAATAAGGCACATGGACATGATGACATAAGTGCTAAAATGTTACGCTGTACTGCACAGCAGATTGCTTTACCGTTGTCATTACTATTAAAACAAATCTCTGGAGGTTGGAATATTCCCTTCTTCTTGGAAAAATGCAAATGTTATACCAATATTTAAAAAAAGGGACCCCGCTGATAGTGCCAATTACAGGCCGATTTCATTGTTACCTTGTCTGGCCAAAGTATTTGAAAGATTGGTCCTAAAATATGTTTCCATAATAATCTTATTTACGAGCATCAATCCGGCTTCATGGCCGGTCACAGTACAGTTTATCAACTAATTGATATATATCACCACCTTTGCCAGAACCTAGATAAAGGTCTGTACACGTGTTCCATATTTTTTGATATTTCGAAAGCATTCGAAAGGGTCTGGCATAGGGGGCTAATATATAAATTGCAGCAATATGGGATTGCAGGTAAACTTCTGAACTGGTTTCAGGATTACTTAGTAAATAGACGACAAAGAGTCCTGGTAAACAATACTTACTATAAATTTGAAATTATACCATCCGGAGTGCCACAAGGGTCCATAATGGGGCCTTTTCACTTCTTAATTTATATAAACGATCTGCCCAACAATCTCTGCTCTAAAGCTCGAATGTACGCCGACGACACCTGCATCACTGCTTCTCACTATGACCTACCATCCCTAGCTAGACAACTCAACAATGATCTCGAAATCGTATCACAATGGGCCAACAACTGGCTAGTAAACTTTAACCCAGCAAAGACCAAAGCTATGTCATTTTCCCTAACTAACAAAGACCAGGCCCCAAAACTATTTTTCGAAAACCAAGAAATAACCTTCATTAAATCGCATAGACACCTCGGTCTCGATATCCAAGCAAATTTAAATTGGAATGATCACATTGAAAATATCTGTCGACGAGTATCAGGAAGACTATCCCAACTCAGAAAATTTAAATACAGTATCGACAGAAAGACGCTTGAAAAAATCTACAATACTTATATTTTGCCTATAATGGACTATTCTGATATTGTCTGGGCGAACGCACCAAAATACTTGACTGATAAACTTGAAAGACTTCATAAAGAAGCTGCCAGAATTGTAACAGGACTAAACCGATCGGTACCCGATAAAGACCTACTCCTTGAAATCGGCTGGCCCACGCTCAGTAATAGACGCGAACATCATCAGTTACATTACATATATAAAATTACTAACAACCTTGCACCCAACTACTTATCAACTATCTTACCTCCTCGTGCTGGCAATGTCTCGAGATACTCAAAGCGGAGCCCTGGAAACTTTTATTGTTACTTCTGTCACACAGAACATTTAAAAAAATCCGTCCTACCCTTTATGACACAATCATGGAATAAGCTTCCAATTATCGTAACTGATACGTTTAACCTAAAAGAATTTAAGGTCAATCTTAGTTTTATAGATTTGACCCTAAAACCACCTCCTTATTTTCAAACTGGGAGTCGGAAAAAATATATAATCCATTCTAAAATTCGCAACGGTTGCAGTGAACTTCGCTTAGATATGTATGATAACTTTATATCCGAAAGCCCGGTGTGTAATTGTGGCACAGAGATCGAGGATGCCTTTCACTTCTTTTTCGAATGTCCATTGTTCCGACCGCAAAGAACTAAATTATATGATAGACTAGATGAGTATGCTTTCACAATAGTAGACGTAAACCACTTCATCAGAGGCGCCCCAAGCATTCCACAGCATTGAAAGCAGCTACTCTTTTACATTGTACAAAAATATATATCAGAAAGTAAACGTTTCACTTAACGCAGCCTGCTTAACGAAGAAAAATCGTAAACAACTTACGGCACGGCATGGCATGATATCTACAGGAGAGGACCTCAGGACCGGTATAACATCAATCACCAGACATCATCATCATCAACATTCTTATTATTACATGTACATTATATCTGTTATTCATCTTGTTTAAACATTTGTGTAAATATTGTCGGGAGAGGGGCCACCTTAAGTTGTTATAACTTGTCCCCCAATCCCTTGTAAACTGAGTTACAATAAATATGTTTAAACCAAAAAAAAAAGCCGCGGAAGCGAAGCGACCAGGGTATACGTATGCGAATATGAGATATATACTATTGTAATTCAATTGAGTATTTGTCACTAAAAACAAGCATTCTGATTGGCCGAGAGCGTCTAACTTCCGTTTTCGATTCACCGACATCGGCCGCTTCAGCGTGCATCAAATCTGAATGTAGCACGGTCAAATTTCATCGGTGCAGAACGAGTAGCGAAACGAGCACACCCGCGCGTTGTTGTCTATGGCTACCGTTCATCGGTCGCTTCAGCGTGCATCAAATCTGAATGTGACACGGCACAATTTCGTCGGCGCAGAACGGAGTAGCGAAACGAGCCAACCAGCCCCACAGGAAATGGTTACGGAGCAGTGTTCCGAGTAACGCAATGAACAAACCCAATGATTTGTGCACGGTGACAACGGCGAAATGAAAGTCTCGATTCGTGTCATGAAAATGACTAAATGATACTTTTTATACAGTTGTTTTGCAAATTCCTTGCTAGATTGAATTACAATGGAGATAAACGTACCCTGTTTCGTTGTACATTCTGGGATTCGAGCATGAAAACAGTTTGTGAACTCGCCGGCAAGCCGGCTCGTTCACAAACTGTTTCATGCTCGAATCCCAGAATGTACAACTCAACAGGGTATGTTTATCTCCTAAATCGACTTTTTCGGCCCAATCTAAAAATAAATTGAAATCACCTAAAATAGGATAATTTATTCATAACTGAAGGGTCAGCGGAGTCCAAAATTATATTGTTGGTAACGGTCGCCATTTTGTATTGATTAATGCCACCTCGAAATGTGTAATTGGTCAAAATGCTCCAGGGCAAAAATTAAAAACTTTGATCTTGCAACTGTTAGCTATACTTCATCATATGTAGGAACATTATGCGCCTAAAGCCAAATATATTTTCAAAAAGTGAATGTAAATTGAACAAAAGCTCTGGTTAACAAAAAAAGTTAAATTGCATGAAAAAGTTTGTTTACATATTTCATAAAATTATTAAAAATATTTACCCCGAAAGAGGAATCTAGCGACCTTGCTGGCCGTTTACATATTATCTTCAATTTTCTAACGGTATTTCCGCCTTAAAAAAATATGAAATATTCTCAAAGTTCAAGGCCGATAAACGGAAAATTTAAGTTCCGATTGAAAGATCACAGAGTCATTTTAAGATTGCTTCTTGGGAAACCAGTAAAGGCGTCATGACATCAAGACGTACATCATGACGTCACTACCTATACCGGCGCGCAAAACTCCAGACAGGACTGCGTCGATGGCCAGACAGCTGAGACTCGTATTACATGGCAGGCTAAATATCCACATTTACGTTATATGTGATTATTTACATACATTGTATATATCATTTTCTTGTGTCCCATTATAATTAGGGTGGATACACACATGCATGTAATTTCTGTATGTAAAATACATGTATTTTACATGGCCACACCAATAATTTACAACATTACTCACCTGCGCGCGAGCGGTTCATTGTTAACAGGCCAGACAAGTGAGCAGTACTAAGCGAAGTCAAATTGTCTCCCATCAGTACATTTAAGGCCAGTCCAAAAGATGTCTTCTCTCGCGGATGCGGAAATTAGTCAAGTCTGTGTGATATCTGGCATTGTATTAATGCACGACCACCAGAAGCCATACGTCTAGAAAGTCTACCATATGGGTTATCCCACGAACAATTATTTTAAGTGGCCTGGCGACTCCGTCCAAGATAACGGCTTATCTACATTCCGACTTAATTGGAACTAGAACTCAGTGCGTTCAACACGTAGGCAATGATTGGGTTGTCAGTGGACACATATTACTCCGTCTGTATGATCCATGTAAAACGCCAAATACACGATAATTACAGAGATTACATGCATGTGTGTATCCACCCTTAGGGTTTATCATCAAATCCTTCTATAAAGATAACAATACATCCGATAATCACATGAACAGTTAAGCGGGCGCAAATTACGTTTACGTACATGATCATATTATTCGTGTTGTTATACTGTGTAAAATGTCTGGATTTTGTGTGTGTGTTTGTCAGTATTAAGGGAGTATCATCGGGGCAATCTATAATGAGAGCGTCTAATTTGGAGAAAAAAAATATATTGTGATGAATGATTTACTATAAAAAAGTATTATATTTCTTGAGTGTTCTTTGAAACAATTACTTTGAACCAGTTGTTGACAAATGATATATACTTGCTTAAACATGGCTGTGTAGATGCCAGCAGGTATGGGTTAGCTGTGGCCAGTGTAACCGCTTTGAACACTGTTGACAATAGAATGTTAAGCTTCAATCAAATCATACCAGACCATCACACTATTTATAGTAAGTAGGTCACCACTCACTCATAGGATAATCACTCATGTGAAAGTTGACACCAGCTAAAAGCCATTCACACCAGACTGGACATAAGCCATGAAAAGGTGACCCATAAACTGCTGGCTCTCAGTCAACCATATTTTGAAGTTAGTATATCATTTGTCAACAACTGGTTCAAAGTAATTTTTTCAAAGAACATCCAATATATATAAAATTGTTTTTATAGTACATCATTCATCACAGTGTTCAGTACATATTCCCATATTTGATTCTTAGATATGGACTTTGTTTTTCTTGGACCATTGCCTGTAAATTTAATTTGTTTTTAATCTCAAATTTTAAATTTAACATTTTGTATTTCTAACATAATCCACCATGAAGTATACTCTTAAAATGTTGTATCAATGGGCATGGTTTCTGTGTTTATTAATATACATGAACAGAATCCTTTGTTTGGACTCTAAAATTTTGGAAAAATTGGGTCCACAAAGACCTTAAGGACTTTGCTAACCCAATTTCCCCCAAATTTGATGGAGTCAAAATAAAGGTTTATGTTCACTTTTGTTAGTAATCACAGTAACCAAACACATGAATGCAACATTTTAAGAGCATTATTAATGGTGGAATATGTTAGAAATACTAAAGGTGAAATTTATAGAGGTTTTTAAAATCTATTTTTTCGAACCCAAAATCAATAAACACAAAGTCCATATCAAAGAAAAAAATATGGCAATGTCTACTGAACACTGTGGAGAATGATGAACAATAAAATAATATTCATATTTATCAAGCATTCTTTGATAAAATTACTAAGAACCAGTTGTTTACAAATAATTGAGTAAGTTACCTGACATCGCTTGTAGTGAGCTGGCAGTTAAATGTTAATATCTGTGGACAGTGGTGTGTTGTGAATCTCTTGACAAAAGAAATGTGTAATCCCCAATCTGGTGTACCCCATAGCCCAGAAACTAGGTCACCAATCATCCCGAGTCAGGATAAAGTACAGCACTGGCTGGTCATAAACAGACATAATCCCTGCAGGCTTGAGTGAACATTATCTTGACCCATCAAATTCAGTTCCCAAATAGCTTTGCTTAGCAATGAAATCTACAATTTGTAAACAACTGCTTCCAAGCCAAAAATCGTAATAAAACTGAAGAAATGTGAGTATATCTTTATTGTTCATCATTCTTCACAGTGTTCAGTACACATACCCATATTTTTTTCTTAGATATGACGTTTGTGTTTGTTGATTTTGGGTTCGAAAAAATAAATTTTAAAAACTTCTATAAATTTCACATTTTGAATTTCTAACATAATTTACCATTAATTATACTCTTAAAATGTAGCATCCATGGGTTTGGTTACTGTGATTAGTAATAAAAGTGAACATAAACCTTTATTTTGAACAACATTAAATTTGGGGAAAATTGGGTTTGCAAAGTCCTTAAGGCTTATGCAAAGCACTCCAATATGGACTCCGGTTCAAATTTGGGTATTTTTTTAAATAGATGAAAATGGCACAAACTTCACATGAGAAGCTAAAAACAACTATACGTATCTATAATATATTTTGAAGACCTCTGTCTGTTTGTCTGTCTGTATGTATGTATGTTTGTCTGTCATTTATACAAATCTACGATTCTCGACCGATCGGGACGAAACTTGGTACGTGTGTGTAGTTTGACCAGGCGGTGGACGTTGTCGTATTGGCGAGCCCGTGCGGCGCCCGCTTCGCACATGCGCAGACGAGATCTCGGAAACGGGTGGAGCTATCGACTTGAAATTTGCTATGTGAATGTATCTTGCCCCGGATACGAATTTTATCGGGTCGCCGAGCCCGTGCGACACCAGCTTCGCGCATGCGCAGACGAGATCTCGGAAACTGGTGGAGCTATCGACTTGAAATTTGTTATGTGAATGTATCTTGCCCCGGATACGAATTTTATCGGGTCGCCGAGCCCGTGCGACGCCAGCTTCGCGCATGCGCAGACGAGATCTCGGAAACGGGTGGAGCTATCGACTTGAAATTTGGTATGTGAATGTATCTTGCCCCGGATACGAATTTTATCGGGTCGCCGAGCCCGTGCGACGCCAGCTTCGTTGGTATGTGAATGTATCTTGCCCCGGATACGAATTTTATCGGGTCGCCGATACCGTGCGACGCCAGCTTCGCGCATGCGCAGACGAGATCTCGGAAACGGGTGGAGCTATCGACTTGAAATTTGGTATGTGAATGTATCTTGCCCCGGATACGAATTTTATCGGGTCGCTGAACCCGTGCGACGCCAGCTTCGCGCATGCGCAGACCAGATCTCGGAAACGGGTAAAGCTATCGACTTGAAATTTGGTTTTTGAATAGCCCGGACAACGTCGGGCTGGGTAGAGTTATCGACTTGAAATTTGGTTTTTGAATAGGCCGGACAACGTCGGGCTCATCGGCTATATTATATATAGTAAATAACAATATACCTGTGACAGAAATTGGAAATATGTGATACTTACTTCCGAACTGAAATCTGACTTTGTGCGCAGTTATACAGGGTCGTTTGTTGAGAAATTTCCACAAACAAAACTGAATCCTGGTTGGGAATTTCTCTGTCAAGAATGCTTTGTCGAGAAATCCATACATTACAGCACACAAAATGATTTAATTCTCATATTTTTGAAGCGAGTGATCGAATTTTAAATGACACAACCAGATATCACACAACATAATTTGGCAATAACTGTATCCATTGTAAACATGCTGGTGGGAATTCATTGAGTAATCTCTTGATTAATCCTGATTGGGATTTGGACCAGGCTGGCCATGTTAAACTATAAGCTGGCTTGTTGTGGGAATCTGACCTTGCACAATTACCACAGTGTGTACGCCTGTACTCAAGGATTTGCCTTTCTTCGGAGAAATGCTACTACTTTTCTTCGGGTTTGCATCACGCTTGATCAAACATACTGATAATATGTGTACAAAATCTGTTAATAAAGGGGTTAAATGTCGACAAATTAATAAGTCAATTTAACCACGCGACTAACCAATGATCTATATTTGTTATTCAGACCAAAAGAACTATTCGAATTGCATATGTATACAAATAGACGCCATATTTCTCAGACTTTGTGTTAATTGTTCGCCCCGTATATGCGATAAAATGTACTCATGCTCAAAGTAACTTACTATATCCAGGAACAAACGACTTCTCATGCAGTACAACCCTATATATCCCCTCAATTATATATAAAGCTTGGTTGGGGCTGACGCCAGGTACTAGCAACAATTGCAAACGAATTGGTCTACTATAGCTATCCTGTCTGTACTACTTTAGTCGCTGAGTGTACTTCTGTTTGCGGACAAGCCAAATGAAACTGTACTACTTTAGTCGATATGCTATTTTCAAATTGGGTTATGCGAAAGTCACAGCTGTCTACAGTCCCAAGTTTGTGTGCTAATATACACTATAAACATATGGGTTCACCGCCTCGATTTTATTCTTCTATAACTCGTCTTTTTCGTTGTCTTTTCTGGCATCATATTCATATTTAGCACTGCGGTTAATGGGGAAATTGCTAAATTATGTGATATGCAGGCAATAGACACAGTATGCTTCATTGTTTGTCGATAAACGACATTTATACCACCACATGAGCACAACTATGACCATATATGTTGATTTGTTATTCTTTCGAGTTATAATATCATAAAATAGCAATAAAAATGGTAGAGTATCCCAAATACCACTTATCCATCGTTATTTCGTGTGTGTATGGATATTGTCGTTTTAAATATAAATTGTTGCGTGTCTCCATCCACTCACAAGCACCATAAATTTATTAATTAATTTTATATGATTATACCATATTAATATATAGAATTATTTGGGATAATAATGGCAATATATCGTGTAACATTTCGTTATAGGCACCACAGTCTTTCCCCACTGTGTATTTGCTCAGTCATCCGCCCGTGAAGTTTCAGAGATTAAAGACATATTATGGAATTGTTCGGGTGAGTGGCACTCAGGCGTCATGGCAACTGGAGGAATGTACTCAATGTAGCATTCTACTAACATCGCCAAAAAATTCCAATCGACCGTATACCCCTCCATAGAAAACATCGTCTGAACTACGCTCAATTGTATATATTTACATCTCAATTCGGGATGTAATTATTGGCGACAAACACACGCAAACGTCGCCACATATATATAGTCACTGCATTTAATTAATATAGCCATGATGGTGTGTGTTGTCAATTTGGATATCATATTTGTTAAAATAACTACTTTGAGCTAGATTATGCTCCATTTTATTTATGTAATCACCCTTCCGGAGTGTTTCACACCACATTATATGCATTAACATGCACAACATCGGTTTGTTATGAATGTATTATTTTACAAGTATACATACAGTCTATAAATCCCCATCATCGCTTCAGCACTCACTCGAAATCTGGAATAGATCGCCGTATCACTTAAACTGGGTTGTGCGTCCCGTGGAATATTATGTCAGTTAAACTGCACCGGTTACGGTATAGTGAAATCACTATATGCATAAATTATAGCGTGTCAGTTTCATCTAAATGTACCCTTCCCCACTAATTACTGATAAGAAATTCGAACTACTAGAACAATTTCAACCTAAATGTTCTAAATGATGTTGTGTCAGGCATGAAATTTCTAACTGTTGATAATGTTTACCCCAGCCCCATGCATATAGGGTAGGTGCGTTTATGTCCACAGACCGAATTCTGGTGAGTTTGGTACACAACGGACGTTGATTTGGATATCCCATCGAAGCGTTAAGTGGGAGGAGCTTACGGATGCTAGGACAAGGCGTTTGACGAAATAGTCATTTTTTAAATATTTTGAATAACAATATATTTTTTAAATTAATTACCTGTTTTTTATTAAATTGTTTAGAGAACTTATTGCTCAATTTAACATTAAAAACAAATTAAAATATTATGTTTTCTAAATTAAAATGAAACAGACATATACAAATCTTACTCTTTAATATTATAGAATATATACACCGAAGAACATACATTTTCGCCTTTAATTGTGAAAGTGAAAAACATTGTTATAACCATGGATAAATTTCCAACAACATGATGAGGCAACTATAAATTTCAGTATATTATGATTTGACCAAAATAAAGTTGTTTAAATGTAGGCAACTCAACAGTGAAAGTATGCACTGATATCAAAATTGAGGTGAAGAAAGATGTATCATAATTTGCATTGCAGCAAACGACAGGCTCAGTCGCAGATTGGTCAAAAATATATGCTAATACTGATTTGATTGACAGCTGCGGCAAGATCAATTGTGGTGAGATCCACATATCTGAGCACTCTACATTTTAATAGAACTGGTGTAACAAAATCCCCATTTATGATATCATTGATACGTTATAAACGTATCCTGGATACGTTATAAACAGAAACATGCAGTATTGACAAATTCAGCCATGCATTGTAATCTGCGAGGTTTTTGTATATATCCATACTAAGGCAAACATCGTGTCCAGATGCAACATGTGTTTCATATAATTCGTTATATATCGATTTGAATCATAATAATGATAAAATAATTGTCGATGTCGACGAATGGTTACAGTTAACCGACGAAAAGGTTACCGATTTTTCTGTGCGATCAACTAATGTGGTCCAGTCGAGTTCATAAAAAAAACATTGAGCATTTTGTTGTGTTCCGCCATTCTTGAATTTATAGTCTTCGAGTTTTCGCTTTGTCACCTCCCGAAACTATCTCAATGTTCCAATTGAATGAATTTCCACACCCGCTGTGGAATGGGGAAATAGTTGTCGACCTTTGCTATTAAATCCGTCTTATTGATGTGAATAAATATAAAGGATTCAACGAGAAACACACACAACTTGGAGTTGTAGACCCATGGTGATGTGGATAAAATCGTTTGTTCTGGCTCATCGCGGGGTATATACATGGTTATGTGATACCTGGGTGTCTCTTTTTTAACCCTGAGGCGGAGCTGATGGGCTCAAAACCAACATTCAGTTATTAAATCCCCATATACCTGCAATGTTGACTGGGTTAAATTGTAAATATGCCGTGAAAATTAATGGGACACTTTTGTTTGGTCCCGGACCATTTCACGAGAATTCACATGCACAGATGTTCGTGATTTGGTCCCCGACTATCACAATTTGCTCCACCTCAAGAGCTGGACTATATTTGGTCGGGGGAAAAAATAATATAGTCCCGACCAATTGCATTTACATGATGATTTTTACGTATACCCGACTATTTTTGTAGTATAGTCGGGGACCAAATCATGTGGATGGGGTGTTATAACCTCCCCATAACGGCAAGCAAAATGCGTATCCTTTCTACAGAATGTCCCCTATATTCCAAATTGCATGATAATTTCCCAGGAATAGTCCCCGGCTAAAAATTGTGGCAAAAATAGTCCCCGATCCAAAACAGGTTCCCGACCATTTCTGGCCATGTGAATGAGGCATAATTGACTATATCAATATAAACGGAGGACGCTTAAATTATTTATGATTGAAATAAGCTCACAGCTATAGTGTTTTTGCACGTGCACCATTTAGGTTAATGGATGTAGAGCGAATTTGAGATTCAAATAATGCCGATATGGTCTTATTTGCGTGCATGAAGATTCGACTCGGAGGAGCACCCTCTCCTGAAAAAGAAAGGAACGACATTAGTATATGCTATAACTAATGCATGTATCTGCTTAAAACAATTAGTTTTCAGTGGGGAAGTTCATGCAAATTCACACAAACTGGCTAATTGATGAACAATAAAATTGGATATTCAGGAATCCGTTATATAATCATTTGAACCAGGGACAAAGTCAAAATTTCGTCGATTTGAAAAGTTAATTAAATTGCTATAATTATTCCATTCAGTTGTGAGTTGTGACACATATTCTTTTGATTCAAAAAACACCACAAGTATCTTGGCAATCCTTCCAATTTACTTACAGTTAAAATAATTCCTTCAGCTTGCCAAATAATTGCCGATACAGGGTATGGGATAAAGAGCTGCATGCAGATGATGAATTTCCATGATCGGTAAGTTTTTCAGAGAATATATGAATGTTGGTATTTAGTGTATTAATCATATCACTCCCTACTCCCCCGGTGACTCAGTCAGCAAGTTGCGGATTTGTGATCCACGCAAACGAAGGATAATCTAATTCTGGGCAAGTTTGTTAGCTGCTTCCGGGATCCTTTGTTCATAAGTGAAGTGCAGTGATTTCCCGGTGAAATTAACAACATGCGTTGTCTTTCCTCCACCCACAAAAGGTCGTGATATGCATGATCTAGCGACTGAAACGACAATGGACTATAATCAATAAAATCACCCCCTCCCTGCCTGATATACGCGCGCGACTTCGATGGCGACCAATTGTGATATTTGATGTCCAGACGATGTCAACCCTTTATTCAGAATGTCCAATACTCCGAAGGTCCTATATCACGACGGTTCAATACTCCGAATGTCATATATTCCGAAGACCCATTACTCCGAAGGTCCGATACTTTGAAGTGCCTATACTCCGAAGGTCCGATACTCCGGATGTTCGATACGCCGAGGTTAAATTATTATAAGTCACAACTATAGCCACATGCAGGAACCTGGCCATGGGGCTGACGACACTTTCCCGTGGCGCCTCGCATAGTAATCATTCTCACAACTATATATGTCGCTTCCCTCTCATCTCCCTTTCTCGATATCTATCTTCCTCTCTCTCCCCCCTCACCCTTTCTCCGCCTCTCTCGACAGTATTACTGCCAATATAATATTTCGCACCTGGTTCATGATTATTAACGCTGTTCCTTTCCCAACCTTTCTTCCCCATCTCACACTCACTCTCCCTCCATCCATCTTGACACGAGTCAAGGGTCGAGTTTGAAAAAGTGGGTCAAAAAGTAGTCCAGCGCTGCTCGGGTCGAAATATATTGGGATATGGAGGAAATGACCCTGGGAACGTCAATGATGTGGGATGAAACATTTGGCCGAAAAGTGTTTGGGTCGAAACTGAAAATATGGTTCGAAAATAGGGAAAGTCTGGATAACTCTAGAATAATTCATAGCCACCTCGGCAAAATATTTTGAGTCGAGTTTGAAAAAAGTGTTGAAAAGTGGTCCCAGCGCTGCTCCGGCCGAAAACAAAGTCCAGATATTTTTCAGCCCGAGCAGCGCTCTGGTCACCTTTGGACCCACTTTTTCAAAATCGACTCAATTTGTTTTTTCAGCCCAAAATGTTTGGCCGAGGTAGCTATGAACGAATTTGGATCATTCCGGTCATTTTGTGATATGTGGTGAATAAGGAATAACAATGCACAATGCATCGGTAGATCCAACCATAAAAACGTCAATCAAAGGTGAAACGCTTCGTTACATCAGAAGACATTCGGAGTATCGGACCTTCGGTGTATCGGACTTTCGGAGTATCGGACCTTCGGTGTATCGGACCTTCGGAGTATCGGACTTTCGGAGTATCGGACCATCGGGGTAATCGGTCTTCGGGGTATAAACTATTCGGAGTATTAGACCTTCGGAGTATTGGGTCTTCGGAGTATTATTACTTCTGAATATCGGACCTTCGGAATATTTAGCGATCGGAGAATATCGGACCTTCGTAGTATTGGATCTTCAGAATACCGGACATTCGGAGTATTGGGTCTTCGGAATAAAGGTGTAACCGTCTAGACTCGGTCTGTTTATCCGTGTTCGGGTCTCGTTAAACGGGCGCTCGTCTGTCCGTGCACCAAAAGCATTCACAGATCAACCGCGTCATACCCGGTCATCACTTTGACGGAAAATATAGTAATATGCAGATATTAGGACTTTTTCTCTTAATATATGATACAATTTGGCAGATTACTAATAAGAAAAGCGAAGAAAATAGATGGTATTGAAGTGTGATATCTATGTCCTTCGTCGCATATTTTCTTAACTGGTATTCATTCGATCAGTATTCACTGGCATTCAGTATTCACCCCTCTGTTAACTGGTATTCAGGAGGAGGGAGGTATACACCTATCATTTGTACGTTTTATATACCAGAAAATACTTAGAGCGTATACCCAAGAGCCCATTAAATAGAAGGTTTTGATGACCATGTGTCTCATAAGAGGAAGTTGAATTGTCAGGCGAGTAAAATATCCAATAATCGCACAGGACAAAGAATATCCATCGTTGGATCGGTTATATCGTTTCTCAAAAAAGGGTAGGTAATAAATACAGAATACTAGCTGATGTGCCCGACTTCGTCCGGGTTAACAACGTTGAAAAGTATTAGGAGAAAGAAAAAAACTATTGTTCGATCGGTCCAGAAACATGCCTATATGAGCGTATATGAGCGAGGTCAAGGACCCGCCCATATTGTTCCCGGGATGAAAGTAGGCTACATACCAAAGTCGGATCGGTCGAGCAGTTTTCGAGTCTATGACATACACACTTAAGTACGTTCGGACGGACGTACGTACGCACACATACGTACATACATACAGAAGTTCCAAAATACATAATAACGAACCAAAGCCGGACGCTTTGGGTCGCATATATCTGATTTTGTGACGTCACCAATTATTTTCTAATACGACGCAGCTGTTATGAATTTCTCGAGCGCTTTTGTCGCACAGTAGATCGGTGGGCTTAAAGCATTAATGTCGTAATCGGAAAATCTTGTTACTGTGTCTTTCGATTACTGGTTTTGTAAATGAGAATTATGAATATTGAATTACAATGTAAGTTCATTCGTATCGTTAGTTTACCTTTTATTGAGAAAATAAGACACAGTAAATAACGACACTATAGTAACTACAGTCTACGCACATCGGGGCGAGTGAAAAGTAATCGAAATTCCTGATGTGAAATATAATAAGAATGTCATCAAGAAATTTACCATTCTACTTTGCGAAGGTGGGTATTTAACGTACAGCACTTGGTACGGTGCGGTAGCCTACTGTGCGAAACGAAATAACATATATTTAATAAGGAATTAATTGTTATCATAAGACTATATAGTACATACATGCATGTGATAATCCATAAATATATTATTTTCTGGAATCGAAAGGAAACACATAATTATGAACAAAGCAGAAGATACATTCGTGCAGATTCAGGCGAACTCGGTCAGTGGGGATTGGGGTCCATTCATTCGACGAACCCAGGAAATATAGTCTTATGTGAAAATATTTGGAGGGAATACCAGAGAATCTATAAACTGATTTTGATATTTAAAAAAAAAAAAAAAAAACCACAGCTACCCTCATATGAGTGGTTTTGCTTTGGTTCGTTAATTACGTTAGCGTATGATCATATTATATGTAGCCAGTGTCGTCGCATAAACTGTTTATATCCGTGTGTCTCGGGGGGGGGGGGGGGTTGGTCATCTATTTGGGCGAGGCTCTGCCGAGTCCAATATATGCTAAATCCCCCGAGCGGACATAAACTGTTTAAGCGAGAACATTATCAACATATTTTTTTTATGCATAGCACAAAACTTGAATTTTGTGAGGTAAATCTGTCATTTTCCTCTGTTTTACATTTACTTCGATGACGCCATTTCATGTATTAATTTGTCAAGCAAACTAATTAGCATGAATTCGTGACGTGGAAAAACGTGAGTGCAGCTTAGAGCGAAATAGTTCGCTGGGTTCCTTTTTAAATTGTTATTCTAAGCTGGCCTTTAGCTAATGGTTTTTAGATGTTTTAGAACGAAAGGACACATCCATTGACGAATTTGTATCAATATTGGTGAATTATGGACGATAAAAACGTCAACAGAATTACAATGACGTCATTTAGGTCGGTTGACATCCCTTGTTATGGTACCTGCACAATTTGCATATACAATTACGTCATGAAAGTAGTACTGACCTAAGATTGCAACGTTGACCTAATAAAGCTACATTGACGTAAAAAACGTAACGTGTATTAGGCAGGCTTTATGTAGGTACTAGAGGTAGTGAGCGTTCAGGCTTTATGTAGGCAATAGAGGTAGTGAGCGGTGGATAGCGTTCTCAATTATCATATCTTGTTCTCATGTTCAACGTATTTCTGCTCGTATATACGTTGGTGGATTTTCGCGACATCAGTGTTCTCTACGATTGTTGGTGATTACGTGCGCTCGCGCAACAGTATGGCGATCAGACAGATTCGTAGGTTGGTGTCACCCTACTCCGTTTCACTCCATGGCGTCACCAAAAACGACGTAAAACCTCGTGGCGTTCTGACATTTCTACTGTGCAGCGTTTTTGCTATGTTTATTACGTGCGCTCGCGCAACAGTATGGCGATCAGACAGATTCGTTCGTAGCTTGGTGTCACTCTCTTCCGTTTCACTCCATGACGTCACCAAACACGACGTAAAACCTCGTGGCGTTCTGACATTTTTACTGTGCCGCGTTTTTGCTATGTTTATTTTATGTGTTGTTTTCGATTATTTGTTTGTCGCCGATATCGCCATTTGTCGGGATTCCCTGTTTCTATATTTAAAACTGGTATGCTCGTAGTGAGCCTCGATTTCGATTTTTTCTCCCAGGTCAAAATACGTCAGAGTTATGACAAAAATAGATCGACCTACATTTTCGCCATCAGAACTCTACATCAAAGAGTCTATAGACTCCTTCGGGACCTACATAAACGCCTTCATTTGGGTATTTTTACTTATAATTGGGAAGTTTTATCATTTTTGGTTCGTGCGAATACCTCTTTTTATCGTGCGGGAAAAGAGACATTCAAAACGCGATTTCGTAATTCGACGCAATAGGCTGAATATCCTAACCTTCAGCCGAGTTCCGGGTCAAATACGACGAATGACGTAACACAAAATAAAACGCATTTGTTGACACAAACACCGTTTGAAGAGTTTATTATTACATAAAATGATCGTTATTGATTAATTATTGATTAATTATTGATATTTATTGTTGCATATTGGCTGCTATGAATATTTGCACAAATAGTATTAATTATTTCTTATAATTGCTCCTTTGGTCAACTTTGACTATCGGAAAATGAAAATGAAAATATGCCGCTGAAAAAAATGTAATCGATATTAAAGTCTCATCCTTTCGGCAACATGGAATTGGTTTTAATTACTTAAATGATTAATATATTAATTTGCCTTTTATCTGTGATGAAATGAGAAATGGTAATTGTCTTTTTTTGCTAACATTAAATTAAATAAATTAAGTCAAATACAGTGAAATTATTTTTTTAATAATTGTTTATTACATTTTTGCGCACGTTGGCATCTCTCTGAGTGCATTCTAGTTTTTCATTGTTCTTCTGTCTGGAAAATTTTGACTCAAGACATTTTGACTAATTTGATGTTAAATCAGACGGAGAATCTTTAGTTTAACCGTGTCGACTTCGCTTGGGCGACTCTGGGACCGCCTTTGATTTGAGCGGCATTAAATTATTCAGGTATACAGCGTTGTACCTTGATTATCATTATCCCAAAGAACGTGTATCGATTTATGCCAACACCGCTAACACAGACAGAGCAGAATCCACTGATATCGTCACAGGAGCAAACACAATTGTGACCCGTTGCTATAGTTTTCTGTAAATTTAGAACATTATACATGTAGTATACATTCATATGTGGATGAACGTGGTTAACGTAAGTATGCAAACTAATCGTATACTGTGTTCTCGCGTGTTTAGATAAGAAGTGTGTGTCCAATATTTTTATTTGTATTAATCATGCAGTTAATCGATTTTTAAAAGCCGATTTTTCTTCAGCATGGAACACAAAGATAGTACTAGTCGATAGTTCTTCAGCAAAATAAAGTGCGTTTGTCTCATTTATGTGAGAACAATTAATGACAGTTCAGTGTTGCGTTGGCATAATTTGGAGATTCAAATGGTGCATGTTATATTAACCCGCCTTTATCTCGGGTGTGAAATTAGAAATACCTGAACGCATGGAGCTTCAGTGGTATACAGAGACATCGCGAAGATGCATCCGCGAATACATACGTACTGCGAAAAGTCTGACCGCTACGCATATAGCGAGTATTCCCCATAGCTCCATTGTTAGGCCAAAAACACCTTAACCCTTTACCCAACAAACCGGCCAAAACCGGCCAAATAAAGCTTCAACAGCCTAAAATATCTTCGGTCTGTCTCAATAGAACCATACACATATGGATATCATTGGAACCGGCTCCTTGACCACATTGTGATAGTTACAGTTATGCCCTGTGCCAATGCATTCTCTTATATATGCGAGTCGACCATAGGTCGCCTCGCATATATAAGAGAATGCATTGGCCTAAAAAAAATCTTTTTTTAACACTTTTTACCATTTTTTCTTACATTCTTTAACAATTTTATAATTTTTAATGTGTTAAGCCAATGCATTCTCTTATATATGCGAGGCGACCTATGGTCGACTCGCATATATAAGAGAATGCATTGGCACAGGGCCATTCTGTTGGGTAAAGGGTTAACAGAATACAATCTATAAATGACATAATACGGTCTCGTCCATTATTCACTAGTAATCCGAGAGCCTGTTGGGTTCTATTTGCACAATCGCGTACGAAAGATTTGATGCCCCATATTTGTTCCAACCCAGGAACGTTCAAAGAAATCCAATTTCTTAAGTTCCGCATTCCTGGCGTTTAGGGACCAGAGACCCCACAAAAACCCCAAAAAATACTTCTATTTGCACTTTTGAGTACAAAGCTGGTTTTTATATTAATAGTGCTCCAGCAATCACTGATCAACAATAAACAATTTCTGAAACGAATTTTTTTTTATAGTACCCCCAAAACCCCGAAAAATTACTTCTATTTGCACTTTTGAGTACAAAGCTGATTTTTGTATTAATTGTGCTCTAGTCATCACTGATCGACAATACACAATTTCTGAAACGAAATTCTCTGGCGTTTTCATTTCAGAAGGGGTTTTTGAATGTACCCCCAAAAACCCGAAAATGTACTTTTATTTGCACATACTGTGGAATACAAAGCACAATTTTGAGGTGAACCCGGAATAAATATATAATAAGCTGTTTTTGTGTCTTCTCTGTAAATAAGACAAATCTGCTGACCACAAACGTTCCCTAACAGCTAAATATGATTAAACAGCCAAAATTTCCGCGCGTTTCAGGAGGAAAATTCGTTATTTTTGGGTAAAAAAAAAATGCAGAAAAACATGTAAGAAAATGAAAATTGAAATATTAGGTAACTTGCACCCCCCCCCCCCCCCCGGATTAATTCATTCATTGTTTTGTCCGTAAGGGTGTCTGCTCAAACTTTTCGACGTTAAAAGGTGACAGTGTATGCACCGGGTAATATGGCGGTCATTTCAGGGAGTATACACCCAGCACTTACTACATACATTTAAAACAAAATCCCATTGTTCTTGTTTTCATGTCATATGCCTGTCATTTCATGCATAACTTGACTGCAAAAATCCAAAATGGAGGACACAATGTCAACCGGAAGTAATAAAAAAGAGCATTTTACAGTAACTTTCACCATATATGCCAGTTGCGCCAACATACATGATGTCCAATCCTAATCGGATAATAGTAAGTCATAACCCGAGTTTTCAAAAATGACGACGAATATGGCAATCGGAAGTCAACAATTGAAGTGCTTTTTAATTTCGAACTTTTTAAACTAAATCTTCAAATATCGGATAAATATATAGCAAATAAGTAGCGGTATATATTACATCATACGAGTTTCCAGAACCACGAACTAGTTTCAGAATACATCTTATGAGTATCACAAACCACCCAACGACTGTACCAAACCATATACTGAGTCACCTACCTAGTATCCAATACCGATCTATGAATATCCCGATCCATACGTCTTGTGCCCCAAATTCAAATATTGTCCCGAGTAAACCATCGTAAATAATCCACCCAACGAGTTTCCCAAACAACAAAGTAGTGCCCCAAACCAGATGAAACTGGTTCCCAACCCACTCAAGATAGTCACCCAAGCCATGCATCTGGTGTCCTAACCCACACAATGAGTGTCACAAGCCATCACAACCTATCTAAATTCACCTGATTATTGTCGCAACCCTGCAACGATTGTTCCAAACCACAGTACATGGCAGTGCACCAAACAATGCAACTGGTGTTCCAAACTACACATAGATTTTGCCCCAAAACCACCAAAATGAGTGTCCCAAACCATCCAGTGAGTGTTCGAAAGGAAATGAGTGTCTAATATGCGACAAATACCTCACAAATAGGGTCCAACGCTATCCGAGGAGATTCCTAAAGCATACAACAGGTGTCTCAAACCACCAACTGTCGTCTCAATCTATTCAACGGCCCAATCAGTGAACCAATCGACAATTAGTGTCCCATTCCACCACACGTGTGTCCCATATCCACATGGTGTGCACATGACCCCCCCCCCCCAATTTGGTGTCTCAAACCATCCAATTGGTGTCACAAACCATTAAGTAGTGCACCAAACCATATGCACCTGATTTCCAACCCACACATATAGTCCCAAAACCATGGATCTAGTGTCCTAACCCACATAATGAGCGTCACAAGCCATCCAATGAGTGTCTCAATTAAACTCGATTAGTGTCGCAACCCTGCGTCGATTGTTCCAAACCACAGTGTATGGCAGTGCCCCAAACAAACCATCCAACGAGTGCTCCAAATCATACAACGAGTGCGACAATCCATCCAATGATTGCCACAAACCACACAATGAATGTCCCAAACCATCCAGCGAGTGTTCGAAAGGAAAAGAGTGTCTAATATGCACCCAATAGCGAGTTTGCGATTTCAAACGGGTACGGGTACCGGTACGGGTACTGGTAGCTACCCGTACCGGTACACGTTTTGAAATCGCAAACTGTTTTACGGGTAGAATTAAGCATATCGACGGGTAGTGTATGGTGAGCCAATTGCAGCACAATATATATGATGTAGAGAAATTTTTATCCGCTTCGCTTTCTTGGCCGACGTTATACTTGTTGTTATGGTTATATGATGGACATCTGCGTGGATAATGGATTGCATTAACCAGGGACGAGGCGAAAGTGGAAGGGGTTGGCGTCTTTCTTTGACTCATTTTGGTAACATTTTCAATAATTAGCTTTCATAAGTAATTTCCCAGACCGTTCGAGTGTCGTCTAGAACAGATGGAATTTTCTGACTGAGAAAATATGTTATGATAGCACAAATATACAATTACGCTAATTTAATAATCCAACCATTATTCGGTGTAAAATGTGTTGGTTTAGACCCAGGGTCCAAGAATGTCCTACATGCATGCACTTTTAGTCAGATATAAGACCGAAATTGCCCCTTATATTAGTTGGGGAATATTTAGTCATATAACTGGTAATGGGTTGGAATCTTTCGAAGGGTCGGGCAAGGGAATATTCATCCCAAGAACTTGGATATTTG
Source organism: Siphonodentalium dalli (assembly GCA_032622095.1). NCBI lineage: Eukaryota > Metazoa > Mollusca > Scaphopoda > Gadilida > Siphonodentaliidae > Siphonodentalium > Siphonodentalium dalli. The sequence continues at coordinate 113,694,297 of CP136063.1, forward strand.
TCTGGGTCTAAACCCGGATGTAGGTAGAACAAGAGCTACACTGGGCGTGCAAAATACCCCCTCTCTTGGGTCGGCGGAAACTGGTAAAAAAGGGGCATAACTCTGGTAAAAATTGGCGGACGGAACTCAAATTTGAACTTGACCTGTGTTTTGGTGGGAGAAAGTAATATACCAAATTATCATTGAATCCGATAAGCTCTAGTAAAGTTATCATCCGGAAAACAAATTTCAGGGATTTTCTAAGTCAAATTACGTCAAATAAGGGGCATAACTCCGGTGAAAATTGGTGGACGGAACCCAAATTCGAACTTGAGCTGTCTTTTCTCCTAATAAACCCACATACCAAATTTGATTGAAATCGGTTCACTCTAACTAACTCTGCCAGAACCCAAGTTCGAACTTGACCTGTGTTTTGGTGGGAGAAAGTAATATACCAAATTATCATTGAATCCGATAAGCTCTAGTAAAGTTATCATCCGGAAAACAAATTTCAGGGATTTTCTAAGTCAAATTACGTCAAATAAGGGGCATAACTCCGGTGAAAATTGGTGGACGGAACCCAAATTCGAACTTGAGCTGTCTTTTCTCCTAATAAACCCACATACCAAATTTGATTGAAATCGGTTCACTCTAACTAACTCTGCCAGAACCCAAGTTCGAACTTGACCTGTGTTTTGGTGGGAGAAAGTAATATACCAAATTTGGATTCATTCCGATAAACTATACTAAAGTTATCATCCGGACAACAAATTTCAAGGATTTTCTAAGTCAAATAAGGGGCATAACTCCGGTGAAAATTGGCGGGCGGAACCCAAATTCGAACTTGAACTTACTTTTCGGCTAATAAACCCACATACCAATTTTATTGAATTTGGTTCACTCTAACTAAAGTTATCATCCGGAAACCAGGTTAACGGACGGACGCCCGGACGGACAGACCAATACTATAATGCGGCCGTTTTTTTTCAAACGGGCGTATAAAAATCAAACTTGTTAAATATAAAGGGTGTTTAATGGTACACTATTCATTATATGGTTCGAATAAAGAGCGTTTGCTTCACGTCTATGCGAAACAAAGAAAACAGCTAAAAGTCGATCTGATGACGGTAAGATTGTGCCGACTATGAGGTGTGTATATCAGTATGTGGTGTCACTATCGGCCACTACAATATACAACAGTCTTGGGGTTCAAATGCGCCATGTCCGTTCAAAAGTCAAATATCTATATTAAAATGAGAAATCAGTCACCACCACATAAGGTACAATAACTGAACGGTTGTATTCAATCGTGTAACACATTCACGGTGTACTTATGCACAAAGGGTCGATAGGGGATGTGGCGAGAGGGTGGGGTGTATCACCCCAACTTTTGTCAACAGTTGGATATTGCATATACCTAACACACCAAAACATACGTTCAAATTATTCTGTCATTCAGTTTGATTTTCCAAAAATGTATTAGTGCGGATTTTTTTTTATAGTTTTAGACCAACATTTGCAAATATTCCTACTTTTGGTAGAAAAACATTCGGGCTATATGGTCAACAGCAGGTTGGAAATATCCAACAAATGTAAAGCTTGAGGAAAGTCAATAATTTATCAATTTTCATGTTCAGATTTCAAAACGTCGACCCGGTATGCCCTGGTCTAACCACATTCAGTGGCTCGTCAATACTGATCATTGATTTGTGAAAAACAAACCAAGGCGTGAATTTGCCTGGTGTTAGACCACTAGATGTTATGATTTTGCAATTTCCAGGTTCATATCTACAAAACTGTTCTCGTACTGCATGGTCGGCAAGGTGGACCCCCCCCCCCATCACAGGACTTCTGCAACAAGACTACTGATCCATTTAGAACAGTCCACAATAATATTCAGGACAGTGAAGGATCAGTTGGGGGGAATCAGAGCCCAACGGCGTGCACAATTTGAATTACGCACAAACCTCTGTTTGGTGTGGTTTAAGGGGGTGTATAGTTGGGAATTTGAAGGTGGACACACCTTCTCAACGCGGAGACCCCCTATAATTACGTCCCTGTGTCGAGACTGCGTATAGCACCGCCAACTCACTCTCTTAATCATAACATGTCGAGAATCCCGGGGTTAGCCCCCCCAAATCACATTCCCAAAAAATAACATGTCATTACTTGAGTGAAGACAGTTGTCAGTAAACAAATCGGCGTTCCATAGTTATCTTAGTGTTAGAAGCCGCCTCGATACTTTGAACATAAAACATGGCTTAAATGACAAATGTATCAATGAGATTTGGCAATTAAATCGTGCAATAAATAGATTAATGCATAGCTGACTGTTATTTCGTATAACTAATGTACTTTTGAGTGAGAAAACTTTAGCGAAAGACTACCAGTCAACGGGATACATCTACCCGTTCCAAATCCCTATCGCTTTATGTGCTGCATTCAAAGTACGCAAATGACCGTGACGATTTTCACCGATCTACCTGGATCTACCGGTACCCGTACCCGTCCGACGGGTATCGCAAACTCGCTACTACCTCACAACTCCCCAAGCCAGGGAGTCCTATGTCATATAACAGGTTCACGAACCACCAAAAGTCGTCTCAATCCATTCATTGGCCCAAATCAATGAACAAATCGCCAAATTAGTGTCTCGTTCACAATACGTCTGTCCCATATCCACATCGAGTGTCAAAAATGACCCAATTGGTGTCTCAAACCATCCAATGGGTGTCACAAACCACCCAGCGAGTGACCCAAACCATAAAACTAGTATTACAAACCATCCGTTGAGTTCCCAATCCATCCAAATGGTTTCACAAACCGTCTACAAACTGGCACCTCAATACATCCAAAATAGTGTACAAAACCCTGCATCGAGTAATTAACCCTTTATGGCGGGTGGTATGCGGATGCAGCATTAATGCCCCTGTGCCATACATTCTCTCATATATGCGAGTCTCACGTATATAAGAGAATGCACTGGTTTACATGGCCAAGGTATGTATTGTTAGGCCAATGCATTATCATATGGACGACTCACGAGAATGCATTTGCACATCGCAAAATTTCAAGAAGCTCCAGTCATTAAAGGGTTAAGATCATCAAATGAGTGTTCCAAACTATCCAGTGGGTTTACCAAACCAAAAGACACTTTGAGATAGTCGATGGATGATTTTGTACAATAGTTTTGTACAATTTTGTACAATCATTCGATGGTGTGGGACATTATGCATGGGGTGGCATTAGGCACTATAGTTTGGATGTTTTTAGACACTCCTGGTCATTGTGGTTTGAGGTAATCGTCATGTTGCATGGGACGGCCATTGGGTGGTTATGAACACTCATTGATTGGGTTGGGACACACATGGGATGGTTTGGATTACTCATTAGGGCGTGTTTGGACACAAGTTTGATGGTTTGCGACACTATTTGGGTCGATTGGGATACGTATGTGGTTCGGGACAATGGTTAGCAAATTTGGGACGCCCGTACAATGGACACTGTTGATTTGGTATACTATTAATTAAGATCGTGGTTTGAGACCCCCGTTGCGTGGATTTAAGCTCCTTAGATAATGTGGGACACTCGTTAATTGGTTTTGGACACTCAGTGAATATATTTGGATACAAGTTTAGTTGCTTCTGACACTCGAAATTGTGTTCTAAATCTATTTTAATTTGATGGACACTGAAGGGCCAAATCCTCGTGATATGGCTCATTATTATCAGATATGAATTTAGCATGGTATATTTATTTTTTCTTTTAAAAATGGAAACTATCTGGTAAAATGTAGCGAAATTTTCCCAAGTTGACCACTTCCGGACACCATTTTGTCCGTTATTTTGGATTTTGTAATGACAACCATAATAAATTTTGTTGTTGCGTGATTCTGCCATCTTTATAACATAAATTTAAATTTCATGCATTATAGTTTATATTCCACAATGAACGAAATATCTTACAATAAATTAAGCCATACATGTAAATATGACTTTTTTTTAAAGAACTCTAGACAATTTTCCCCAAAGCGGATTCTGAAAATGTTGTTCCCCAGATTCTGCCCGATAAAATGACACAAACAATTACATATTATATATTTCCATTGTTTTTCGCTTACTTGAGAACTATGAAATTATTGTTACTGCACTATTGATTCTGACCAAGAATCATACAGAGCTAAGCTTCAGGGCTTCTACAACGAAATTCAGATAAACTTGCCAGGTAAATTTGACAGCGTGTGAACGTGTGGGGTCCATAACATTTTATTGTTTCATAATTTTCTATTCGCCGGGTGATTTCGTTTTTTTTTACCATTTGGTCTGTGAACAATGATGAGATAGTATTAAGAACAGATACCATATGTGCGCATGGCAGTGCATATAGAACTATTTTTCGGGTTTTGTTTGGGTACGTTAATTCAAACCAACGATCCCCTTAACACACGTCCCCAGAACAAAAATTTACCCTACCCCAATAATACTTTCCGCTATATAATTAAGTATAATTAAGTATTTTGTTTTGGGAGACCTAGCTGTGGTTCTTAAATGAAAACGTCACGGAATTTCGTTTCTTAAACGAGGTTTTTATGACCAGCGATAGCAGGATAACTATTGAGGGGGAAAAAATCAGCTTTGTCTTCGACAATATGTGAAAATAAAAGTAAATTTTCGGGTTTTTGGGGTACTTTAAAGAAACCCATTCTGATATGAAAACGCCAGGGAATTTCGTTTCAGAAATTGTGTATTATTGATAAGTGATGACCAGCGCACTATATATATGAAAGTCAGCGTTGTACTCGAAAGTGCAAATATAAGTCATTTTGGGGGTTTTGGGAGTACTTTCAAAACCCCCCTTCTGAAATGAAAACGCCATGAAATTTCGTTTCAGAAATTGTGTATTGTTGATCAGTGATTGCTGGAGCACTCTTAGTATAAAATTCAGCAGCTTTTGTACTCAAAAGTGCAAATAGAAGTCATTTTTGGGGGTTTTGTGGGATCTCTGGCCCCTAAACGTCAGGAATGCGGAACTTAAGAAATCGGATTTCTTTTAACGTTCCTGGGGTGTAACAAATCTGGGGCATCAAACCTTTCGTACGCGATTGTGCAAATATAACCCAGCAGGCTACCTGATTATAGCTGCATCACCTGTTATTGGGCGCACACACTCCGATGATTTTCGAACTCAAATAGCGACGCAGCTTAATTGAATGGCGAACAGTTCTAGTGTGACATAGAAAGCAAATATCGACTTACTGTGGCAAGAAGGGCCACCATTTGCATTTGAATCTTCTATTCACTAATGTTTATTTTATCGTCCAGCGCGGAGTTTTACACAAATATTGTACTGCTATATATAGTAGTGGAAGATCTCGTACCGTTATGCTAAAAATAATTGCACGCCGTAAAGGTATTAATGTGGTGTTCACGTGTCGATCGGCATGTTGTTTTCTCCCGTATTGTGTTGCATACCCGAAGGATGATTTCTGAATCAATAAGAACTATATCCAACGGTCGTGAAAAGAGTGTTGGACATAAACCATGATGTGTTCTTGTCTGCATGGATGTATATACTGGAAATTTTCACTGTGAGATAGACAGACGATATATATTTCGTCAAGGCTTCTATAGCATGGATAATTGGTTTCATTTATGATTTAATGGATTTGGTGACACAAGCAAGGTGAAAAGAAACAATTTAGCAACAGCCGTATATGGTAAGATAAGACTTTAATATCTCAAGATTTTCACAACTGCTCTATATAGTACACAAAAACCCAGACGGAACATGCATAGTCACTGAATTGTATTTGTGAATATTTATTCATCCATTTCATGTGAATCTTGGACACAATTGAGCACAAGTGTCATGGCCGGCTTCGAATCAGGAAGTAGATCATTTTCATGAAATACGATAAAAGTATTTGGTGAGTTTTCATTCATTAAATCTAATCATTTTTTCACAGGTGACAGTTTCTGGGAAAATTGTTATGAAGGATTTGTTTTATCTTTTCACCTATTTTCGCCAATCAATATCGACGAAGTCTATCCACCAGAATCTGTGATGGGGTGATATTACAGTGAGAACTTTCCGATGAATGGCAACAAGCCATATTTCTGACTAAATCCTGAAAAGTTACCCACACTTCTGCTGTGGTTAAGGAGTCGATTATTTAGGGAATTACTGTACTTTCTAATTTGATGATTACAAATACAATACAAATACTATTTTTCCCGCTGATGTATTTGATTAAAAATACAAAATACAATTATTTTTGATTACATCCGATTACTTTGAGATGAATTAATTAAGACTCTCATATATTTTGACTTAGTGTGTTTGATATTAAAAAGAAACATAAACTGTGGTCAATCTCAAAATTAAACTAACATACATGTATGGGCCAGGTTTGATAAAAAAAAAAACGCAAGCCCTGTGTATTATGTGTTACATATGTTGAAGATATTCAACACAATTAGGCCATAGCAGTATCATTTGGTTGGACACAGAACGTCATTCTTAAAATAAAAATATATCTCAGTAATTCAGGTACAATTTTCAGAAAACTTCTGTCAAGGGGTCAATACTATGAAGAGATTTCTTTGTAAGATTCTAATTATTGTTTATAAAAAATAACAATTTGTCATTCTGCTAATACTACGAACCTACGATTGCAAACATAAATCACAAACATGTATTTTTTGAAACTACTAAAATTTCCTAAACACAAAGAATTTTTGAGTGCTATGAAAGTTTATTGAAAGTTACAACATTAAAGGACGTGACTAGAAGGTCTTCGTATGGATGTCCAACATCAATTGTCGATTTTCAGTTTTTCACACCCTGAAACTTGATCACAGACCCATCTCTGATACACAGGGACGTGGAAACAAAGGGTCGGGTCGTTTCACCCCGTCCTTTGTGAAAATGTTTTATCGGCTGGAAATCTCATGCACTGGGACATGGCGATATGGGGTTTCGGAATGTCTCAGCCCCCCACCCATGCACAAGGACTAGTCCCCCCCAAATTTGTTAAATTTATAGGGTACAATTGTTAAATGCTAATCATGTTCATGGACGGATTATCGCTTTGCATTTGGACCATCAACATAAACGCATTTTGTCGCGATTACGGACAAGCATATGAAGATGCACGCAAATTTTCCAAAAGCATGTTTTCCCAAATAACTATAACATAAATGCAGAGACGTGGCCAGAATGCCACCGGTTTGTTTTTTCGGCGCGCCCAACAGGGATATCCAACTGTACACCACACACCACTCAACCAGAAACTTCCAATTCTGGGAAATTTAATTGTGAAAACTGGTTCGCTTCTGATTTTTCAGTTTCATTAAGTTGTTCAATTATTGTGGGATTTCAATCGCTCGCTCTGGTTGGAAATTTTGTAAATTTATAAATTAAGTCTAAATTTTGACTGAAAGTAGTAAACTACTAGCCCCTTGATACAAGATGCCATCGCTAAATGGAATTCATTGGCATTTGGGTTCAAGGTGGTACACTTTAAATTTATAGGATAGATCAGCATCATCAAGCGGAGCCCAGGCTATAGCCGCGTCACTGCATCGATATGTTTGAAATTATAGAATGGCCACCACTTATATATAACTGAGAGCCCGAGGGCGCGTCCCCGCATCGATATTATGGTGGAGTCAGATTCGGAATCCGATTACAACGAAATAACGATTAGGGTATGTTCGTATACAAAACCACAATGTATGGAGTGTAATGGTAGTGGTGAACTCGCACCGCATAAATCGGTGTAAGTATGACAGGTAGAATGTTAAAGTGGCATATAGCTGACGTGATCCCTTTTTGAAGATTTTATGAGACAAAATACACTTGAACTTGAACCGAAGACTATGATTTAATTTTACATAATACCATGTCGTGTCACTTTAATCACTGCCTCGATTGTATACGGCTACATTGAAAAAAAATGGTCCATGTATACATGTGCATTTAATATTGTGATCTCTCCGGGAACCAAGCTTATAATACAGTAACCATAAAGACATGATTATATATACAACAGTCCATGGTGATAAGAGTAACCAAAATAAAGTTGTATACGTTATTGGTTTAAAGATTTATACTTTTAAAATTCACCCACTCACCAATAACCAAGCGTGTCCATCGGCTGTCAGCACAGACTGCAATCGACGATTACCGAAAACAGAATGAACCGGCCCCGAGAGATCACACACCGACCGAAATAACCCCGTGAAAATTCGACTAAATCGTGCGTTTATAGCTGTCTGAATCATCGATGCGATGAGAGCGATAGATTGCCTGCATATGCCCCCGCCCAGCCTGATGTGATTGTGTGTCTCGGTGAGTGGTGTCATCCCGATAGGCTGTATAATATAGTTATCCGTTATCAAATCACGTAAACCTTTGATGACTGGATGCTCGCTCGGCGAGATCATTCAGTTGTGAAAGGATGAAAGACCAGTTAAAGTGACACAATAGACCCGTTCGCCTTATTTGTATCACAAAGTACCCGATCGACATATAATCACATACTTATGAATTATATATAATTCATAACAATATATATTGTATTTTTTGGAAGATCTAAATTATAGAACTAAGCATTAGCAATAAGTTTTGTGGAATCTCGACTAATGGGTCAATTCAAACATCCAGGTGTTGTCAACATGTTCGATATGAGCTTCTCCCCTGAATCATACGTGTACATTCCTATATATAACAGAGTTCTGTATCAAAACTGATCCATGCATTAATTATACTAAAGAAGAAATGTGATGAGATTGTCTCAGACCTGTGCACGTCAAACATATATGACCAGATATATATATATATATGTATATGTATATGTGTGTATATGTATATATATATATATATATATATATATGTGTGTGTGTGTGTGTATATGTATGTATATATATAGCTATATATATGTATATGTGTGTATATGTATATATATATGTGTATATATATATGTATATATTTTATATCAAAAGTTTCTCCCACATTAGGATCAGAATGGCTTGATGTGTCACTTTTACAGTCTCTCTCAATGTATAATAAGGATAACGTTATGCACCAAATGACGAAAAATCACCATACACCTCGAGATACCTATAACACGTCGGGTATTATGTATATATATTTCATTACATGTATTTCACTTTATTATTTTTTCTCAAATACTGTATTTGTATATGGTTTAGTGAGAATAAACATATTTGAATTTGAATTTAATCTGGTCTGTTTGTTTAGTGACCCATGCATATCGTACGGGGCGTGCTCTGTAATCAAGAATCCGGATTCTCCCACGAAATAACGACTCAGTCAGCTTAATATGTGTCACTGCGGTATAGTGGGTGAATGTGGTCTGAACCCTTATTTTATGGTATACCTCCATGTAGGATAAGAATATATACATTGGCCTACATAGAAATATATACAGCAAATGAGAATAATTAAAGATAGTCAATCTGATCAGACGGTCCCCATATTATCAAGATACAACAACAACAACATACGCTTCGGTTATCAGAAACGATTTATTGCAACAAAATAATGCTAACCACTGTCAACTTTGGTATCAAATTTCCCAAAACTTGTTATTTATCAACATTTTGTTAAAACAAAAATATGGCCGTGTTATCACTTGATTTTAGAGTTATCCTTCATCCGCAATTTTGTCCGAGACCGTCCGTTTGACCACGTGTTTCTGGGCCACATATAATTGCACATCTCGAGAAGTGAATAGAACCGCAGTTATGCCGATCGTCTGCGTTTTATCTTTAATGCGACCACGTCCATGTGAATGCAATTTTAGCGCAATCATGCACGTATTTATATATATGGCAACGACAAATAAGACTAAATCGGCATTATTTGAATCTTAAATTCGCTCTACGTCCATGAACCTAAATGGTGTGCAAAAACACTATATATGTGAGCTTATTTCAATCATAAATAAGTTAAAATCGGAGCGGCGTGAATTCCGTTACTTATTCCTTATTCATTTTTTTTTAAATGGCAAAATGTGGCAAATGACCATGGCAACGTCTTTAGGAAGGTGAGATGAAATTTGCTGTGAAAAAAAATCGGGCAAACGTAAATGCCTCGAAAATAGGCAAAGGCTGAAAATAAATGGAAATTGTCCGAAACAAGTTCCGGTTCATAAATGGCCACCTCAGCCAAAAAATTTGGACCGAACAAATATTGGATCGAGTCCAAAAAAGTGGGTCGATTTTTTTTTTCGCTCTGCTCGGTCCGGAAATTTTCGGAAAATATGGCAAAATGTCCCATATTCATAAATGGCCACCTGGGCCAAACTTTTTGAGCCGAATCTGGGGAAGTGGGTCTAATATAAATTCCCACTCTGCTCGGTCAGGAAAATTTGGGAAAATGTGTCAAATGACCATGGCATCGTCTTTATTAAGGTGAGACGAAATTTCCTGTGAAAAAAAATCTGGGTAAAATGTTCAAAAATGCCTCGAAAATAGGCAAATTCTGAAAATAAACGAAAATTGTTCGTAACAAGTTATGGGTCATAAATGGCGACCTCGGCCAAAAATTTGGGGTCGAAAAAATTTGGGTAGAGGTGGCCATTTATGACCCCGAACTTGTTTCGGACAATTTCCGTTTATTTTCTGACTTTGCCTATTTTCGAGGCATTTTTGAACTTTGTTTTTTTCATAGGATATTTTGTCTCCCCTTACTAAAGACGTTGCCATGGTCATTTGCCACGTTTTCCCAAATTTTCCAGACCGAGCAGAGCGGGATTTTCTATTAGACCCATTTTTTCGGACTCTACCCAAAAACTTTTCGGCTCAAAAAGTTCGGCCCAGGTGGCCATTTATGGATGGGACATTTTGCCACATTTTCCGAAATTTTCCCGACCGACCAGAGCGAGAACTGAAATTCGACCCACTTTTTCGGCCGAGGTGGCCATTTATGACCCTGAGCAATTTCCGTTTATTTTCTGACTGCCTATTTTCGAGGCATTATTGAACTTTTGACCCGGATTTTTTTTTCACAGGAAATTTCGGCTCACCTTACTAAGGACGTTGCCATGGTCGTGAAGAAATCAACCTTCGCACTTTAAGAGCCACGCAGTGTCGACGAACACAAACTATCACATGATGATGATGATCCCGCTGTTGGTATGGCGATCCGCAAAACCCCATGGCGATCCCGTCATGAAAATAGAACTAAAAACATTGAATATGGCAGCCTGTATAATGGGCGATAATCGGAACATCTGCAGCCTTTAAATTGACTGACATGAGGTGCATTCTCATTCAATAGGATCGACAATGGAATTCTAAAACGTACTTGTGCATTATAATACGTGAGTGGAAAAACTATTTTGCGCAATTTTGCCAGGGGTGTATTCGAATCCGTGTAATCTATGTCCGCGAACGTGATATCGAGTGTTAGAATTGTGTGCAGATGCGAATGGAGCTTTCCACACATATTCACTAACTAGTGGGAGGAGCTTAAGTTTGCTAGGAGGCAAGGTGTTTGCAAAAATAGATTAGTTTATCATCGCTTGCCAGTATGCTATAACTATATGTAACAGCTCCTTTGTGCGCTTCGCTCACATTTTGATCCTTTAAACATTTTTTTTAAAGTTTCAGTTTGAACTTCTTGTTCAATTTAACATGTGAAAAAACTAAAATTTAAGTTAAAATACAAAAATTAAAATAACGACGTTATAAAATCAGCCGGGGTACACCGACGTATCACACCAAATTTGTTTGAAATCGGTCCAGGGTTCTGGGAGAAGTATCGGTTATTGGCTATTGATTATTCATGCAGTCTGAAAATTAGTATACCATATGCACCAACACTATAATTTTAGGCTATATCATTCTGACACAACGCAATCGTTCCATTCTTCGTGGATAGTATATAATTTGACTGATATTAATATATACGTGAATATATATCATCGACAGACATATACATGTATATTGCTGAAACAGATTCACCTGATATATGCAACATATAAAATGCACAAGACAACTCGTATCAGTACCAACGTATAAAGTTCCCTTGCGAGCAAAGCAATATCGCTTATCAGACATATCTCTAAATCAATACGATAAGAAAAATCATTTTCAATAAATGGCTATGTGAAAATTGTCCCGTTGTAAAGCGTTCGCATAGGCAGTTTCTTAAAATGTGGCGTGTTTTCTTGTCGCATTCGGTAAAACACACATCTTCGAGCGATATTCATTACGGGATTGTTTGTCCTCAATAAATCGATGGCTTGTAACACCCGATTCGTCCGTCATATGGGACAGGGATCCCTTCAAGTACATGCAGTGAACCATGATATGGGGGTGGTTCAAAAGCCATAAATTCCAACAGAGTGAAAACTGGTCAAGTTCAAGAAAATTTCACGCAGTAATATGACCGGTGACACTTCACAAATACTGATCATCCAGCTAACCCATCAACACGAAATTTGTCGAGCATCAAAGTTGAAAGTGTGATTTTTGAAAATGGCAAATTTTCCAATCAAGCGACATTCAAACCCATCGGGATAATTAAGTGTCACAATTTACCATTTATATTCAATTTTCAATTCTTTAATCTCAATAAATCAATAATCATGATATATGAGATATACAAGATTCAAATACAAATATATGACAAAAGCACATTTAACAGGTACATACATATATTTTATAGTATATGTAATATTAATGTTAATGCATACATTGAAGGCACATCCACCCAAAAACAGGGTGGATGTGCCCGATAGTATATATAAGACTATCTATTTATTTGATACTTTGATACTCGCGTCATTTACACAGGAATACTGTCATAGCGACATGCATATACATAAATGTTGACTTGAGACGATGGGGCACATGAGCCACAGATATAACTTTGAATTTGGAAAAAAAAGAGAAACAAAAAACGTATGGACAAAATCTGCATTGTATGTTTTAATCAGCATATAACTTGAGGTCGAAGTTGTGGATGTATTCGAATAATAATGTTTAGAATAAAGCCGGGCTTCAAATAAACAGACAGAGACACCGTTGCTAATAGACCCCATCGCATCAAGTGCATGTCCACATCAAGTAAATCTTGCGTGCTCAGTGAGGATCAAGCGAATCCTGTCAAAATCGTGCTCAGGTCAACTGAGTGGCACGCGTCAGGTACTATTTCACGCATTCGATGATCCCACAATAAAATATCAATGTCACGTGATTGCATTCGAGTTGTTCGGGGAATCACCGTCTGAAATATGGGTCAGTGGTATGTTGTGGCTGTGTTCACGAAAGTCGGGAGGTTAGGGTGAAAACGCTGGAATGCTTCAAGTTGCACCACCGGGAGTATGGTGTTCATTATAATAAATCAACGGTACATTTTACAGTAGCTATTATATACACCAGACTTTAATCCTTCAAAATATTCGTGATAAATATAGTAAGCGTGATGGAGCATAATATCCACGACATTTGGTGAGTCCACACAGGGACGCGAACGCCCTGTGTGGCGGGGGGGGGGGGGTCATCGATGGAAAATAGTCCGACTCGCCAATTTGCACACTGTCGTGTGCATTACGGGTGTCTAAGTAGACAATAAAAAGACCATCATGGCGCAGTAGGAGGTATATGATGGTCCTCCCACTGAGATTAGTGGGGCGTACTTCCTTGTGACAATGTGGGGGGGGGGGGGTGAAATGATGATAAAGAGCGTTCAGGTAGAAGACAGTATTGCTTTGATCAGATAATAGACATTGCGCATTACCTGTATTTTAGTAGTTTCCATCAATTGGCGTAATTTTAAATTGTTTGGGTATTTATAGTAGTATTTGGGGATTAGTTTAGCACGATTTTCATCGAATTTCTCGCAGATCAACATCACATGATACTCGTCACCGATTCCGTTGCTACAAAAGGTGCAGGATTTGTTGTTAGACATATTTGCCCAGCTCGTAGTTTCTATGGGTAGGTGATGGTTTCGCGTTCTGAACTTCATAAGTGTCAGTGCTTCTTTAGTTGATAATATCGATAGGTATTCTTCTGTCAGGAACTCATCTTTAATAGTTTTATAAAAATTATATTTATCAGATGATTGCAACGAGGACCGCCAATTATGTAAATATTGATCTCGAATTTTAAGTCGTGTTGCATTGTTGAACCATTTCTCGCTAATTGTGTTGTGGGATAGCCATACGTCTGACATACCTAGTCCATTTAATAAGTTTCTTACATACCGGATCCAAGTAAAACCTGATTTATGCCTATCGAGCATATTATGAATAGTAGCATATAGTACATATGATAATTTCGACTTATTTCCATTTATTATTCGTGACCAGTAGTTCAACACTCTGTGTTTTATTTTTTCAGTTATTGGGAGCAAACCTAGTTCACCATATATCATTGATGTGGGAGTTGATTTTTTTAACTTAAAAACGAATTTAAGGAACCAGAGCTCTGTGCGCTGAATAATTATATTATTGCTTACACCCCAAATCTCACAACCATAAGTCAATATAGGTATAATAGTTTTCTCATAAAGATCAACGATGCATGTTAGTGGCAGTTTTAGTTTCCTAGCCTTACATATGATTGAGAACATAGCCTTTTTTGCTATTTCACATCGTCGCTTCTTTTCTATGTTGAACAAACCATTATTCGTAAATGTTACGCCCAAATACTTATATTCGTCCGCCACAATTATCTGTTGTCCATCTAATCGAAAAAACGGTTTAAATTTTTTATCTTTCCCAAAGATGACTACATTACTCTTGCTGTTGTTAACAGTCAGTTTCCATTCATGGCAATAAGATGAATATGCATCTAATATATTTTGCATTTCAGTTGGACTTTCTGCAAAAAGAACAGTATCATCTGCATATAACAGGCAAAATAATTTCAAATTAAAAAAAGTAGTTTCATTTAGGCGGGATAGGGAAATTCCTTTCTGTTTCGTACGGGACAGAAATATTTCAAGATCATTGAGGTAGATCGAGAACAGGATAGGAGAGAGATTCACTCCTTGTCTTACTCCAGTATCACATGGGAAGGGGGGTGAAAACTAGTTTCCAACGGAGACACATGACTTTATTCCATTGTACATATTCATGATCACTCTGAGGATACGGCCGTTTATTCGGATATCAAAAAGCTTTGTCCAAAGACCTATCCTCCAAACACTATCGAACGCCTTCGAAAGGTCAAATGCGCAGTATAGGCTTTGTTTTGATTTCTTCTTAACCATATCTATTAAGCAGTGAAGTGTAAAAATGTTATCGGTAGTGGAGTAGTTTTCTCGAAAGCCGGCTTGATTTTCCGATAAAAGGTCATTTATTTGGAGGAATGAGTAGATAGCCGAGAATAGCTTTGAAATACAACTAACTAGCGTTATGGGTCTGTAATTATCGGGTTGTTTTGGGTCCTTTGATTTGAAAATTGGGTGAATAATACCGGTACCCCATTCTTCTGGAATCGCCCCGGTCCTGAGTATCAAGTTAAAGAGTCGAAAATAAACTGGGGCCAATTGATCGAACGTTGTCTTGATATACTCGTTTCTGATACCATCCACACCTGGTGACTTACCGCTTTTTAGGCTTTTAACCACATTTTCTATTTCTTGTAACGTGAAGTCACTGTTGAGTGGTGATTGGTCTAGGGATATATCTAGTGATTGTGAGTTCTGATTTTGTACTACATTCACGACTGGGACAGCCTCATTCTTATGTTTAAAATAATCATAGAACTCTGTTAATGGTGGCATTTTTTCTGATGTATTTTTGCCATTTACGGAATTGATCAGTTTCCAGTAGTCGCGGACATTTTCAGATTAGGACTGTTTTATCTTATTTGTCATACTTGTATCAAAATTACGTTTATTTAGACGCAAAATTCGTTTGTAATTGTTTCTGGCTTCAATCATTCTATGGTTATTATTGGCTGTTGGGTTAGTTCTAAACTGTTTCCGCGTTTTTCGATACTGTCGCCTTGAATTGTTACAATCTTTTGAGAACCATGGTAAATTATTTCGAGCTTTAGTTTTAGATTTTTTGCTTGATGCAGTTCGTGTGCCAAGAGTGGAAGATGCGGCATCGATGTATAAACATTTAAGTCTATCATTTACTTCAGAAATGTCCGATGGTACAACACAATGTCTATCCTCAAGGTCATCTAGATGAATTACCAGTCTATCTATGGCTTCGTAATCAAGAGAGTTTACAAAATCACCAGACATTCCAGGTTCCCATGAGTTAATTTGATTAGGCGATATAATATTTATTTGGTCTGATGTGGCTATTTCATCAGGGACATTTCCGGTGTCACCAGAATTCTGGGACAACGACATTCTGAATGTGATCGATCCATGTACATCGGACAGGAGATTATTTTGTTCTTGGACCGAAAAATCTGTGATGTGTGTTAGAGAGCTCTCGTTGAATAGGAGATAATCCACAACACTCACATTTCTACATGTCACATGGCCAATACCTGTGTCTGAACCCAGTCTACCATTTCCAATATATAGGTCGGCGGATTTGCATAAATCAATTAACTGGTATCCGAAATTATTAGTTTTTTTTGTCTTGTGAGGCTCTTGGTTCGAGTGTTTTGGCAAATTCATTTTCTGAAGGAATATGGTCAATAAGTTTAGCAGTTCTGGAGTTGAAATCTCCAATCATAATTAGTGAATCCCATTTCGATTTAACATCCACAATGGAGCTGTATATTTTCTGAAAGCAATCTGATGAGCTATAGGCCCTACCTTCTGGTGGGATATACACATTACCGACAACAACTGGGTTAGTTCCATTAATTTTGAACCAGGCAACATAATCACAGAAACCATCTACTCTCTGAACTAACCCATGTAGTTCGTTTTTAACTAAGACTGCAATTCCGCCTGATCTATATCTAGAAATAGTTTTTCTATTCTGTATGAATAATATTTGAAAACCAGGTATATTAATATCATCGGCATCATCTGTTTTGGTTTCCTGAAAACATAATATATCATACGAGGATACAAAATCATGGAATTCGGGGTCAATCAGTTTTATCAGAATACCACCTACATTGAGCGATAATATTTGTAAGTTGGAACACACATCAGGTTCACACTCCCCTTGGTGCTATTTCATCACTTCCTCGTTAAGGGAAGGAATCATCCCCTCAACATATCGGTAAGATGGTTGTTCATCTGGGGTCAACTGCTCGTTGTTAACAAATATTTTGTTCGCTACTACACGAACTTTTTTACCCGCAGCTTTGACCTGCTTTCTCAATGGGAGAAGAACTGACTTTCTGTAATCGGCTATTTCCTTTGGATATTGTTCGTTGACATAGTAATTTTGGTTTCCAAGGTCACCGATTGCTCTTTTAACAGCTACTAATTGGTTATGGTGCACGAATTTGGCAATTAGCTGGCGAGGCTTGCCGGGTTTGGCTTTCTTACTGTCGCCCAATCGATGCACATTTCCAAATGACATATGGTCTTTAATTTTCAGGGTGTCCTTAATGAACCATCGAAGAACACTTTCGGCAGGCCGTTGGTCGCTATCCGTTTCTTCAATCCCCGAGAAAATCAGATTATATTTCATGGACCGTGTTTGCATGTCTATAATTCGTTCCTTGGATTTAGCATTATCGACACGGAGAGCGTTAAGTTCGGTCACCATACTATTTTGTTTACGCTCCATGCGGTCAATCGTCTTAGCGAAGTCGTCCTGATTTGTGATCACCTCATTAACTTTTTGCACAGCTGATTCGTACGTTTCCTTGGCGGTATTTACACATTTGTCCATAGTGTCAACACTGGACTCAACCTTTTCCAATGCTCTCAATTCGTTAACAATTTCAAAACGATATGATGAATAACATATAGAATATACGCATAGTGTTTCTAAATAACAAATTTAATCCACGAGTGGGATTGGCGATCTACACCACGAGCTTCAGCGAGTGGTGTAAATCGCCAATCACACGAGTGGATTAAATTTGTTATTCAGAAACACTATGCGTATATTTTGTTTATGCCACGATCTTCACAATGCGATGGATAAACACTTTTCCGTTCAAATTATATGCAGAAAGTTTAATCCACTCTGCGAGCGAAGAAATTGTATGGAGAAAGTTTAATCCACTCTGCGAAGTTTAATCAACAGTATAGGCACGAGGTGTTGATTAAATGTAAAATTTAAACAGATGGCTTTATTTATATCGTAAGATAGGCGGTCGTGGTACAAAATAGGAAATATAGGGTATTATATGAGGCGTGAACTAACGTTTTGAGGTGTTTATATAAAGAAACACAAGAAAACAAACAGTTATGAGTCTCCGCCGTGGAAACTCTTTGTTCGTGAGCTTTAGTCCTCACAAAACTGGGAGTGAGAACTCAAACCCGCGAACTAACGTTATGATGTTCTTGTGTCTGTTCCTGCATAGTGTTCGCATTAACATGCAAGAACAGGATAGGATAGGATAGTTTATTTACAATACACACGAATGATACAGTGGCAGTAATACATAATAAAGTAAAGCTGTGTATTGTCGGGGGTAGCCTAGCCCTATCGGGCTGTCTTGCTGCTACTCCCTAAAACATGTATAACTATAAGTAATAGCATAGATGCTTGTATTTCAGGTCCACGCACATTTACAGTCATATATAAAACTTTCTAGAATCCAGTACTTAGGGCATATCACAAACAAGTATTGGCGTGGTTGTGAGCCAATCCAGACGATTTATCAGATCGAAAATGTATTA
The DNA here is from genome assembly GCA_032622095.1 of Siphonodentalium dalli. Taxonomy (NCBI): domain Eukaryota; kingdom Metazoa; phylum Mollusca; class Scaphopoda; order Gadilida; family Siphonodentaliidae; genus Siphonodentalium; species Siphonodentalium dalli. Next base: position 113,713,041 of record CP136063.1, read on the forward strand.
TCTCTCCATAGGAATTTTTTTAACTGTTCAAATTATCTAAAACATATGAACAGTTTCGGTTCCAGTTCCAGTTCCATGGGTATATTAGGAACAAAATATTTTGTTTTCTGTTGCTACAACGGTTTCAGGCGAGAGATACCACCATCTTTATTTAAGTAAACAAAATGAGAATCTATATAGATCGTCGGAAAGTCTCTTTGTTGAGTGAGGTCTTGGGATAATTGAAATTAACAATATTATATATATAACGTTTATATGTATATCTGGTGGTATTTGGTCGTAGTCTCGTTAGATAAATCATAATGGTGTACGGTAACATTTATGATGTATGGTAGTATATATGGGCATGTTAGGAACGAGAATGCGATGTGTGTCCACATACAGATGTGAATAAAATTATTTGAGTAGTATTATGGTTATACAACGAGTATGACAATGAATATTCGTGTTGTTTATTGAGCACAGTCGGGACATCCTTTGTTTTTACAGCGTACATTTTCTGGGTAATTTTTCAGCATGGCTATCTGTAAGCACTTCTTCAATGTGTGCCTGCTTTGGCAATAAGTATAGTCTTGTTCCATATTGTTCCATGTTGGGTGGAAGGCGTGGTGGGGTAGTTTTCCTGACCCGTGACTTGGTTCTAGGAAGTTCTAACAGTACGGGATTCGGGTGTCTTGGGGTTGATTTTGCTCGTTTGTTGTACATCGTTCCAAAAGACGCGGGCAGGCGGTTATAACACCAGTCATGCATGAAAATTGAGGAATTGAGAGTGTGTAAGTCATATATTTTCAAGATATTCTCTCTTTTAAAGAGTGGATTGTGTGACTCCTGTACTTCTTATTGCATATTATACGCAATGCTCGTTTTTGTAATAGGAATATTTTCTTGACTTCCGGAACGTCACCCAATATTTGGATACCATAAACTTTGAATCAGTGCATAGTACAATGTTCTCAATGCTTTACTTGGGAAAAAATGTTTCACCTTATTGGTGCAGTAGATTGCATGTGATATTTTGGAGCAGATTACCGATATGTGCTTTTTGAATGTCAAGTTCTCATCAATGTGGATGCCTAAAAATTTTGTCGAGGATTCACGCCCAAGATTCCCTATTCGGTTCAATTCAATGTTATTCAGCTTTAATTTCGAAGTATTCCATTTGTTGTCATTGTTTTGTGGGTGTAAAAGCATATAATTGCTTTTATTAATATTAATTGAAAGTTTATTACAACAGCACCAATCGGATATGTTGGATAATTCATTGTTGACATAACTGTGTACTAGTTCACCATCTTTACCGCTTGTGAACAGTGTGGTGTCGTCGGCATACGATAAGATGTCCATTGTTGTAGAGTTTACCATATCATTCACGTATATTAAAAAAATGAGCCTTGAGGGACCCCACAGGATGTATTCATTAGGCTAGAGGTACTCCCACTATATTCAACGTATTGCCTCCTATCATTCAGATAACTATGGAACCATGACATTGCTACACCCCTGATGCCATAGTGGTAAAGTTTCGATATCAGTATGTTGTGGTCGATCGTATCGAATGCTTTAGATAAATCAATAAATACGGCTAAGGTGGAATCCCGTGTCGGTGTATCGTTATTTTTATCGAGATGATCTAGAAGGTGCATTATCGGATGAAATGTTGAGTGATTTGGTCTAAATCCATATTGGTGTTTATTTAAGATTTCATGTTCATTTAGAAAATCTACTAGTTGTTTTTGCATTATTTTTTCAAGCAGTTTAGAGAAAGATGGCAGGATACTGATTGGACGATAGTTTGTTATTTCCTTAGAGTTATTTATTTTAGGAATGGGGATCACTTTGGAAATTTTCATTTTCATTGGGAATATTCCCTGTTCAAACGATAAATTAAATATATGCTTAAGTGGTGGGGCTATTATGAAGATACTCTCTTTCATAAGCGCGGTCGATATTCCGTAGTAATCTTTGCTCATTTTTCCTTTCGTAGTATAACAAGTCAATATTATTTCCTGTATCGATGTAGGTTCAATTTCGATTTCTTTTGTTCGCCTATTTCGAAGGTAATCAGTAAAATTTGCACCATTTTCAGTGTGTATTGAGTCGCTGGTGTTTCGACCGATTGTTGAAAAGTAGTCATTGAATTTTTTGGCTATTATGTTTGGGTCAGATAGCTCTGTATCGTTATCTTTAAAACTCTGAGGGTAGTTACATGATTTTTGAGTTTTATTGATGGCGTTTTTAAGAATTTTCCATGTGTTTTTTATATCATTTTTATTTTTTTCTAGACTATCGCAATAATAATTATTTTTACATTTCCTTATTATTTTATTATATAGTTGACGATAATTTAAATAGGCAATTTTATTGTTTCTGACGGTACCTTCAGTTTATTAGTGTATAACTTTTGCTTAGAAATGGATGATTTGATTAGTCCTCGTGTCATCCATGGTTCGCGCTTTATATACTTTTTGGGTACATTTCGTGTTATTAGTGGAAAAGCTAGATCATGCGTTTCATATATATGTCTAAAAACAATTCATATGCCTTATTGGGGGAGTTACACCTGAGAACTGAGTCGAATTTACATGATTTTAACAAGTTTTAGAAAATATTTACATTATTTAGGCTGTAGTTCCTGTTCGTGACTTTTTATGAGAAGGGTTTAAGGGTTTGTGTTTGTTTGATTCGGAGAGGAATATGCCGAAATGATCTGAGATGTCGCAGGTAATTATCCCTGTTCGGTGACCGTCTTGTACTTTGTTGGTATAAATGTGATCAATTATGGTAGCAGAGTGTTCAGTCATTCTTGTAGGTTTCGTTATCATGGGAACGAGTCCTCTACTGAAGACATTGTTTATGAAATCGTTAGTTTTTTTATGCGTGTCGAAATTTAAGAGGCCGATGTTGAGGCCTCCTATTATGTAAGATTTGGCATTGTTCAATTGTTCTAATATATTATCGAATTTCAACATAAATTTGTCCAAGTCGGCCTTTGGTGCGGTGTTCGGTCTATAAATACATCCTATTATATAGTTATCGTTCGCCCCTCGGTTTATTCCTATAAATAGTGTTTCTATTACGTGTGGTATAAATATTGTCAAATCTGGTCTGGGTTTATATTGAAGATTCTCCTTTATATAGATACCAACACCACCTCTACCATCGTCGCTGTCAGGTCGAGATTTGAATTATAAGGGGTGATATCCTGGAAGTGAGAAATCTGAGGAACTATGCACTTTGAATATTTCTGTTAGGGCGATAACATCAAACAAATTTTCTTCTGTTTGCAAATCACAAAGTAGGTTTTTCAGTTCTCCATAATTTGCGTTAAGGCTTCTGCAATTTAGGCAATTTTAGAATTTTATATTATTTGAGAGCACTATTTTACCCTGTGTAGGCGAGAAATATTGGCATGTATTTTGGTTCCATAGTTGGATGCTATCGGGATCGAATTCTTCTCCTTCTATTTGAGACCATTTTGCCGCGAAAACGTGTGCATGTGTATCCCCAACCTCACTCAAGGTTATGCTATTTGCAGACATAGTTGAACATTTCTAAATTGTTGTAGTGTGCGCCCTTGGGTGTCGCCATATGCTTATGTCGTTGTGTGGAAGATCGGTACTTGTGCGTGGAAACTAATACGAATATCATTTTACTATTATAAATTCAAATTTTGGTGGGATTATATCAATAGGTAGTTTATCCGTGAAATGATGAAAGTGTAAGTATAGCATACATGGTGTCAATCTGTTATCAATTATAGATTATATAGCTGAAATAAGTATTAACAACAAGGATGACATAGGCTCATATACATATATAAACCACAGATTCATTAAAATGTATAGATGTATAACACACACAAATAAACACAGCGGTATATATGCATACGGTATGTATACATGATAATCAAGACCCACGAATCTCTGCATTTGCACCCCAATCCACCCCATCCACAACATGTACAAACGGAGTCATATTCACTGTAGTGAGAACAGCCAGCGGAGAAGGGGTGCACAAGTCTCACTTTAACCCATGTAATTAAGTGTTAATATTGTCATGCAGGTGACATCAAAACAAGTCACACCACTGATATATAAAATTGGTCTAAACTTTGTTGAAGAATAATTTGATAATATTGTCAATTGTACGACATGAGGTGCAGACTAGTTCTGGCGCTTACTGTACCCATCGTTCTTAAATATTATGATTGATACGGCTGATCATGTCCACGAACACAGAAAAACACGGATCCGAAGACACCCCAGCAGGTGTGCACGCCGACCCCATGCATGTTCGAACAGTTGAACTGAAAGAAAAGAGCGTTTTAACAGAGGATGATAACGACGATGACGATTCATGTGCTCATGTTACTGTGCAGTAACTATAAATGCAGCTCGATATCTAAAGCCAAATAAATCAGGCGGCGAAGATGGCTTGGTGAACGAACACATCATTTACTGCAGTCAGTCTTTCCTCAAAATCCTATGCGAGCTGTACAACGGTATCTTGTCTTTGGTGTACATTCCCGTGAACATAAAAATCGACATGATAATTCCGCTGTTCAAAGGAGGCCAAAATCCGAAATAAAAACCTGACAGTTACCGCACCATAACATATGGAAGCGTATTGGTGCCACATAAAAATAAAAATTTGGGTCCCAGTAATAGGCAGTATGTCCTAATTAGGAGATCGTAAGTCCTAATTAGGAGATAGTAACTCCTAATTAGAAGATTGCTATGTCCTAATTAGGAGATAGTAAGTCCTAATTAGGAGATAGTAAGTCCTAATTAGGAGATAGTAACTCCTAATTAGGAGATAGTAAGTCCTAATTAGGAGATAGTATCTCCTAATTAGGACTTAGTATCTCCTAATTAGGAGATAGTATCTCCTAATTAGGAGATAGTATCTCCTAATTAGGAGATACTATCTCCTAATTAGGACTTAGTATCTCCTAATTAGGAGATAGTATCTCCTAATTAGGAGATAGTATCTCCTAATTAGGACTTAGTATCTCCTAATTAGGAGATAGTATCTCCTAATTAGGACTTACTATCTCCTAATTAGGAGTTACTATCTCCTAATTAGGACTTACTATCTCCTAATTAGGACTTACTATCTCCTAATTAGGAGATGTTATCTCCTAATTAGGAGATAACACACATATAAAGAACTCAACATGTTCGTGGTCAGATTCATCTCCGGATCACTCGGCTGACGGTCGCATCGCTCCGTTCGTTATCATGCCTTTCGCCCTTGTTTTCAAAATTAAAGGCTTAAAATGAGGGGTTAGGGAAAGGACCTATGGGCCCTTTCGAGAATCCCGGAGTTAGCCACCCCATACCCCAATCCGCCGCTGTCATTTTATTATATATATATGACAAAGTTATGTTACAGGGCCAGATATGTGTATCATATAGTTAATCCACGACATAGAGTATATGTATATACCAGTGACTATCCAGAGATAATTTGATGACACCTGTTTATATGCCAAAATAATTTCATTTCATTTTCAGTTTACGCTTAACAGTACGTAGAGATATGTGCAAATTCCGTGTAAATTAGACAAACATTGGACGATGTATTTAAAACTCAGCCCCAAATTGAAGTAGAGTTGCAATGCTTCATCCATTGCAAACGAATGAATACAATAATTATGTGAGTGGGTCTAAATGACCGCGAACCGTTTATTGGGAATTTGGGATTGGGGCCAGGGAGGATTTGGAAGGGCAGTATGTCCTCCTCCACGACCCACTTAGGAATGATGTTGGGTGTTATTAATGGTGATATAACAATGAAAAATGATGGGAAAATGATCTAAACTTTTTTTACTTCTTCTTTTTCGCTTTTCCCCCTAATTCTGTATACTGTTTCTGTGTTTCACTTGTTCTTTTTCTTCTTCCCTCGAGTGGTCTTGATGCCCCCTGAGTGTGGTTTCCTGTTGGCCCTACCAGAGGTATATCATACCATATCAGGCCACTTCCAGTAACTGTTGATACTGGTGTGACCTGTTACTTCAAAACCACTTCAAGTCAGCCTGCATGTGTACGTATGGTCATGATTGGTCCATGGACACAATGCACCGAGTGGAAAGAGTTCACCTCGTGCGAGACATGGCTGAGGATTAAAGGGTACTGTACACTAAATCCAGCTATTTATGAGACCATCTCCTTTTATACTCAACATAATATATATGAATGAATGAATTTGAGCCATTGATTAGCGAAAAGTACACTCGTGTGTTCTACGAATGATGCAAACAACATGGTAATTATAATGGAAATTAATAAACGGCTGGAGTCATAAATAGATTTTCATTATAATTACCATGTTATTTTATTCGTTCATAGAGCACACGGGTGTATTTTTCACTAATACATGTCTCAAATTCATTCATTTGTTGCATAAACTCTGTTGAGTATAAACGGAGATGGTCACACAAATTGTCGGATTGAGTGTACAGTCCCCTTTAAGCTATCCATGTCAAGCCAAACCCGACAGAAAAATCAACCGTCGCTCAAAGAGGGCACGTCCTTTCTCTGGGTGGCAACTCTGAGCGATGAATGGGAATGAAAATGACCGCTAACTGGTGTTGAGTTCTTTATATCTATATTATCTCCTAATTAGGAGATAATATCTCCTAATTAGGAGATAATATCTCCTAATTAGGATATACTAAGTCCTAATTAGGAGATAATATCTCCTAATTAGGAGATACTAAGTCCTAATTAGGAGATAGTATCTCCTAATTAGGAGATACTAAGTCCTAATTAGGAGATACTATCTCCTAATTAGGACTTACTATCTCCTAATTAGGAGTTACTATCTCCTAATTAAGACTTACTATCTCCTGATTAGGACTTACTATCTCCTAATTAGGACTTACTATCTCCTAATTAGGACTTACTATCTCCTAATTAGGACATAGCTATCTCCTAATTAGGAGTTACTATCTCCTAATTAGGACTTACGATCTCCTAATTAGGACATACTGGGACCCAAATTTTTATTTTTATGTGGCACCAATACGCTTCCATAATAACACTCATGTCCGTTATTTAAAAAATTATCGAATGCATACTCATGAACAGAACCCACTCCGATAAAATACTATCTGACTTTCCAAACATTTTTTAAGCATGGTTTCCAGAAAGGTGTAAACTGTTCCATGACTGCATTCATCTCGAAAGAAGGCATCAGCTTCGCAAAAGACTATGATTCCCATGTTTATACACGTGCTAGATTTTTAGACTCACAGGAAGCATTCGATGCGCAGACTCATTAATAATATACACACGGACTGTATTCGCCAAGTACTGTTCAATAAATGTATCTCTGAACCTTTGGATATACGCCAAGGCACTGAGTCTTGCCAAGGAGCCGTCAGCTCTCCTATTTTTTCTGGTCTACATTACATGTACCAAAAGACCTCTCGTCCACTGGAATATGCCTATATATCAGTGAATGCATGATTTCCGTGGGCGGCGCATATATACCAGGTTACAAGCAACTAATTATATAGAGTTACGCTTCTTGAATTTGTGTAGGGGAAACTCGAGTCAGCATTTAAAAAAAATCTGGCTGCTGATTGGTTGATTATCATTGAGGGAAATATCCCTAATCGGGAACAGAAAATCATAGCCTACGTAAATATGGCGATCGTGTATGTTTAGGTGTCCAGGAAGAGTCTGGTGGTGTCCAGAAGTTACGGAAGGGGTCTGGGTATTTTTATGCTGCTGAGTTTTGTGCAGCAAATGGGGTAGTTGTGGAAATGCAAGATTATCGTTTGAAAAAAATACCGAAAAGGGCGCGTTTGTTGTCACATACTGGTGCAGCGAATGACGTTCTAAGGGAAAATTGACCACTTGAAGTTCAAATAGGCTTAACCCATGACCGGCGGGACTTTTAGTTATCACTGTCGCCTATGGAAAATAATTAGGTGTTTGTAACCACCACCGCGCATGATATAGCTACCCTGGCATTGACGAAACGAGGACTTGATTAAATGCTGCACATCTGTCATAGCAATGGCAGAACATAGCGTTATGTGATATCCCCTTCAAAACGTCAAGTTGTGGTATTTAATGAAACTGTTATGCAACGTTACTCCGATATCTGTCAAAAAGGCCCAGCGTGAGATAAACCACTCCTGATGCTTAATAACGTGTTTCCCCACCCCCTGACGAAATAAAAAAAATCAAAGTATATTGTCTACACACATGGTTGCTGATATACCCCAACTTTTTTATGAACACAAACATATTCCGTTTATTCATATAGATAACTGATTCATGATATATTAATGTCACCACTATGTGCTATATATACCCATATTCATACATATCATTGTGAATTGCACTGAATTGTGACACCGTTCATCTCAATATGTATTGTCAAAAGATGAGAGTGAGTATTTCATAAATTGAATTAAATTGAATTGTTCCACCCGGGCCGAATATGAGGTACCATTGGGGAAAATCAAAGCCCAATGGGGGTCAAATGAAATGAGTCGACAACAAACCATATAATGTCACCACGTTTCTGCTAAACGTTGATGATTGATATAAACGGAGTGTCCACAGTGAGTGATACTTGCGGGATTTTATAGGAAACATTAGCATGTTACATGTACTCAGCATAATCAACGATATTTCGAAGCATTTAAACGGTGCGTGAAGGGTATGGGATTTGCCGAGTATATATACTGCATTTAACATACATGTAATATTAGTCATATTGACTAACAGTTTTCTTTGCTATCGTAAACTACTGGGGTGCTATTCACCCGCTGGGTTTATAATATAGTCCAGGTAGTTTTACGAGGCGACGCTCAATGCGAAGCTATCGGTGGACATATCGATGGGAAGACATCGCCGCGCCATATAGGATTATCCAATCAAGGTGATTGGCGTCAATCATAGATTGACCACCGGTCACATAAACATGCTGCGTGTAACAGTACACGTTTGTACACATTTCAACAATGAGCAACCGAGGAAAAGGACGTGGGGCAAAATATACCACCGACGACATGGGGGGGGGGGGGGGTCTACAAAAAAAATCCGTATATAGGGCCGGGGTGGGTGAGTGGTCCAGAGGCCGAAACAATCGTGCTTGTAATTTTTTTTCCAAAATGGTTTTTTTTCAAACAATTTACAAGTACTGACCATGTAATGTTGTTTGTAAGCATGTTAGTATCATTTTTGTTGGCATATGGCTATATAGACAGCTATAGTGACTATTTAGCCTCAGATTTAGCAACATTCTGGATTTCACAGGATCCCGTCCCACTTCTCAGTGGAAAACCGTAATTTAGTAAAAAAAAATAATGTATTACCCAGTTGTATTACCCGAATAATAGTAATAAAATAAAAAAAACTGTATCACAAATACTACATGGTGAATACTCAATGATGACTAGATATCATTGACCCGATTGTTGCATAACATGAAATTGAAAAGGGTATCTCATAAATTTCTAATGTCTGAAATACTGTCTTGTTCTGGCATGCAATCAAATTCATTCCTTCTGGTTATTTCTCATCTTTTTAATGATTGCAAGTAATGTTAATTTGCAGCACTTATCCAAATAAAACTGAATTGGTTATGATGAATGGCCGTTACTGTTTATTGTTCAGACAATACCAACTGAAGATGACGCTATTCTCCTTGAATTTACGAACTTCATCTTGAAGCTTATATAATTAAATACTGCTCAACAAGACTAAACTACAATACTAATTGTATACTGTTATCGCTTGCAAATAGATGAACTGAAATAATGTGATGCATTCAGATGCTTTGAGAAATGACATTCCTCAATGTCTTCAAAGTTCAAACTAAAATCAAGAATAAAATCTGACTGAGAGTATACTGCAGACTCTAGTGCACAAATATACATACAAATGGTTGAGTTATAATAATGCAAAATGTGTTTACGGATGGAACCAAGTTGGTAGCTCGGGTATGCATCGACAGGCAAAACCTGTGATATGCAGTAATATCTGCGTACATCCTTCCCGTATCATTCAGGTCTATCACCATACCAAACCACTTCAAAATTCGACAACCGACACTTCAACTTATATGGCAAAAACTTTGTACGGATTGAAGTTCATAAACAGGGCCCATGGATAACTCTGGTAGGCATTGCATGGTACTCATAATCCGTGATATTATGCATATTCGTTCCCCATTTCTGGTCCGTCACATGTCATAGAGCATCAAAATATGACAACCGACTCTTGAGTTATGATGCAAAATGTTTGTACGGACGGGCGCACGGACGGCTCGAGACGTCAACTATATACCCGCCGACTAATATCGGGGGTATAATAACCATTTATCTATGTGTATACCTAACCAAAACAATTCCCCTCCTCACCCACCCCGGTGGATAAGAATAAAGAGTTCTTTGATCATGCACAAATAATTGTAGAACCCCTGACCTGTTTACCACTATTTACACTGGCCAGTGTTCTCTGTCAGACTAAACACGCTCGATATGTTAAGGCTATAATGCGGTCTAGGGCAATTTGTGACATACAGTGTACCTACACAATGCTTTATTATTGTTGTTAGATACTGGAAACACGGGGAAACACCTGGAAATACAGTTATTTTTCGTTTTTCTGACCTGTGCTTTACCGATTAAGGATGTTATTGCTTGAGTCTTAATTTTACACACTTTGCACCAAAAAAAGGATAGTGGAATAGGATTGAAAGGCAGTTAACACAGTTATTGAAGAACGGCTAAAAAACTCTGAAATTTTTATAAAAACATGAGAAAGGGGGTGGGTCCCTAACATTTGGAGGACCCAATTTGCATAAATGGGGTGGTGGGTCCCTCGGGGTCTGAAAAAAACTTTTGGGCCCTATATGTGCAATTGTTTTCCAGCCCCCCCCCCCCCCACTGCCGACGAGCGTAACAGTTTCTTGGGCATTGTGGAGAGAAGAATCGAAATATTAAAGAACAAAGAAACCGGCACCATTCACCAGCGCCGGAAAAATGATGCATGGAAAGAAATTTCTTTGGAAATAGCAGGGAAATATCCAAACAGAACCAAAACACAAACAAAATTCTTCTGAGACGTTATCTTCTTGGCTCTTCATTTTCACACTGTGCTAATTAAAAAACCTCATTAATATCATTGAAACTCATTCTGCAGATATATAAACGCAAGCATGAGTCTCCACACAATTATACCCAAAAATTATACCGCTATACATGCCGATTGTGGCCGGTGAGTGTTCATGAATTAGTCGTAAGACGGCGTCAATTGACAGGTGACAAATCTGATAGATTGGACCAATCACACCATCGACAGCGTGTGTCGTTTGCGTTAAAGAAAAGATACGTTTGCGTTCAGCCGCTACCATATAAACTACCTGGTTTATAAAAAAGTCTCGCTTGGTGAATAGCAGCCCTGGTCTCTTGTTATAATTTGGAAATAATCTGCATTTTGGATTGGGTTCAAGAGATGCAATTTTGAAATTATAGGATGGATATCCCCCTCACCAAGCGGAACCCCTATATAGCCGCGTCACTGCCTCGAAACGATAAGATAAGATAAGATAAGTTTATTGACAATTACACCCACACAGGGCCGATGTCACAACATAAATAACCATATATATATATATATATATATATATGATACAATAATTATACACAAATGTAATCATGTTTGTTGTTGAAAATCTGGTGTTTCACATCTTTTGTGGAAAAAGAGACGAACCATGTTACAGATGATACTGCACGTTTCCGTTTTATCATTTCGCAGTATGAAAATGAATTGTTGTGCATCAGTCATATTAGTAAACTTGTGATTTACTTTATTTACGAATGCTTTGTAATAGGACACTTTAAAATAGAATGTTCCTCGGTTTCCGTTTCCAATCCACACTTTCTGCATATTCTCTTGTCTACAGGAATCTTCGGTTGTTTATATGTTATAAGAGGGCGGATCAGTTTGAAATTATAGGATGATCACCCTATCGCCTTTTCCGATGTCTAGCTTTACTTTTTGATTAGGATTTGTGTATTTTATTGGACTTTGATGTAATGCAGCTGTAGCAGTATTGTGTATACATAACCAAGTATATATAGTTTGGACTTCCGAAATATCGTTATTGATTCTGTCAATAATTATATGTTATACGAAAGTGAGGTGTGGTGTTTCGAAAGAATATAGGCCCTGGAGAGGCTCCACCTTATTTTTTTTTGGTAAAATAATCACTTCAATGAAATCGAGTACACCTAACTACATGGTATATGCAGAACTTTGAAGACATCCGATATGAATAGAAATACAATATGGAGCACTACAAAATTGGTCAAAGCTAGTGAGCCATGATGGGTCAGAACTAGCAAAGAACATATTTCTTTTATTGAGGTATGCACATGAATGCGATATTTTATTGCAAGACAAGATCAAATGTATTAGTTTTGTGGAAGGGATTCACCATAAAGGTAAAATGGAAACATTTGGTCGAGACAGTGATCGCTAATCAAAACAGCGCTGACATACATAAACAATCAACTGATTGCAAATTATTAACGTAATCTTTTCGACAGTCTGAAGTCGTCCGAATCTACCAGAGCTATATTATACAGCAATATGAAGGACTCCATTAAAATGAATCGATATCTAGTATATTTGCCAGCCCATTTATCTAACGTCTTCTGAAAATACGAACACCCAACCATAAATTGCCAGTTGAAAAGAATAGATGGACAAAAGCAAAAGATAATCATGATTTAAACTGTTTTGTGCAGCGACAGCCCATCTTTCTTTATCATATGACAAGAGCTGAAAGATTTACACGAATTATATATTCAAAAATATTATTGGGATAATCCGAACCGCAATAAAATCCATGGACAAATTTCTCTTGAAAACATGAGCGTTCTGAAAAGACTGAGCATATTTATTAAAATAGCATTGAAAAAAGATTACCTTAAAGGGGTACTGTACGCCAAATGTTGTTGTTGGTTTCTATAGTCTCCGAGTCTGAGAATAAGGTAACACTTTTTTCATTATTTGAAAGTCTGTTGAGTACGAAGTAGTGTTACGGATGACAAATTTACCGGAATGCAAAAATACAAATTGTCGTTGTCGAGTAATTTTTGTACAGTTTTCAACCAAATGAATCAAACAAAAATTATATTATAGGCATACTAGTCCCATATAATCATTTAAGTTATTGTATCGTCGCTAGTCAGTGAGTGGCTTGAGTGTTCTCCCCGTATCATCATAATATTTTAAGCGATCGTGTGTGCGATCGGTTTAACAATCCAGTATCCCTCAATTACTTTATTTGATTACGCAAATTCGTAATTTAATTGACGCCATTTTATGGCTCCAGTCATAAATTCAATTTATATCAAATTATTAACTTTTAAATTATTAAATTTCAAGATAGCCTATTAACCTGAGCGTTTACAGAATACATCTTCGACTCAAATTACTTATGTTTCTATATATTATCGATATTAGATCGTTGTTGTCACCGGAAATTTAATGAAAATGGCGTACAGTACCCCTTTAAGATACTATTAGATATAGACGTAAATGTATATTTATATCTATCTAATACGACATATCCCTAAATTGGAAATTCCATAATTATGCAAGGTACTTGTTAATGGACTGTATGTGTTGTGTCTTTGTCATTGATAATCACGTCGGATAATAATTGATCATGACAATGAGAACAAAGTTGATATATATTTGACATGCGTGCTGCATGGACTTGTTGATGATATCTGTTTTACAGACGTTCAGGACTTTTCATGTGTGCCCACTTCGAAGGTTTTTAGTCCATTTAACACATAATTAACTTCCAAAAACATGATGTGTAATATTTGTTTCAGATATTCTAAAGGCATGATTTGTAGCCGGATATTGAACATGTATCGTCGTTGGAAGAGATTCCTGCTGCCATGTGTTGTATGTGCTTTTATCGGATTGTTTATGTTAACATGTGAGTAAGGACGCAATTACATGTATGTTTGTGGTACTTTTATGTTGTAATTTGTTTCTCGCAAATGTTGAACTGTGCATGGGTAGTCGTATATATGGAGCAAACACCATTTCTGCTATATATAAGTGCATTAATTTTTGCCTGGTATTGGCATACCGATAAAGTTCGGTATTCGCACAGATCAACTATATATAGGAAAAAATATATTTAATCATACGCATATTCAGATCATCTTTATTGGTTCAGGCGTATTATTATTATACTAATACATTTCAAGTTACTATACTGCGTTCTGATTGGCTGTACACTGCTATACTATTTCCAATATAACCATAATGCTCTACTGTTTAAAGGCACGTGAGGCCTTAGTTGACGAAAATATTCATATTTGTTCTATAACCGTAAACAGAAAAACATTAAAACGCATACAGTTTCGTTCATATATACCATGACCATCACGTAAACAGCATGTTATCATAAAAACCTACTATATTTTACCTAAGCAAGAGCCTGATTGTGTTACAGAAGACAGCACAATGCTACTGGCTAATCACACACAAATGACATAAACGCTCTTTATTAGTTCCATATCAGGAATTCATCAACAAAGAACGCTCTTTATGTTTACCATCATAATATAAACAAACACCAGAAAAGTAACTTTTTATGCTTTTGTTTACATAACAATGGTCAAACATTTGACAATAAAATACTGTTTATGCGATATTTCTTATTTGTATACGGACAAAGTCTGTCTACATTTTGATGTTCTTTCTGTTTGTGGCGGTTTTTGACGGGTGGAAATATTTTCACAGGATACCCACCGCCAAGGCCAACCGTACCTTTAATAGAGCATGCATGGCTTGGAGTTGACTGCGCGGGTATAATAACCAGTGGAGTGGCAGTGTGGATAGTTCACGATGCGAAACGCAGTGAACCATATACCCAGCCACTGGACACTATACCGCGTAGTCAACGACAATACATGCTCTATTTATTTTATTTAACCGAACTTGTAGCATGTATGCTACAAAACCGTATCCTACCAACACCAACTGCTGGACTGCTCAAATGCCCGTCTTAAGACGTTAATAGAAATCAAGCACAACTCGTTTTACTAAGAGCAATAATGAGTCCACTTAGCGATAAACTGTTTAAGAGAAACATAATCATCACACGAATGTGTTGAAACGCGCAGTATTTAAGTTTTGTTTTGAATACATGCACGAAAACCCGGAACTGCACTACAAGGTAAATTTAACCGAATTTCGCCAGTTCGCAAGTTGACGTCGTTCCTGTGAAAAACATGGTCACAGTATTGTTTTAATTTCATGTGTACACGCATTAGTAAATTGGTGGACATATTTGTATATAATATTCTCGAGATTGTTGCCTTTGTTCATTGCATTGTTCATGCAATATATTATAGTAGTGTGCTAAATATAGTTCGATACTATAGGAGTATCGTAGTGTGCTAAATTTAGTGTATACACCATATATGACTCAGCTCTCGACCAACCAGGAGGCGCCATTTCTGGGTGAGGTGAAATATTTAATAAATAGAGCATGGCTTCTATTTTACAATACGAAAGTATAGTGCGCATGCGATGGTGTGGGTGAACTAATCGAACCACATTGGGCACTATATCCGCGTAGTCAACAATAAGCCGTGCTATATATATTATATTTCACCGAACAATTTGAACTTGTTAAACAGTTTTAGAGAAGCATAATTGTCGTAATAATGTCTTGAACTGTAGATAAATAAACCGAAACGCGTGGTATTTAAGTTTTATTTAGAATGCACGAAAAACCGAATGTTCAATGGTGTAGGTTGCCACTTCGTAAGTTGACGTCGTTCGTGTGAACAAGTGTTCACAGTAATGACTTAATTTCAGTTAGACACGCCTTGGTAAATTGGTGCTTACATTGACGAATATATTTACCCCCCCCCCGCTATTGTTGTTTGGTATAGTTGTGTGCTAAATTTAGCACGATACTATGTAGACGTATAGTAATGTGCTAAACATAGTGCGCTAATTTTAACGTGCTAACTTTAGCACAGGGCTATATCATATATGACACAGCTCTCGACCAATCAGAATGAGCCATTTCAGGGTAAGGTGAAATATCAGTCGATGAATAGTAACGAGTGATTATTCCATTTATATTATAGTAACAGACTCACTTCTCGGAACCGGACTATCGCGTGAACTCACGGCAGATATGATACTGTATTGTATATGACATGCTGCAATGTCGGTATATCATTTAGACTTAGTAATGCATTTGAATGATCTTCTGTCCGATCCTATAGTTAACCAATGTATTTCAATAGTTTGTGTCTGTTTAGTTTGGCAAGCGGACAGTTGAGTGAATGTATAGTATAACTTCCTGTCCAATTTGCATCGAAAATAGAACAATTAGCTTTTCAAATGTTACTGAAATGTCTTTGTTAACCATTGATTATATAAATAACTACATGAATCACGAAGAGATGATATTAGTTGTAACTAATAACATAGGTTCACTCTCCAGCCATGGCCAATATATTGCCGTAAATTGTAAAATCTCGGATCGATTTCCAAAATTCGTGGCAAATAAAAATGTGACAAAATCAGACACAGAAAGTTTGTGACAATTCACACCAGTGTTCGTTATATAGGAGATGTACAACTCGTCCCCAGTTTATAGTGGAATTTCCAAAACGAGTTCAGTAAATTAGGTCTGGACCGAGCCTTTGGCGAGGTCCAGACCTAATTTACTGGACAAGTTTTGTAAATTCCGCTATAAACTGGGGACGAGTTGTAGATTCTATTCATTACATGATCCAAAACATCGACAAAACATACTTAAATCAACAAATGGGACGCGAAACTAACATCGGTTTCTATAAGGCATGCAATGACATTTCGCGTATCTGATTTGTTTGCCCGATCAAAGAAATAGTCCCAGATACTGCACATGTGGCATATTTAATGGCGTATATTTAATAAATTTAATAAACTCTTATTCATTATAGTTTGTTGGAAAAATATTGGAAGCCATACTACTTAGACACATAGCGTACGAAATGTAAACAGATGACAAATCGGAAGTCAAAGGTCACCTGGCACTATTTCCTTTTATTAAACGAACGTTTAATGTCATAATTTATAGAATGGGTTTATTGAATGGAATAAGGGTAGGATCATGTAATAAATATAAATAATGCATGCCTTGTCGTTGACTGTGTCAGAATAGTGGTCATCGATGAGAAAGAGTCAACTAGCTACAACCCATGCATTATCTATAGATGATATATAATTTACACCGGAATCTATGTATGTGCACCGAATTATTGTAGATACATGTCATTAAAACAAACTAAATGTATCATGTATGCATTTATTTTGGAATTTGGTGCTGAATATGCGGTATATTTTGGTCGACCGATATTATACCGATATAGCATGTCGAGGTTTTTTTCCTACTTTTTGACAAAAGTGGGGTTGTATTTGAACCATGGTGGTCACGCTACGGTCGGAATGGCACATTGGAATTTCTGCACAATTTCAATAATTCTATTTAAATAATTTCAGGGTCGAGGTCATGGAATCTTTGCGGGAATGTAAGTTATCGATAATTCATATATGTATTGCAGTAACATATATATATCATACACAATGAGTCCCTAGTTTACGGCGAAATTTACAAAACGTGTCCAATAAATTAGGTATCAACGGAGCCTTTGTTATACTTTTATAGTTGTTTCCTTATCTGGTTTGTTGTTGATATTATCACTATGCTCGTACCATAATGGTCATTATGTCTATCATCACTCTCTTGTTCTTCCTACTTCTCTTCCGCTCCACTTTATGTTTTCTTACATGCTTTCCTACCCTGAGGGGATGGGTTTTACTATAAGCATACAATGCTTGATCCCAGATCCTCTTGTTCCCTATATACTCTCCCACATAATGTTTACTTCAGTTCTTGTGAAATATATAAATTTATATGTCAAATGATCCGGGAGGGGAATAAATATTGTTTAAACAAAACAGAAAGTCTACGACAGGTAACCAGACCCACTATTTATATGTGGGTCTATTTATTAGCATTTGGGTCTGTAATTAACTTCGACTGCTTTATACACTAAATGTAACGGTATGTTTGTTTATTTGTGGCTATACAGTGGACATACTCAGAATATGGATACTAACAATTGCATCTCTCCAATGTCAACAATCATTAATCAAACTAAATTAAATCGCATATCGAACCTGGGTCTGGTAACATATAAAACAATTTAAACATATTATATACCATCTTGTTATTATAATAACGTGTTGTAATTGTATGGGGAGAGGAGCTATCTAAGCTGTATGGCTGTGCCCCAATCCCAATTTTACACCAATGATACAATATACTATGTTTAAACTAACAATCTCATATCCTCACTCCATGCTATATTTTCAGAGGGTTGCTTTCTTTAGGAACATAACAGGAGGGAAACCATTATCGATGAGTGCTCAAATGAGGGAACAGTATTCTATCACGGACAATCAGTTCATGAGATACTTCAGGAAGATAAAAGGGCAAGATGCCATGATGTACTCAGCATTGAGGAAAATGAGGAACTTCTCTTCAGATAAAACAGAGATAGTGGTGGTAGTACATGATGGCAACCACGCAAACTACGCATACCAGTGCTGTGTGTATGACGAGATGATAGGTGCGCTCGAGGGAGGAGAGTCTGTTATAATTGGATACACAAGTCAGCGATTGGCACGATATTATGCAGTGAAGTTCGTGTGTTCGTTCGGAGGTGGATATTACCCGAAATACATATCGTTGGTTAAAGATACCACTTGCTCAACTAACGTCAACGATTACCTGGTTGTTCAGTACCCCAAACTTGAGCTAGGGAAACTAGCTATCTGCTTACACGCTTTACACGGTAACCCGAATACGGCTATGCTGCTTGAGTGGTTGGAGTACCAGAGAATGATGGGAGCAGATAAAGTGTTTGTGTTCGTTCTCGACCCAACGCACAAAGTGATGAACATTTTGTCTTATTACCAACATATTGGTTTCGTCGAGATCATGTTGTTCGAGCTTCCTGGCACGGTGGAAGGTTAGTTAATCTGTTCTTTGTGGACGAATTGTCCGATCAGTTACATTTAGAGGTTATTAATTTGATATGATATTTTTGCCCAGAACTGCTTGTTGTCGAACTATAGATGCATATCGTTTCAATTTTCCCTTAAACGAGTGATATAATTTTACGACATCACCAATCCGCATTTACGACATGACACATACGAGTAATATTGTTACAGGACATGCCGTAGCTCTATCTCACTGTTAAATATAGTTGGCACACGGTCATCGAAATCGGACATCTCAACTTCGAATTAGGCGACATTTTCCGACGAAGTGAGTTCCGATTGTGCTAAATAATATGTAGACATAAATTTGTGTGACATCGCTCGTTTGAAAGAGTTGTCGATATTACATTGTTACTAAAAGGCAACCTAATTAATAACTTGAGCTGCCAATCCAATATGGATTTAGGCAGAATCGTTCCACAATTCTAGCATTGACCAACCTCGTAGAAAAAAATAACTGGTGCCCTAGACAATCGTGAGCCCACAATTGGGATGTTACTCGATTTGTCTAAGGCATTTGCTACAATTACTCACAGGACAATGCAAAAAAAAACGAGAGAACTATGGATGTCGTGGGGTTGCACTGAACTGATTTCATCATTATCTTACCGATAGAAAAAATGTGTCCAATATGATGGCCACATATTATAACTCAATGAAATTATTTCTGGTGTCCCATAAGGTTATCTCTCAGGGCCTCTCCTATTACTAATCTACATGAATGACCTACCTAGTGTATGTAAAGATGTCAAACTGATTCTTTTTGTTAATGACACAAATGCCTATTGTTCTGATAAAGATATTTATACATATATATATATCCAAAACTTATTTAACAGAGTTAACATTGAACTGGACTATATGAGTCAGTGGTTTGCTGCTAACAAATAATCTTTGAACATTGATAATACAAATTATATGCTCTTCACTAACTGCTCACTACCTGAGGTATTACCAATCCTAAATATAAATGACAAGAACATCATTACTACATTGAAAACCATGTATCTATCATTAATTATACCCTACCTGACCTACTGTAATGCAACTGGAGCTCGTCTACCCAAACATATCTGACTAAAATCAGAAAAATACAGGAGAATACCCTAAACATTATCTCAAATGTTGCTAGTAATATTTCCACATATTAAATGCAAGCCAAACTACTAATACTTGATGACATTGGGAACATGCAGCTAATTAGGATACTGCATGACTACCATACGCATGACTACCATACGCATGCACTACCATACACGTGCACTGCATGACTACCATACACATGCACTGCATGACTACCATACACATGCACTACCTGATTCCTTATCAAAATTATTCACAAATCTAGCAGATATGCATAGCCATAATACTCACGCAAAATCAAAAGGTAATCTATATCATGAATTTAAAGGAACCAAAACCCCCAAAAACGCAATCTCAAACAGAGCCGGAGCATTATGGAATAGCCTCCCTGAAGATTGCAGATTACGCATTTAAATTAGTATTGACTACCTCAAATATATAAAAGATTACTTTATCAATGACTGTTATCATAAATGAGCCATATGTCTTAATGACCTTACTATATCATTCATATTTATCAAAGAATTAAAAAAAACTGCCATTTTCTTAGTCTAAATAAACTGAGCTCCACTTGTGTTTTACACACTCATTAAACTGAATTAATATTGTTTCATGAATTCAATTAACATATAGTTTTATTGCTTATGAGCATATCTCCAACATATTTTGCACACCATGTACCACCAATGTCTATTGCATTGAGAATGAGACTGCTTGTTTTCCCTGTTAATTGTCTCTGCGAAAAAACAACTATTCCGCAAGCATCTTTTAGACGCGATGTTAGCTCATTTTCCGAGTTTCAAATCATATAAAATAGGCTTCTATTGTGCAGTTATATTCCACACTTATGTTCCTTGCAGAGTATATATATTTATATTAAAAACACGAAGCGGTTGGCAGATGGATCGGTTTAGCTGTCGGGACATCGACGCAATCCTGTCTGATGTTTTGCGCGCCCATGTAGGGTGTGCCGTTGTGATGTTCGTCATGACGTCATGGCGTCTTTACCTGTTTCGGAAATGCAATATTTCAATATTATTTTTTTATGAACGATTTATTACCAAAATAAAACCCGATAACAATGCAAACTAAGTATATATATTAAGTATATAATATTAAGCTGTACATTCATATTTAAGCGGCGTTGAGTATAGGACTATATATATCATATATGTCATATATATGCCCATTTTATTATATATAAAAAAAAAATATATATATATATATATGCCCATATATATATCATATATGTCATATATATGCCCATTTTATTATATATAAAAAAAAAAAAAAAAAAAAAAAAAATTGGATTGTCTCAAAATTCAAATTTGCTTCTAAAAATAGGCGCCTGGTGTGTTGTATAGTCCCAAGCATGTTCTAAGAGCAATGCTCGCCATGTTTCGGAGGCATAAAATATATAACATTGCTGCTGTGCCGTACCTCCTATATACATAAGTATATATAATTTGTGCAACAATTTCATATTATTAGCATGCACATGTATGTGAGGCAGTTTTCACATTTATAAATACTTGGACCCTAAGTGCAATTCTTATAGTCAGCAGGAATGCCATCAAGCCAAACCTGATTATGAACCTCATTTGATCTTCGAGAGGTGAAAACTTGTTATGGCTATTGCGCTTAATTGAAATCTTTACCAAATTGCGCAATTGAATCGCGCTTAAGCGCAAACTTGTTATGTCTATTGCTCTTTAGCGAAATCTTTACCCAATTGCGCAATTGAATTGCGCTTACAAGTTTTCACCCCTCGAAGATCAAATGAGGTTCATAATCAGGTTTGGCTTGATGGCCATCATGCTGACTAATCTATATGAATTAAGGGTTTTTGTTTATGACGATAAATAATTGCGCTTAAGTACAATTTAATTACGCTTAAGTGCAATTAAAATTACAGAATGTTTAAATGCGCTTAGGCGCAATTGCTGCCCACATAATGTTAAATTAATTGCGCTTGAGTGCTTAAGCGCAATTGAATTTCATCTGTGTACACATAATTGCGCCTAAGCGAAATTCAATTGCACTTAAGTCCAATTATTTAATAAATGTGAAAACGGCCTCCCATACGCATGCGCATTCTTTACATTATGTACTTCCGGTATATGACGTTCAAATTCAAATAATTTATTCTCAAACCAAATATATATGGTAATAGAGACATAATATATCAACATGCCCCCCCCCCCCCCCTTAATGTTATTTTCATATAAAATATTCATGTATAATTATGCATTTTCATTAAACCGAAGTATCTATATTCACATGGGGTGGGCGATGCCGATAGCTATTAGTTCGCGGAAAGACATCCGAACAAATAAACAAAGAATCAAAGATCCGGAAATATGAGGTTATACCTAGGGCTAATATGAGGTTATACCTCGGGCTGATATTTATTATATTATATCGAACATTGGTGCCAATTCTCACACAATTTCTCTGTCCGATTTGTCACAATTTTATTTACCGTGAATTTTGGAAATCGGTCGCAGATTTTACAACTTACGGCAATCTTTTGACGATGGCAGGAGAGCATAACAATGTTATTAGTTACATCTAACAGCATCTCTTCATGATTCATACATTTATTTCTATAAATACGTCATTAGCAAAGACATTTTGGCGAATTTTATTAAGTTAACTTGCCCAACTTCGATTAAACGGAAATAACGTCCACTGGCATTACAAAATTAGGACTTGCAGACTTGCCACTTGCCAACTAAATGGACAAACTATTAAATACACTGAATAGCAATGATCGGACATTTGTAAGAACATTACAATTCAACAATAAATCTGATGATATACCAATATTGCAACAATTATCGTACAAGGTATAGTTTAAGATTGGCCGTATCCTCTGGCAGCAACCCGATTTCGCAAAATGAGTTTGTTACTATAAATAGCAAAATAATAGTAGGCATGTAGGAATCCTACGGGCGTACTATCGTAAAATAGTATAGCAGTGTGCAGCCAATCAGATTGCGAGAAAGTCACGTGAGATATAATATCCAACAATAATATCCTCTCAGTATAAATTGGATTGGTCTATTATTCATTCTGCTGTTCATTCCGTCATGTCAGATATATACATACATGTACATACAAACATTCCAAACTGATCTATAATATCTAAATTAATGTAGACCGCAATCTGTTACATTTATTGAACATGCAGCATTGGTGAAATACCCACGTACAATAGCGATACTAGTATGGTGTATTGACCACGTGTATTGATCAGCAGCACACAAACCATGTCAGTATTTGAGCACACTGGGCAGCTCCATGAATTCCGTTCCCAGTTCCCAGTTCCCTATTCTCCTAAAATTACACTTTTCGTTACTAAATCGGCTGCCGTATCCTGAGTCATGGTGGCCACCCGGGAATTCTTGTATTTTCGTGCGGTGCCAACCCGGGGGCAACTATATCAAAGTCACGCGACCTTGCACCCCCTTCCAAATTTTCTAAAATTGGGCTGAAGTCGTGCATGGGGTGTCAAAATAGCAATTTTCGTTACTAAATCGGCTGCCGTATCCTGAGTCATGGTGGCCACGCGGAAATTCTTGTATTTTCGTGCGGTGCCACCCCGGGGGCAACTATATCAAAGTCACGCGACCTTGCACCCCCTTCCAAATTTTCTAAAATTGGGCTGAAGTCGTGCATGGGGTGTCAAAATAGCACTTTTCGTTACTAAATCGGCTGCCGTATCCTGAGTCATGGTGGCCACCCGGGAATTATTGAATTTTCGTGCGGTGCCACCCCGGAGGCAACTATATCAAAGTCACGCGACATTGCACCCCCTTCCAAATTTTCTAAAATTGGGCTGAAGTCGTGCATGGGGTGTCAAAATAGCAATTTTCGTTACTAAATCGGCTGCCGTATCCTGAGTCATGGTGGCCACGCGGAAATTCTTGTATTTTCGTGCGGTGCCACCCCGGGGGCAACTATATCAAAGTCACGCGACCTTGCACCCCCTTCTAAATTTTCTAAAATTGGGCTGAAGTCGTGCATGGGGTGTCAAAATAGCACTTTTCGTTACTAAATCGGCTGCCGTATCCTGAGTCATGGTGGCCACCCGGGAATTCTTGTATTTTCGTGCGGTGCCACCCCGGGGGCAACTATATCAAAGTCACGCGACCTTGCACCCCCTTCCAAATTTTCTAAAATTGGGCTGAAGTCGTGCATGGGGTGTCAAAATAGCTCTTTTCGTTACAAAATCGGCTGCCGTATCCTGAGTCATGGTGGCCACCCGGAAATTCTTGTATTTTCGTGCGGTGCCACACCGGGGGCAACTATATCAAAGTCACGCGACCATGCACCCCCTTCCAAATTTTCTAAAATTGGGCTGAAGTCGTGCATGGGGTGTCAAAATAGCACTTTTCGTTACTAAATCGGCTGCCGTATCCTGAGTCATGGTGGCCACCCGGGAATTCTTGTATTTTCGTGCGGTGCCACCCCGGGGGCAACTATATCAAAGTCACGCGACCTTGTACCCCCTTCCAAATTTTCTAAAATTGGGCTGAAGTCGTGCATGGGGTGTCAAAATAGCACTTTTCGTTACTAAATCGGCTGCCGTATCCTGAGTCATGGTGGCCACGCGGAAATTCTTGTATTTTCGTGCGGTGCCACCCCGGGGACAACTATATCAAAGTCACGCGACCTTGTACCCCCTTCCAAATTTTCTAAAATTGGGCTGAAGTCGTGCATGGGGTGTCAAAATAGCACTTTTCGTTACTAAATCGGCTGCCGTATCCTGAGTCATGGTGGCCACCCGGGAATTCTTGAATTTTCGTGCGGTGCCACCCCGGGGGCAACTATATCAAAGTCACGCGACCTTGCACCCCCTTCCAAATTTTCTAAAATTGGGCTGAAGTCGTGCATGGGGTGTCAAAATAGCAATTTTCGTTACTAAATCGGCTGCCGTATCCTGAGTCATGGTGGCCACCCGGAAATTCTTGTATTTTCGTGCGGTGCCACACCGGGGGCAACTATATCAAAGTCACACGACCATGCACCCCCTTCCAAATTTTCTAAAATTGGGCTGAAGTCGTGCATGGGGTGTCAAAATAGCACTTTTCGTTACTAAATCGGCTGCCGTATCCTGAGTCATGGTGGCCACCCGGGAATTCTTGTATTTTCGTGCGGTGCCACCCCGGGGGCAACTATATCAAAGTCACGCGACATTGCACCCCCTTCCAAATTTTCTAAAATTGGGCTGAAGTCGTGCATGGGGTGTCAAAATAGCACTTTTCGTTACTAAATCGGCTGCCGTATCCTGAGTCATGGTGGCCACCCGGGAATTCTTGTATTTTCGTGCGGTGCCACCCCGGGGGCAACTATATCAAAGTCACGCGACCTTGCACCCCCTTCCAAATTTTCTAAAATTGGGCTGAAGTCGTGCATGGGGTGTCAAAATAGCACTTTTCGTTACTAAATCGGCTGCCGTATCCTGAGTCATGGTGGTCACCCGGGAATTCTTGTATTTTCGTGCGGTGCCAACCCGGGGGCAACTATATCAAAGTCACGCGACCTTGCACCCCCTTCCAAATTTTCTAAAATTGGGCTGAAGTCGTGCATGGGGTGTCAAAATAGCAATTTTCGTTACTAAATCGGCTGCCGTATCCTGAGTCATGGTGGCCACGCGGAAATTCTTGTATTTTCGTGCGGTGCCACCCCGGGGGCAACTATATCAAAGTCACGCGACCTTGCACCCCCTTCCAAATTTTCTAAAATTGGGCTGAAGTCGTGCATGGGGTGTCAAAATAGCACTTTTCGTTACTAAATCGGCTGCCGTATCCTGAGTCATGGTGGCCACCCGGGAATTCTTGTATTTTCGTGCGGTGCCACCCCGGGGGCAACTATATCAAAGTCACGCGACCTTGCACCCCCTTCCAAATTTTCTAAAATTGGGCTGAAGTCGTGCATGGGGTGTCAAAATAGCAATTTTCGTTACTAAATCGGCTGCCGTATCCTGAGTCATGGTGGCCACGCGGAAATTCTTGTATTTTCGTGCGGTGCCACCCCGGGGACAACTATATCAAAGTCACGCGACCTTGCACCACCTTCCAAATTTTCTAAAATTGGGCTGAAGTCGTGCATGGGGTGTCAAAATAGCAATTTTCGTTACTAAATCGGCTGCCGTATCCTGAGTCATGGTGGCCACGCGGAAATTCTTGTATTTTCGTGCGGTGCCACCCCGGGGGCAACTATATCAAAGTCACGCGACCTTGCACCCCCTTCCAAATTTTCTAAAATTGGGCTGAAGTCGTGCATGGGGTGTCAAAATAGCACTTTTCGTTACTAAATCGGCTGCCGTATCCTGCGTCATGGTGGCCACCCGGGAATTCTTGTATTTTCGTGCGGTGCCACACCGGGGGCAACTATATCAAAGTCACGCGACCATGCACCCCCTTCCAAATTTTCTAAAATTGGGCTGAAGTCGTGCATGGGGTGTCAAAATAGCACTTTTCGTTACTAAATCGGCTGCCGTATCCTGAGTCATGGTGGCCACCCGGGAATTCTTGTATTTTCGTGCGGTGCCACCCCGTGGGCAACTATATCAAAGTCACGCGACCATGCACCCCCTTCCAAATTTTCTAAAATTGGGCTGAAGTCGTGCATGGGGTGTCAAAATAGCACTTTTCGTTACTAAATCGGCTGCCGTATCCTGAGTCATGGTGGCCACCCGGGAATTCTTGTATTTTCGTGCGGTGCCACCCCGGGGGCAACTATATCAAAGTCACGCGACCTTGTACCCCCTTCCAAATTTTCTAAAATTGGGCTGAAGTCGTGCATGGGGTGTCAAAATAGCACTTTTCGTTACTAAATCGGCTGCCGTATCCTGAGTCATGGTGGCCACCCGGGAATTCTTGAATTTTCGTGCGGTGCCACCCCGGGGGCAACTATATCAAAGTCACGCGACCTTGCACCCCCTTCCAAATTTTCTAAAATTGGGCTGAAGTCGTGCATGGGGTGTCAAAATAGCAATTTTCGTTACTAAATCGGCTGCCGTATCCTGAGTCATGGTGGCCACCCGGAAATTCTTGTATTTTCGTGCGGTGCCAACCCGGGGGCAACTATATCAAAGTCACACGACCATGCACCCCCTTCCAAATTTTCTAAAATTGGGCTGAAGTCGTGCATGGGGTGTCAAAATAGCACTTTTCGTTACTAAATCGGCTGCCGTATCCTGAGTCATGGTGGCCACCCGGGAATTCTTGTATTTTCGTGCGGTGCCACCCCGGGGGCAACTATATCAAAGTCACGCGACCTTGCACCCCCTTCCAAATTTTCTAAAATTGGGCTGAAGTCGTGCATGGGGTGTCAAAATAGCAATTTTCGTTACTAAATCGGCTGCCGTATCCTGAGTCATGGTGGCCACCCGGAAATTCTTGTATTTTCGTGCGGTGCCACACCGGGGGCAACTATATCAAAGTCACACGACCATGCACCCCCTTCCAAATTTTCTAAAATTGGGCTGAAGTCGTGCATGGGGTGTCAAAATAGCACTTTTCGTTACTAAATCGGCTGCCGTATCCTGAGTCATGGTGGCCACCCGGGAATTCTTGTATTTTCGTGCGGTGCCACCCCGGGGGCAACTATATCAAAGTCACGCGACATTGCACCCCCTTCCAAATTTTCTAAAATTGGGCTGAAGTCGTGCATGGGGTGTCAAAATAGCACTTTTCGTTACTAAATCGGCTGCCGTATCATGAGTCATGGTGGCCACCCGGGAATTCTTGTATTTTCGTGCGGTGCCACCCCGGGGGCAACTATATCAAAGTCACGCGACCTTGCACCCCCTTCCAAATTTTCTAAAATTGGGCTGAAGTCGTGCATGGGGTGTCAAAATAGCACTTTTCGTTACTAAATCGGCTGCCGTATCCTGAGTCATGGTGGCCACCCGGGAATTCTTGTATTTTCGTGCGGTGCCACACCGGGGGCAACTATATCAAAGTCACCCGAACATGCACCCCCTTCCAAATTTTCTAAAATAGGGCTGAAGTCGTGCATGGGGTGTCAAAATAGCACTTTTCGTTACTAAATCGGCTGCCGTATCCTGAGTCATGGTGGCCACCCGGGAATTCTTGTATTTTCGTGCGGTGCCACCCCGGGGGCAACTATATCAAAGTCACGCGACCTTGCACCCCCTTCCAAATTTTCTAAAATTGGGCTGAAGTCGTGCATGGGGTGTCAAAATAGCACTTTTCGTTACTAAATCGGCTGCCGTATCCTGAGTCATGGTGGCCACCCGGGAATTCTTGTATTTTCGTGCTGTGCCACCCCGGGGGCAACTAAATCAAAGTCACGCGACCTTGCACCCCCTTCCAAATTTTCTAAAATTGGGCTGAAGTCGTGCATGGGGTGTCAAAATAGCACTTTTCGTTACTAAATCGGCTGCCGTATCCTGAGTCATGGTGGCCACCCGGGAATTCTTGTATTTTCGTGCGGTGCCACCCCGGGGGCAACTATATCAAAGTCACGCGACCATGCACCCCCTTCCAAATTTTCTAAAATTGGGCTGAAGTCGTGCATGGGGTGTCAAAATAGCACTTTTAGTTACTAAATCGGCTGCCTCATCCTGAGTCATGGTGGCCACCCCATTTTGACACCCCATGCACGACTTCAGCCCAATTTTAGAAAATTTGGAAGGGGGTGCAAGGTCGCGTGACTTTGATATAGTTGCCCCCGGGGTGGCACCGCACGAAAATACAAGAATTCCCGGGTGGCCACCATGACTCAGGATACGGCAGCCGATTTAGTAACGAAAAGTGCTATTTTGACACCCCATGCACGACTTCAGCCCAATTTTAGAAAATTTGGAAGGGGGTGCAAGGTCGCGTGACTTTGATATAGTTGCCCCCGTGGTGGCACCGCACGAAAATACAAGAATTCCCGGGTGGCCACCATGACTCAGGATACGGCAGCCGATTTAGTAACGAAAAGTGCTATTTTGACACCCCATGCACGACTTTAGCCCAATTTTAGAAAATTTGGAAGGGGTGCAAGGTCGCGTGACTTTGATATAGTTGCCCCCGGTGTGGCACCGCACGAAAATACAAGAATTTCCGGGTGGCCACCATGACTCAGGATACGGCAGCCGATTTAGTAACGAAAAGTGCTATTTTGACACCCCGTGCACGACTTCAGCCCAATTTTAGAAAATTTGGAAGGGGGTGCAAGGTCGCGTGACTTTGATATAGTTGCCCCCGGGGTGGCACCGCACGAAAATACAAGAATTTCCGCGTGGCCACCATTACTCAGGATACGGCAGCCGATTTAGTAACGAAAATTGCTATTTTGACACCCCATGCACGACTTCAGCCCAATTTTAGAAAATTTGGAAGGGGGTGCAAGGTCGCGTGACTTTGATATAGTTGCCCCCGGGGTGGCACCGCACGAAAATACAAGAATTCCCGGGTGGCCACCATGACTCAGGATACGGCAGCCGATTTAGTAACGAAACGTGTAATTTTAGGAGAATAGGGAACTGGGAACTGGGAACTGGGAACGGAATTCATGGAGCTACACTGGGCACTGTTCAAAGTTATCTCATCTAGGTGGAATCGATTTTTTGCGAAGGTTAACTCCCCTTACACTCACATCAGTATCAAATCAGCCGAGTCGACGCGGAAACAAGACATGTGCTAACAATGCACATGGCACAGTCGTCTTCCCACGAACATGTAATTTGGGGTGTATTCGAATATCGGTGGGCGAGGTACAACTCGCGAACGTGACGTCACGGTGTTCCCGAGCCAGTTACTCGTGTTTGAATCTGTCAAGAACCTGTTCTCGCTGTTCGGTCGAGATATATATATATATTATTCGAGGGGAAGTCCTCTTAAATTTCCGTATGATAGTAAGTCGTGCTATAAAATCAACCTTTCGGGTTTTCTTGCCACCATTGAGTCCAACGACTTTGTTATATTAAACAGACATGACTCATTCGAACATCCAAATTATCCTATACAGGAACGTTCTCTATGTTGTCACATGCTGATGGAAAATCGGAGTCCGATTTGTCTATATTCTGACTATGACTATGATTATTTATTCATAACTCATTCATATAATATACAATTATCTACACAGTGTAATATTATAACATTTAATGGGCTATCGGGGACAACATAACCAAGAGGGTTGTCTATAGCCTGCCGTCCCCGTTGAAAAGTAATATAACTATACATGTAATAATAATTTGATGTTATCTAGGTTTTGTCTTGTTAACTCTAAACATTGGTATATAAACGTCTGTTTTATTAATAAATAATAGTATAATTCGTTGGTCGTTCACCGTTCATCGCTCAGTTTGTGATGTGGTATATAAAGTAAAAACATGTGGAATATGAATATGTGGATGAGGCCAGCGGAGAACCATGATAATTGTTTATCCAATGGGTCGAATAAGGTATTCGAATAAGGCAATCGAATAAGGCATTCGAATAATACATTCCTGTATTTCATCCGATGGGTAAATGATGAGCATGTATTATTTATCCTTCTCTCTTATTGTACAATGTCAGTTATCGCTATACGAATACTATACTACTTACTACACATCGTTGCAATCAGTACAATTTTTGTATGTACATTTGGAAGAATTTCTGAGAATTTAATAAGCATATAATTAGTATATAATATGCATGTAAAGTCTCAAGAAGAAGGTAGTTATCGACCAAAGTTACTCGGAACCGGGTTGGGATGTAATGAAATCGAGGATAATTTCAGTCTTCAAATCGCCATGCATGGCGCTTCTTTAAATGTTTAATATTTCCTCAGGATATGAAGATCGACGTTTGAACTATGACAACAAAAGTGTTCCATACGATCAATTTATCGCCGATATTCAGCTAATGTCGACACATTGCCAAGTAAAAATGGCGGGATACTCGTATGGCGGGTTATTTGACATGGATGAACTTCTTCTCCCGAGAGCTGGACGTCGTTATAAGGACTTATTGCAGGTAAATAGATGCGTATATATACGCATATACATAAATGCAAATTGACCTGTCAAATTGTAATGCAATTCGTTGCAGAACGCTATAGATCTATTGGTCAGTTATGAGCCCATATACTGAGTGTGGCTGATGGGGTCATTGTCACGAGCCATATAGATCACATTCGTAGCAAGCTTTTAAAATCGGTCAAATGTAGTGTAGCTAATGTCGCTTACAGTGGCAATCACATTCGTAGCCGCTCTTCATATTCATGTGGGCTTATTATACTATAGTGAATGAGATTTGTTTGGCTACTCTTGAGTCTAGATGAACGAAAAACAACTTCATTAGGAAATAAATATATGAGATATTAGTTTATATCACATGAAACCCCTATAATATCATTGAAATATCCATTACATATTTTCTTATCTGTCACTAGTGGCTAATAGCTAATAGTCCAAGCGGTAATCACTTTCATTGTATACCTGCGCGCGTGACATTATAACGAGAAACTGTGAATTAATATTGAAAACTGATTATTTGTTTTGATTAAAATTATATTATTGACAAATGTTACCAATAAATAACCCAATAGACGTCAAATAAAGACGAAACTAAAAGGGACTATATTTCTTTCCGCGTGTAGCGCAGTACTGACGTATAGTAGTGAAGCGTCTGAGCCAACACAAGACTTGTATACAGTTTGCGTCTTCTCTACAGAGCTGATATTGTTAAAAAGGCATAAAGCTTTATTTTTTTTTCATGTGATATACAAGATCTGCAACTCATTATGTTGGGATATAAGATTTTATGAAACTCGTTTCATAAATTTGATTCACAACTCGTCTACGACTCGTTGTAAATCAAATTTATCAAACTCGTTTCATAAAATCTTATATCCCAACATAACTCGTTGGAGATCCTCTATATATACCTGATGTTTTCGATTAATGTCGTGAAATTGCTCGAGTTCTATCCAATATATAGCTTAATAAATTAACGAAAGGTTATTGTACCCTATACGGTAAAATAGCCAGCAAGTCTATTCTACCGTATAATCAATTTGGCGCCCATTTTGACGTCAACGCACATGACGTCCAAATATGGCGTTATCATCTTCGAATACCCAAGTTTTTGAGAAGGCGGGTTCGTCAATTGATGTCGAAGGCACCACCGAGGTGAGTATATAGCGCCGATCGTGGGTGCCATGTGTGCGGGAGGGGTAGCCACTTCGGCTGGTAGGCGCCCGGGGGTCCTCCCCGGGGACAAATTAAAATCTGATGCACTGAGAGTGATTCTAGATCGACCAAAGAGCTTTTCTTCGGCATCCTATACATGTACATACATGTAGTAAAAAATAAATGGGTTTTATTTCCATAAACAAAATATCTCTAATACTGCAACCCGGATGTGTTATTCACATAAATAACGAGTGAATGGTAATTTGATTTGTGTATCTGGGCGGAATTTTCAGTTATTTGATGGGGTAGATGGTCTCTTCGTGCAATGGGGTGATCGCGAAAGAAAAAAAAACCCTGCAGTTTAATGAATTTTACTGAAGTGCATGGTTGTGTAATTTAAATATATATTATATAATGATATTCCAGTGTTTGAATCTTCATAGCTCGCGCGTGGTTAGCAGTTGGTATGTCAATTTGTCTGAATGTGCTGACTATATTGACACAGAATAACAGTTGTATATGATATATAGATGCACACCTATGTACATGTACAGTATATATCACAATACACGGAATTACACTATTTATTCTGCTGTCTTATGTAACCTAGTTTAATTGCTTATTACCTTCACTCAACATACAACATGAGTATTGGGACAACATTAACATGATTGTCTATCAATATTGGAACCCACATTCAGACTTGTAGGCCTATGCTCTTCCCATCTCTCGGCGAAAGAGCTTCCTTTTAATGACTCCTTCCCCCCCCCGTAGCCGATGTGGTTAGGTCGTGAACAAGATCATCGCGCTCATGAATCAATGAGATTTGCGCGGGTTCTAACCCCGACATGTGCGAACATCCGGAATGATACTGCATGTCCTTTGTAGGGCACGTTTCGCGTCTAATCCATATGCAACTAATTAATTAGACAAGGACCAGTCCCTCGCGAGAAATTCGACAACTGTCTACATTTCTATTTCATGGAATTAAAAGTACATTTTAATGAATGATTTTCGTTTCAAATTTGATAGTAGAGACCTTTCGCAAAACTCACGTTTACGATTACGGATACGGATAGGGTACTACGTCACCAACATTTGTGTACTTTCTAATCGTTGTCGTATTTTACTATCCGCAATAACGGTTACGATTTCATGGTTTCTAATAAGCTCAAATAACACCTGAAATTTATTTTCTGCAATATATCACTTTACTCCGTTCGAGACTGTATATGTATATCATGTAAACCATCCAGTTGTATTGAGCTACGACCTCGATATGCTGTTTAGATTGTCAATCACTGTACTCGTCGTCGTGAATCTCGAGCTTCCCGCGAAATAAGATCGCTATTCACAACGGATAGTAATCGCTGGCTGCGACACAACACTTTGCAGTAATATATAGAAGTACACTATGAAACCAGTCGCCAAAAAAACACGACTGACATGGATTTGATGGTACTAAAAGAATATTTGGCACACCCACCAACATCACCGTGTCGACTTTGTTACGATTTGATAGGACAAATCAGAAGTGATGCACATCAGCGAGCACAACAAACTTATGTCTGATTTCCTAAACCCAAAGAGGTGATAGGCCTGTATAGGATAGGATATTAATTGATTCCCAATACACATACACAGAGACGTGGCGACAGGGGGGGGGGTTGGGGGGTGTCTCACCCTCCAACTTTGGTCAATTTTATTTTCAACAGTTGGAAATTTCATACCTGACACAACATTAGTTGGAAATTTTACACCAACAATAGGTTGATAATGTTCTTGTAGTTTGATTTTCAAACAACTTATTGTGGGGAATTTATTGTTTTTGGACCAATATTTGCATATTTTCCTTCTTTTGATAAAAATTTTGGACTGAAATGGCCATCAGTTAGAATTTTTCCAACCTTAGGGGTGTCAGGTTGGAAATTTCCAACACTTGGAAAGCTTGTGTCTTGGTCCCTCCCCGTGGCCAGTCAAAAACTTAAAGAAAATAATATTGTCCTACATTTGGTCAAAATTGTCACTGGAATTGTCATCAGTTGGAAATTTCCAACTCTATGAATGCTTGAGGCTAGTCTGGATGCCAGGATTTTGCGATGATCTTGTTCACGTTTTAAAAAAACTTTCGCCCGGTGTGTCCTGGTCCCTCCCCGTGGCCAATAAAAAACTGCTAATGAGTTTAAGAAAACAATATTTTACTACATTTGGTTAAAATCGTTGACTGAAAATTTCCAAACTAAGGGAGAGTATGAGGTTTGAAATTTCCAACACTAGGAAAGTTTGAGGTCAGTCTAGATGCTAGGATTTTGCGATTTTCTTGTTTAGTTTTCACAATTTTCTCACACCGGGCCGAACAACCATGATCGGCCCGGTGGGTCCTGGTCTATTGCCCGTAGTCGTGTGCACACCCCCAACGGAAACCCTCTAGCCACGTCCTTGCACATACATATTACATAATAATGATGACAATTATGGATAATTCTGTCGTAAATTGTGGGGGATGGCATAATCTGGCTAGACTGTCTTTCTGCAGAAATCGCGTTGAAATGAAATTGCGGACTGAAAGGGTCTTGAAGTGGTGGCGTCGTGGTTGATGCGAGGTCCAAATTTAGGAACCGCTCTTCCCCCATCAGCATAACGCCTATCAGGTCATCCATATGATAACAACGAACTGAATTTCCACCACATATGACCTGGCATTTATACCTGTTTTGCCATAATATATCACGAGAATCCCGGGTCGTACGTTGTGACTGGTCGAATTATTGACAATATAAACAGGTCATGATTATCGCATTGTTGCAAATGAGACGATAAGTGAAGTATTAAGGGACTGTATACCAAACACACGCTTTGAGTTGTAATAGTGGTACGAAATAATGATGGTACGTGTTCGTCAAAACTCTTACGCGTAGTCGTTTTGCGAAAGGACTTTTTGGCCACACGGATAGACTTACGACTACGAATAGCTATCCGTATTCGTAATCGTAAACGTGAGGATGCGAAAGGTCTCTAGTACTGCTATTGGGCTTGAAAATTGCTATCTCGCTGTCGTCTGTCATCGTTATGCGACTCGCTTGCCTGTTTATTTGCGCGCACTCAATGCATTTTGTTGAATTGACTGGTTCCTGGTCAAAAGCTGCAAAATCAGAAAGCGTGGTAACCTGACCCCTCCAGAGCCCCATTATCTGAACATTTCCCACCAATGTTTATGAATCCTTCTGCACCTGTGTTATCTTTCATCTGCTCACATTAACCGAACATCCCTCAAAATTAATAATAGACCATTGACAAGTATCTTTTTTATAACTTAATGGGAGAAAAGGCTAACTAATTAATCTCATGCACATATCACGCATGGAGATACTTCGAATTGCACATAATATTCAGGATGTATACCAGGATGTACATGTATCCGGATATTATGCTACTCGCGTGCATGCGTACAGGTATATACGTGGCGAACGTCTCTCAGTCATGTGTACATTAGGGATACTGCATGCGATGTAATGATCGTTTCATGCATGACATCGAGGTGTAGGGCTATTTATCCCCTATGTAGAATGTTAAGCCTTCTTATGCATCATTGTTCCTCAAGGGCCATACCACGCCGTATCCCGGTGTTCTTGTTCGCATATGTTAACTAAACAGGAAACAATTATTTTGTATTACCCTGCAAAAAATGTCGTCGCTATATAGAGAAGACATGTTTTACAAAGGTAATAACAATCTCGTATCCCCCTTGTAAAACTGATAGTACCCTGCAAAAAATGTTGTCGCTATATAGAGAAGACAGGTTTTACAAGGGTAATAACAATCTCGTGTCCCTCTTGTAAAACTGATATTACACTGCAAAAAAATGTCGTCGCTATATAGAGAAGACAGGTTTTACAAGGATAATAACAATCTCGTATCCCCCTTGTAAAACTGATATTACCCTGCAAAAAAATGTTGTCGCTCTATAGAGAAGACAGGTTTTACAAGGATAATAACAATCTCGTATCCCCCTTGTAAAACTGATATTACCCGCAAAACATGTCGTCGCTATATAGAGAAGACAGGTTTTACAAGGGTAATAACAATCCCGTATCCCCCTTGTAAAACTGATATTACCCCGCAAAAAAATGTCGTCACTATATATATAGAGAAGAATTTTTTTTACAAAGGTAATAACAATCCCGTATCCCCCTTGTAAAACTGATATTACCCTGCAAAAAAATGTCGTCGCTATATGGAGTAGACAGGTTTTACAAGGGTAATAACAGTCTCGTATCCCCCTTGTAAAACTGATATTACCTCGCAAAAAAATGTCACTATATATAGAGAAGAATATTTTTACAAGGGTAATAACAATCCCGTATCACGTTGATTCCTGGTGTGCTGATTATTGTGCTTTGATATCCACTAACAGATAGTTTCCGAAAGTAAAGGAGACCAGCAAGTATTTATTGAAAAAAATGAAAAACAGCTATATTCCGTTGATTCTACAAACAGTCCAGGAGAATAGAGTTATTTCCCATTTGACATTAATTTCGACTCTGATGGCCTAATACATGTGATATTCTATATTATGTGGGAACATCTTGTTAATATAGACCGGGGATAAATACGTTGCACGGCTTGTTGATGTGGGGATACGGTGGGGTATGCCCCGGTTGAGGCCCCTATCCCCGATACAATCCTCAACCGGGGCATACCACACCGTATCCACCCTCAACAAGCCGTGTAACTTATAATATCATGCAGGTGTTTTGAAACAGAAACTCTTTACGGGAACTGAAACGTTGGATTATCTAACGTCATAATGACCCCTGCAAGCAAATGTGCATTGTAAGATACTACAATACTCCCGTTCAAATTAAAGACACATGTCTCGTATGAACCACACCGCTATACCTATATTTGCGAATATCTGTCCGTCTGTCTGTGTTCCATAGAAATTAACTGGGAAATCCGCATACAGGTCTATGCAAATTTTCACTCCCAGAATATATTTATATAGTTGATTGTATATCGTGTCTTTGTATTCCACCGTTCGCAAATGCTCAAGGACGTGTGTTCGAATACGATTATAAATCATAAGTATGTTGTTATACACTGTTAAAATATCAGGAGAACCAAAAGAAGCATTATTTTGTTCTTGGTGACGAATCACAGTTTGTATAACCTACATTAACTGCATTTACCAATCGTTTGGTTCGTGAAATCCACAGAACCGGTGGTGATATCTGAAGAATCATTAGTAACTGAATACGTTTGGCAACTCGACCACCATCATCAATCATCGCCACCGTCACCATCGCCGCACTAACTATATATATTGTGGCGTATCACGCCAACAACAATTTGATAGAATATAAACCAAACTGTATATGTAGTTTCCATAAACCAAACCGTCTATTACTTGTATTCACTGTTGAATTTTTTTTTCTAGCACCTCTCCGTATCATACCCAGATGCAGGCACTTTCTTATTCCGAGCAGAGATGTTTCCATTCGATTGGCCAGGAATTGAGACGGATGATGAAGAGTTACTATTCTTGAAATATCAGATACGAACTACCTCCAGCACAGAAGCACACAAGTCGATCCATATTCCCAACCGCACCGAGAGTGTCAATGTTCACAGCACCGTCTCAGAGTCAGGGTTCACACAGTGAGTACCTGCACAATGTATGAACACAAGGCAATCGATAATACGATTATCAAGTGCATTATATAATACGAAATATGTCAAATAAGTATCTCTTTATAACAAGTAATTATATAGTTTCCTGTGTATAAAATAATAAATAATAATCTAAGACACCTGTCTGTCTGTAAACGCTTCTATCAATTAATATTGAATTTATTTCGATTTGTCTGTTATATAATACACACAACTGTCGGGACAGTTTTACGGGCTGATTTAGAACAGAAACTCCAGGCGATCTCGCAGGAAACATTCGGAGCGTATACCCGGAGCCTATACCAAGAGGGACAACTATATCATGTTGCACCTAATACGCACACGCTTGACTACCAAAAGATAACATATGGGGGTTCACGATATGATGGCTATTGGCATACAATCGCGACCACGGGAGGCACGCGTGGTTTCGATTGACTATCATATTTAATCTGAAGGGTAATAAGTTTGTACCTTTACGAAATAACGGCGATTTGTATGAGAAATTGCAACACCACAATAGATCAACTATGGTGAAATATAAGTCAAATTCTTCTATAGGGTGGGTGGTTTGTGGCCCGGAAAAGACACACTGTCTTAACAATGACAACAATTAAGGTATCATACATTCTGCCGATACAGCATGGTAGGACGTTAGGCTTGCTACGTGTGCCAAATTTGTCTGAAAGCCGTTTTAATAGCGAACATCCATACGCATTGTGGTGGGTAAATCCCAGTTTGGTTGACCCCCCCCCCCCCCTATTTCCAATCGATATACGTCAACGCAAATTCTACATTTCATGCCGAGAGAAATGGCGCAAAAACCACAAGAATGCCCATAGTATAAACATTTGACACATGCGCACACACAGTGTGTGCAAGCTATTGTTCGGAAAACAACGTCAGAAAGTTTAAAAGTCTACTTAACAGCTACTCGTTTGGAGAAGTATTCAGATGCCGAGATGTAAATTTGGCATATAACTCGTTCATTAAAATTTATTCACTTGCTCAAGAGGAGGCATTTCCCTTAACAAGCAAAAAAATGCCAACTAAATATATTAAGCGCGAACCTTGGATGACAAGGGGTCTATTGAAATCGTCAATAGAAAAACATAAGATATATATCAATAAATAAAAAATTCCATCCAACCACAACATTGACAAATATAAGAATTACAATGACAAAACCGAGAACAAATGTCTCATTAATACTTCCAAAACACCTTTCCCCAATGTATGGAACTGCTTGAACGCTTCGCAAAAATCAAAAACAATTCAATAAGTCTATCACCAATAATCTGTTATCACAATGTAGTAATGATACGATATGCAAAACTCGAGAATATAAATGCTGCAGAGTAACAACTTGAAATTACTGATCTGTTATTAGTCCAGGCACATTAGGCGTGAATGGGGAAAAGTAAGGAAATAAATCCGGGAAAGCTGATTTTTTAATATTATTTAGGCCATAACATCGCGGATGCGTCACGAAAAGTCCCCTAAAATCGGAGTTGAGCTTTCGGAGTTAACCAATGTTTTCCATAAAAAAATAAAAACTTTTAAGTTTTTCACAATCATAGGAATAATGGGATGATATAACAATTTTTCAGCCGAAACATATACCAAATGTACTCAATATTGTTCAATACACAATTCTCGAACCAGAGATACAAATTCAACGGGGGGATTTGAATGAATTTCGCGGATATGGATATAAAATAACATAATGACCCAAAAAAATGACGATTTTTTCAGACAAACTGTCCTATTCGATGTCAAATTTCTCGGGCTATTCATTA
The DNA here is from genome assembly GCA_032622095.1 of Siphonodentalium dalli. Classification (NCBI taxonomy): domain Eukaryota; kingdom Metazoa; phylum Mollusca; class Scaphopoda; order Gadilida; family Siphonodentaliidae; genus Siphonodentalium; species Siphonodentalium dalli. The sequence goes on from CP136063.1 coordinate 113,752,877, forward strand.
CGTAGGCGCAAGCAATTTGTTTTAAAAACTGCACAGACATCACTCCTGCAATATAATATGCGGGATTAGCAACTATACTTATGATAAGTGGTCAATACTTGTAAAAACATAACCCTACCCCCTAAACTGGCTCTCGTCACATTTTGCTCTTCCGCTAGTACAAGTGCTTGTTGTAGAAAACACACCAACTGTGAAAAGGGCGATAAAATCATGGAACTTGGCACATATGTTCCTTATACGCTACTGCTCATTTTCACATGTGGCGACATTTGCAACAGGCTCTTCTTTAGCAACGGTTGATAGGCAACTACCCGGCATCGGATTAATGCATATGTCTGATATTATATGTGTTCTAACAAACTAAACTACGTCGTGTAGCATGTTTATGGTGAACATAATTGTTGTCAGTTTTGACATGACTGACAAATTACCATATTTCTTACTTACAAGGGGTGACGGTTGCTAGGGACACACACACAATCTAAAAATGCACATATGACTGATATTATGGTAGCTTTAACAAACTAAACCACACCTAATAGCCCTTTTATGTTGAAAACAATTATAATAGTTGTTGTTAGTGTTGAGCTGGCTGAATAAAATACCATATAATTCTTACATATATGAGTGGTAACTGTTGCCAGGGTCATACCCGAAAATCAAAAATGCACACATGACTGATATTATGGTAGTATTAACGTTTTTAGGTGAACACAATTATAAATGTTGTTAGTGTGAGCCTAACCAGAATATGGGTACACTTATCTGTTATGCTCCATCAGTTTAGATATCGGGAATTCAAAGTGAGAGTTGAAAAGTTGTTGCTTATATTTAATGGGAGGCATGGCCATAATAGTTATATAAGCCAAAGACCCACACAGCTAGTTATATAATGTAAGACACGGACCCACTCTACTATATATGAAGAACATAGCTAGGATCAACCACCAATATGTTAGCCATGGCCCTAGCCTACAATAGTTAGGTTAGCAACACAGGCACATATATAGTCAAAGGACCCATGGCCATACATATAGACTATGGACGTAGGATATGTATATTCCATGAACCAGACCGCTTCATATAACCATGCATGTATGGTATCTATGACCATGACCATGACACTGTTACATGGTGCAAATACCCAAGTGTCCGCAGATAGACCATGTACTAAGATACCATAGACCAAGTCCGATGCACAATACATTAGTGCACCATGGATTCAGGAAACTATATATGGTATGAACATAATTATCAGACAGTTTTATGACAGACCAACCTATATATAGATATTGGACCGATGCCACATATACGAAAGTTAAGGATGGGGGGGGGGGGGGCTATAAATAGCCCATACACATATGGCACTGTGGGTTGGCCATGGACACATACCCATACGTGTAGGCCATGGACCAAGGCCGATATATGTATGCCATATTGCATTGTACCCAGGCATAGGCAGGTGTATGTCTATATGTAGGATATGGCCCACCCCTTATACGTAATATATCTACACCAAAGACCCATGCAAGTTTAAATAGTACTAATACACAGGTGAGTATAATGATGTATGCAGTGATACAGGTGCCTATATGTAGGATATGGACACATGTCCCTAAATAAAAGCTACGCACCGGCGTTATTAATCATTTCATAGATTCACATATATGCTGGTAGGCAATGGACTGATCCACATATATAGGAGACACATGGACCCCATGCCTATGGGTAAGTCGTGGACCAAAATGCATGTGCATGGATCCACGTCTCTCTATGAATACCATATACGTACGTCCGTTTTCAGTCATTCGACCAACGCCCTATAGGATGGAGGTCCCTATCGATTGGCCGTGTGCACCACCATAGCTTGGCTATGGACCCAGGCTCGTATAGGTAGGAAATTGAGACGGGCCACTATGGACAGCCCATGTATCCAGGCTGATTTAGTTATGACCTTATTACCAGACATTTATATGCAAGACATGAATCCACCACATGAATGTACATGTTACATTACTATCTAGGTTATAACCACAGACACGCATACGCTATGGACCCATATGAACACCACATGTAGTACAAATACACAGGTGTCTATAGTTATGAACGCATGACATGTACCCAGGTATATACGGCAAATCAATAGAACGAACCCTAAATAGTATAGCATCGGTCCAGGCCCCTTTCTATGACATGGACACAGTAGTTAAGACACGTCATTGGATGCTGTTCCGTAGTAACTGTGGGTTGGTAATGGGTTCATGGCTGCCCATGTAAATGGGTACTGGTCACCGTTTGCATCTGGTATCTCAGTCTGAAATATATAGGCCACGCTCATGTGCGAGCTCCTATAAAATTGTAAATGACTCATGACCATGTATTGACATATATGTAGTTATGGCATGGATATGAAGGAACACAGTGTTCTGCATGGATTCCATTGTCAAATGTAGTGCGAATGTCCTATTCCATGGAAGGGGGGGTGGGGTCAGGTGGTATCTACATAAATGTGGGTCAATATTTTTACATGTCTCATTAAAATGTATTCCAACAATCGATTGATGGAAGAAACAATAATAAACTCCACACATGTATGTGATTCTGATAAAACTAACTGAATAGTCTGTCAGTTTAAAGAAGATGTGTCAATGGTAGGTGGTTACCTAGCAACAATGATACCTCAATACCTATTTGCCACACGAGAATCACACGAGAATGCAGCAGTACACAACACAACAACCTTTAGTTATGCATTATTGTCAATATAAGCATAATATGTCATATTATGAAACAATTATGTCATGCAAATTTACCGAAACTCATACCATATTATGAAACAGTTATATCAGTTAAATTACCAGAAACTCATACATATGGTATGCATTCAAAGGTGGATATGTCCATAGCAACCATTACACACCCGCTAGGTAACGAATGCGGCAACTTTACTGCCATGTTCACACTAACAATAATTATAGCAATTGTTTTCAATATAAAAATGTTACATGACGTAGTTTAGTTTGTTAAAACTACCATAATATCAGCCATGTGTGCATTTTTCTATGTCTGGTATGTCCCTAGCAACCGTTACCATAAATATATAGTCATTTTTAAAGTCGAACCCACACTAACAATAGTTATTACAATTGTTTCACCATAAAATGATAATGACGGGTAGTTTATATTAGTTTGTCAAAACTACCATAATATCAGTCAGCTCGGCATTTTTCAATTTCGGGTATGTCCCTAGCAACCGTTACCACCCCTGTAAGTAAGAACTATGGTAATTTTCCAGCCAGATCCACTCGAACAACAACTAATATTATTTTCACCATAAAAATGCTGCATGACGTAGGTTAGATTGTTAAAATTGCCATAATATCAGTCATATTTGTATTTCTTCGATGTGGGATAGTTGCCTAGCAACCGTTGCCAATGAATGACCTGCCGCGACGTCTATACATCTGAAAATGATTAATAGGGTATAAGGAACATATGTGCCAAGTTTCATAGTGTTATCACCATTTGCGCAATTGTTATGTCAAACGCCAGGACTATTATGTGGTATTTTTGCCTTTCAGACACTCAAAGCCATGGCGTACGTTTTAGGGGGTAGTGTTATGTTTCCGGCTATAACATCTTAAGGATGGTGATGGTTCGATATATCTCATCACTTTCCTGTTCTGAACTAACCACTGTTCTAGTATAATGGTTCATATTTTAGCTCATTGTCGTCTGAATATCTTTACTCGCCCTCTTTTGTTAGGAAAAGTTTGAATCACCATGCGATTTATATGGTCTCTTCGCCAATAAATGTCATCACAATTATGGAATATCGACTGTTAGTAAGCTCTAGCATCAATTACGCATATCTATCGACACCTGCTTCATGGTGGACGGGTATGTGTGAAGATTGAGTCCATAAATTAGCCTACATATGACTGCATTCGCATATGGTCTAATGGAATTTCGTCAGAATTTGCACCATTACGAAAAATCATGATATCTCAAAAAGCTCAACTCGGATTCAAGGGGACTTTTGCCAAGTTGTTCATAAAAATGTTCTTATTAATCCCTGAAAAAATCAGCTTTCCCGGATTTTTTGCACTAGTGAAACCTAATGTGCCTGGACTATATTAGCGTGTCCCAACATGCACGTATGAGTCATCATAGCTGGTACCCTCCCCTATAATGGGCAATTTCTTAATGCGTATATGTTCAAGCACGTATATAATCAGCTTAGCCCTAACATTAAACATATATCCGAATGTCAAACAGCCCTCTCTATAAGCATATTCCCCATTGGTAAACCCATCAACGCTCATCTTTTGTGCATACTCATCATTCGTGCTATATTAACTAATATACGTTATATGGCAGGGGTGGCAGGAAGACAGCTTGTATTGACCATGCCACCCCTGCATATTTACATAAATTTTGTATACATATATTAATGTACCATTGTATTGTATAAATGTGCAAATGAACATTCAAACATTCCTACACGGGTCACATTGTTTCACCAGCTGACTATCTAATAGATGAATGCATGTAACTGCTTATATATTTCTCCCCTTCATAACTTTAGTGCAAAAACAAAAAGTATAGATAAATAATGTTTCGTCATAAAGAAAAAATTCCCCATGCAGAGAGGCTTATGCAAACACTGCATGAGGGGCTTCCATCTGCACCGAGAGGCCGCGAATCGGTTGGCCGATTTTATTATGGCAAGTATAAAATATGCACTCAAGTGCAGTACAAGAGGACTGTTCAAAAGTTAAAATAAACTGTTTAAAATATTGTTCTGCCACCTCATTTACTGAACGATGTTGTTGAAATTAGACAATGTATTTTGAAATATATGTAACCTACAATATTTGATATATACAGATAATAATTCCCACTCGTGCCAATGTTGGCTATTGGAACAGATATCAACTAATTTATATACATATATAGTTTAAATTGACCTAGTATACATGGTCGTTTCATAACTAAACCATGCATGTGTGCATACTGTAATTATCCAACTTCGGAGAACCACCATTATATTCACATATAATCTTAAACTGTTCAAACAACTTATATAGTATAGCCTTTGAAAAGTTAGAGATATCGAATCTATTTTTATTTGAACAAGATAACAGTTGTGTTTACCTTTCCTGAGTGTTGGGCGGGAAATCGAAGTGTCCTCGGTTGCATACCAGCAGCATACACATATATACCTTCTGGGCTCCGCCGTGTTACGCGGATAATATTTAACACGTGTGATAATAGGGAGAATTCGCTAACTCACGATTATAAATTAACATGATGTATTATTAAAGACATGTGTACTTGTTCGGGTGCGTGAAACTGATAAGTTAGTATTCATGCAGGCGCTATGACAACTGGAGGAATGTAACATTCTACTAACATCGCCGAAAATTTGAAGCAAATCGACTGTACCACTCCATAAAAAACATCGTCAGAACTACGCTCAATTGTGAATATTTACTACTCGATTCAGGACGCATCTAGGGGCGATAAACTAACGAAAACGATTTCGCCATCGAGAGTCACTGCATTTAATTAATATATAAGAATGACGATGTGTGTTGTCAATTTGGATATACTAAAAATTACTACTTTGAACAAGATTATTCTCCATTTCTATACATGTATATTTTATCACGATACCTGAGTGTTTCACATAACTTTAACACCAAGCACATTCCGTAATCAAACAGTAATCACCGTAATCAAACAGCAATCACAAGTTTGATCTGAGTGCTGACTCTATATTTCCGTTGATGTCGTCTTCTAATTAAATAGTCAAACCTTTGAGAATTTATTTGTATTCGTCGACACTGGGCGCTTTAGTTGGAGTCATATTGAAACTATATAGATTACACCAATTCCAACCAGGATCTTCTGTATATATATATGTGTGTGTTGGGGGGGGGGGTATTTTGTTTGTGTTTGTGTGTGTGTGTGCGTGCGTGCGTGCGTACGTGCGCGCACATCATAACTGATGTGCGCAAATTAATCAAGAAGACACTTCGCTGGAATAAATGTATATTCTGACTGTTTCTTAGAAATTAGCAAAAAGCTGCCGACGGGCAAAAACTCACGTCAATATCACAATTTATGCAAGCAAAAAATGTAGTTCGTGCCCAGATCAGTAGTTCCAGCGCACGTATCAGAGTTGTGGGCGCAATCATGCTGTTTGATTGCGCAATTTTAACATCGCCAAATAAACAAGGTCTGTCAAGAAATTCCCGATACTCAACTACATATGTGTTTTGAAGAAATCTGGCACAGCTAAACATTGTGGAGAGGAGCATTTTGTAAGTTGTAATAACGTGTGCTCCAATACCCGTTGCTCACCGTTACTATAATATATAATCATATTTAGTGTGCGATATTATATTATATTATGGGATGATCAATAAATACTTTAAAATCAATCCCTCTAGACGTGAAAGTTCATTTGTCTTATAGCTGTTCTCTTACTCCTTTATTCCAGGAAGGAAGTGCCCGATGAATTAGCCACGTTTCGTCATTACCGGATATGTGTGCATGAACGGAGGTGCGTGAAACCTTTTCATGAGCGATATCATGATAAGAGTCTACTGGAATATAAAGAAGAGTGGCTAGAACGAGTTAATCGGGCAAAAAAACACATGATTACATGAACATCTCCGTTCACGTGTCCATGTACATATGGAGCCTGCATGGAGGGGCCCATCGCGGTTCAGTCCGCAACGTCGATCGCGCGCATTAAGGCGACATCAACCGACCACGTAGCAATGCAACAGTAGACCGAACATCCGATGATCTGGATTGCATGGTTTTGCAGCCATATAGGAAACACACGCGGATCCATGTATCCAGTCAAACGTGTCGAGGACAAATGTTTTCCAGATATGGTCTAGTGATGTCCTGATTCATCCAGCACCACCAAATTATAGAGGGTTGTAGCAGAGCGATATTTGCATGTGAGAGTGTCACCCATACCCCTACCTCCACGAATTATGACTACCATGTACAGTAATGCCCTAAGTAATCGACTCCTTAACCATGGCAGAATTATGGGTAATTTTTCAGTCCGCGAGAGCTTTCCGATGAATGGCAACAAGCCATATCTCCGACTACATCCTTAAAAGTTACCCATTCTCTCCCGCTCTCCCCCTCTCTATATCTTTGTTTGACTCTCTCTCACCCACACTCTCTTTCTCACTTAACTCCCGTACTATAATGTTATACTCATATCTCAATCCCATATATGTATTAAAATTTCAATAAAACAAAAATTATATATCCCGTCTGCTTTACCTTAGTGATATTTCCTTCACATGAGGTAACATTTACAATTTATTCCATGCTCGAGGAGAAGACTTTAAGAAAGCTATTTGCTTGTTGTCCAATCCTCTTTCTCAATCTCTCTGTATCTTTATGTGTTGTGTTATATGTTTGATTTTTTTAATATAAATATTGTTTACTCCAAAATGCATGTAATAGCCAAATTCTTCGAAATAATGAGTAAAACATTTTATAAAAATAGAGGGGTGGTATACCCAAAAGCATGTAGTAAAAAAACTTATAAAATAGTAGAAACCAGGGGTAGTGGGTCCTGGCAAAAATGAAAAATGTATCCTATACGTGACTGGATTTTTTATGAGCTCTCTCCCTCCACCATGTTTTCGTTGGGAATAATCTAATATTTGTGTAAAAACCTTCATTGCACGGATGTGAATCCAAGAACACACAAGAATGACAATTTGAATACACATAATTGTATATGACCGTTCGAGGCACTGTGAGCTTGTATGTATGTTATAGTAGGATAAGATCATTACGGGCGGTGCATGCTATAAATTTGGACTCGCAGTGTGTCTGTCATATGTGTGGGAGAATGTAGATATATTTCCTTTTTTCTATTTTGTTGTGTCTTACATGTATTATTTGTTAGTTTGTCAGATCATGTCTATGCATGTTATTCTAACATAAATGTACCAATTATCCGCCATTAGATGGCAATAAAGATATTTTTTTCATGCAGATCTTAGTCACAAACTGATTTCCAGTTGCATGCGATAACATATATGGGTTCAGTTACGACGTATAAATACGTGGCGTTTAAATAATATATACACTGGTTTAGTGACGGGAATGTGCATTATACATGTATACGTCATATTGTTGATACACGCTTCTCGATAAATCCAGTCGGCTGCACAAGAAATAACACTTTGTTATTTGCGGAATAACCTATGCTCTATTCAAGTTAAGTATATTGTAACAGGAATTGTGTTTACTGGGCTTCCTATTGAGCTAGACCCGTGTGGTCCCTTCCCAGGCCGGATAGTGCGGTGGATATTTAAATAATAACTCAAGTTAATTATTTAGTAATTAACCAATTATAACTTATCTTGGCGTAAATAAGTCAATAATTATATATATATATATATATATATATATATATATATATATATATATATATATATATATATATATACTAGAAGGTGACCCGACTTCGTCCGGGCTTTGACCTTGAATTGTCCATTTTGAAGGTCAAGCTCAAGTGGGTTCACGATTTGACCAGTCCAAAACACTGCCCGGACAAAAGTACCCGACAAACGTGCCCGTCGAAATCCAACCGGTTTTACCCGATTTGACCTTGAATATATCATTTTGAAGGTCAAGGTCAGGTCGGGGTCACGATATGACCCGTCCAAAACAATCAGTGGACAAAAGTAACCCCACGTATCAAATTTCGTCGAAATCCCATCAAAATTGGCGATTTGACCTTGAAGTTACCCGATTTCAAGGTCAAGGTCACGTCGCACGGGCAAATGAATATGCTTATGAGACTCCCCATACGAAAGGACCCCCACATACCAAGTTTCATCGAAATCCCTTAATATTCGGGCGTTTGACCTTGAAATGACCCGATTTCAAGGTCAATGTCACGTCGCACGGGCAAACTAATAGGCCTGTGTCATTCCCCGGCCGAACGTACCCCCACATACCAAGTTTCATCGATATCCCGTGATATTCGGGCGTTTGACCTTGAAATGACCCGATTTCAAGGTCAAGGTCACGTCGCACGGACAAATAAATAGGCCCATGCCACCCCACGGCCGAAAATACCCCCACATACCAAGTTTCATCGAAATCGGGTCGGCCGTTTTCGAGTTCATCGCGAACACACAGACAGACACACAGACAGACAGACAGATCTTCCAAAATATATAATAGACTAGAAGGTGACCCGACTTCGTCCGGGCTTTGACCTTGAATTGTCTATTTTGAAGGCCAATGTCAAGTGGGGTCACGATTTGACCCGTTCAAAACACAGTGCCCGAACAAAAGTACCCGACAAAAGTACCCGTCGAAATCCATCCGGTTTTACCCGATTTGACCTTGAATTGACCATTTTGAAGGTCAAGGTCAGGTGGGGTCAAACACCAACACCCCAAAAATGGTGGAAATCGGCCCAGCGGATACCGGGAAATCGGCCCAGCGGATACCGAGATACCCTATGCATCAAATTTCGTCCGTAAAAATCCGCCAGTTTAACCCGATTTGATTTCCACTCAAGTATATAAACGCGCCTCATACACACACGCTCATTAATTATCAAGTTTCAACGTAAAGATAAATTACCATCGGTGCCCGAGATATCGCCAAGACGTCTGAAACAGTCAAATGCATCGGCCGGTTAAGCGTTAACGTGATCTAACGTTATGACCTCTAACGACGTCATAGAAGTTACGCATTGTTTTTTATCCTGATGGAAGATAGTACCACTTCTCATTGATAATTGAGGCAGATAACTAAAACGGATACATACGCATTATATATCGTTGGAAAGAGGAAACACGAAAGATTCTCACAGTGTCATTATTATGACTGGCATTTTATTATTCGCGCTGTTTCGAATCGATTTGTAAGCACCGAACTCAAATGAAAGTCCCGTAACACAGCGTAAAAACAGATTTGACCTCGGCACGTGAAAAGTTGACCTCGGATCTGAATATCAATAGGCCTATGTTACTCCTGACCCGAAAATACCCCCACATACCAAGTTTCATCGAAATCGGGTCGGCCGTTTTCGAGTTCATCGATTACACACACACACACAAACAAACAAACAAACAGATCTTCCAAAATATATAATAGACTAGAAGGTGACCCGACTTCGTCCGGGCTTTGACATTGAATTGACCATTTTGAAGGTCAAGGTCAGGTGGGGTCACGATTTGACCCGTCCAAAACACCCCCTGGAAACAATTACCACTATGGTCCACTAAGTATCAAATTTTGTCAAAATCCGTCTGGCAATTTTCCAACACCAACACCCCAAAAATGGTGGAAATTGGGCAAGCGGATACCGGGAAATAGGCCCAGCGGATACCGAGATACCCTATGTATCAAATTTCGTCCGTAAAAATCCGCCAGTTTTACCCGATTTGATTTCCACTAAAGTATGTAAACGCGCCTCATATACACACGCTCATTAATTATCAAGCTTCAACGTAAAGATAAATTAGCATTGTGTGGTAAATTTTAACTAATTATTTTCTCGCAGTCAAAGTTGAACAATTTCGATGTTGTTGACATTGACGGCTTGGGGCCACCGGTAGATTCCATTTCGCAACAACGAAGTATCATTTCAGCTAAATGGATTCTTGGATGAGATTCCAGACCCGCGGGGTAAATGTAAACAGCTTGAGCCTATGCCTGGTGTGAATATACAAAAAATAAATCTATCGACAATAGACCTAAGAATATTAGCTGTAACAAAATTTATATATCAGAAATTGTAATAAATGATATATTTTGGGATAGATGCACGATTTTTAATAGCCTGCAAATTGACAATATATATTGTAAATGTTATAATTTTGGGAAAAATACACGATGCGTAATTGCATGCCTGCAAATTGCTAACGTTCGTCGACGTATGAATATAGAGTTATCCTCCCTGCATTGCAGTGCTAAATCCGGCGTGATAGCACTGCGGATCCCGAGATATGAGTTTTGAAGGTCAATGTCACGTCGCACGGGCAAATCAATAGGCCTATGTTAACCCCCGGCCGAAAATACCCCCACGTACCAAGTTTCATCGAAATCGGGTGGGCCGTTTTCGAGTTCATCGATTACACACACACACACAGACAGATACACACACACACACACAGATCTTTCAAAATATATAATAGATATATATCAATATAAGTCAATCTTTTGTGAAGACATTAAGTATCAATCTGTGTCACTTTCATAGTGATATATGCCACTTTAAGAGTGAAAACTCAAGTATGAATATGTAAAGTAATGTGTCACTTTAAGAGTGAGGAATCAAGCATATAAAGTTGTACGTCACTTTAATAATGAGAAATCAAATGTGGATATGGAAAGTAATATGTCACTTTAAGAGCGAGAAATCAAGAATGGAAAGTTATGTCACTTTAATAGTGAGAAACTCTTTGCTCAATTAAAAAATAAATAAATAATATAAAAACATATATTTAGTTTTTAAATTTAATTAAGATTTAACTACTTGCTGAATTTAAACTTGTTTAAAGAATTTGACAAAACCATCGCCATTATAACATCTCCATGAGTACCCGGCATCACCACAGCAAATTTGGCTTAAATCAGTCTAAAATCTAGAACATAAATTATGTTAACCCTTTACCCAACAAACCGGCCAAAACCGGCCAAATAAAGATTCAACAGCCTAAAATATCTTCGGTCTGTCTCAATAGAACCATACAAATATGGATATAATTGGAACCGTCTCCTTGACCACATTGTGATAGTTACAGTTATGCCCTGTGCCAATGCATTCTCTTATATATGCGAGTCGACCATAGGTCGCCTCGCATATATAAGAGAATGCATTGGCCTAAAAAAAACTTTTTACCATTTTTTCTTACATTCTTTAACAATTTTATAATTTTTAATGTGTTAAGCCAATGCATTCTCTTATATATGCGAGGCGACCTATGGTCGACTCGCATATATAAGAGAATGCATTGGCACAGGGCCGTTCTGTTGGGTAAAGGGTTAAGAGCAGATACTCAGCTATCTAAATTTTCTGAGAACACATAATTTTTACTTAACAGCATATAAATCACAATTTTCACGCCAAAAGTGATTCTAAAGTAATTATTGAGACCTCAATGATTCTCCAATGTTAACAAAATAATGCATCTGGTTGTTGTGGCAGACAGCCCTGTGGAATATCTTGTACCTCTGCGTTACTAATAACCCACATGTGTCATGTCTGTGTCGCAATTTGAGCTGTTTGTTTATAAATAAACTATGGCCCAGAATGGCTTATGATTACTAACAATCCAAATTCTCAATCTTTGTATTTTCATAGAGATCAACGTTGCCCCCAACTGTGAATCTGTCAGTCAGGCCTTTAAAAATAAATACCTGTTTTCGCAGGCAATTACATGGGAAACTGAATGAGAGAAGGATGATTATTAGCTCACAATGAGACCAAGTCTCTGGTTGAGCTATAGTCATGACTCCTCGTCAGGGTTCGCGATGCCGATCGCCAATTTAGCAAATTGAAAATGAAATGGCTCCAAAAAAATCCCGATTGGCTACATAAATTAATAGCACCTAGCTTTTGGCTATTGATACCCACTGGGTATATAATAAAGCTAGCAGTCAATCGGTCAGAAACAAAACATACATTGATATCTGGTATCGACATAGCTAATAGGGTCCTAATAGATTCGCAGCTAATGTCAGATCGACTTATTATATCGCTGTGGTGAATGGGTTTCGAATTTCAACTCGACAATAACACTGAGTACGGTTATTGACTCCAATTTGACAAACATTAGCGAAACAAAGGGCTTCCTGAAGTCTCGATCGTAAAGGAAACTGTGTATTGATAGCAGGTGTTACGTAAATGATCATAAATATGTCCTTCAGCTTTCACAAACTGTGACATACAGCGAATATTAGATTTCGACAACAATGCATCAGACACACAATATCCTTCTAAAATGAAGAAAGTTTCTGATTTTTTCGGACATTCAGACATTACCGATAGTCCAAATAAAGTAGTTGATTTAACATCGACGTATGTTACACCACCTAAATTGAACAACATACCAGCGTTGAAGCCACGAGAACGCCACAAAAAGCTGCATGTTCGCCAAAAGGAAAATTTCGAAATGAGTGGAAAATATATCGCGAATGGCTATCATTCGATGGTAAAAATATTGTTATGTTCTGACACCCAAAAACATTCGTCTGAAAAAAGTAGCAACAGAAAGTATAAAGTGGCTCTAAAATTAATGTAATTGGCAACAGTGTTGGCACCTGGGAAATTTGAATCAGCGAGAACCCTGCTCCTCGTCCGTCGTTCGAGAAACCCTGCTCCTCGTCCGTCGTTCGAGATTCAGATTTGTTCAAATGGGGTCACCGCGTCAAAAAGTGGCAGAGCTAGGGACATAACTCTTTCCATCCATAGTAATTCTTAAAACATCTTCTTCTCAAGAACCAACGGGGCTATTTAGCTCATATATATTGGTATGGAGGGTCCTTGGGTGAATTGTATAGATTTTTTTATTCAAATGGGTTCACATGGTCAAATAAGGGTGGAGTCAGGGACATAACTTGTCCATCAATTGTAATTCTTAAAACGTCTTCTTATCAAGAACTGTGAGACATAGTCAGCTTATGTTTGGTATGGAGAGTCCTTGTGTGACAAGGTTTCAGATTTTTTCAAATGGGGTCACCAAGTCAAATAGGGATAGAGCTAGTGGCATTACTTGTACCATCTATAGTAGTTCTTAAAACACATTCTTCCCAAGAACCACCCGGCCTATTCAGCTAAAATTTGTTATGGATGGTCTTTGGATGACCGTGGTTCCGATTTGTTCAAATTGGATTACTGGGTAAAATAGAGGCGGAGCCAGGGACATAACTCTTTCCCTCAATGGTTATTATTAAAACGTCTTCTCAAGTCCCAAGCAGCATTTTTAGCTTATATTTTGTATGAAGGGTCTTTGGGTTACTAGTATATTTATTGTGGATCTCCAGTTTGGAGAAGAATATGTATAGTTCATGTAAATATAACAACAATATACAAAGTCGTGGGTTAATAATGTGATTATTGTCCTCGAATCACTTGGCACAAGATGAACAGAAATGAAGCAGTGTCGATAATTATTTTGTCCATGTGTTGTTCTATTTCCACCGGGTACTGCATGACGTAGGTGCCGAGTATAAATGCACAAATTTCTATATCGCTTAACGAGTCTATATACAAAAAGGCGGCAACGCCGTATTGGTCAGTTATGCAATCCAGATAGTCGTTCCTCATGACGACAGAACAGGGTGAATTACAGTGGCGAATTGCGTGTATTAACTCACAGTTATATGTATTTATACATGCACAACGTGTAAAATTGTTACTGTATGTTGTCTTGTTTAGCAATAAGGCAAGATTTCGCAGTTGTTTATTATATCGTGGGTAATCTCGCAGGATTCTCCAAATGTTCCAACATGATGCTTAGTCCATGAGCCAGGACCGAGAATGGTACCATTTTGGTGGGCAAATTCTATCAACATTTTTTTCAAAGCTTATAATCTGAAATTCATCTGAGTGCTGGGGCGCACTGTGGCAGTGTAGCTTAGTGTGCAAAATTTGTGTTTCCATGGCAACGAAGGGTGTTTTTGGCCAGTTTTCAAAATATACTTATAATGGTCTACTACTAGAAAGTTTAATGCAGTAACTCTATCCTTACACTAATATGGGGTGACATCCTTGGTGGGCTTTATTTTGACGCGGGGATTTCACCTCTAGAGGTCAAGGTCACACACAAAGGTCAAGGTCATTCACCAAAAATATTAGCTTTTTTCATATCGGGTCTTATATTTTCTACCCACTGATTTTATATATCAGTTTTGAATACGTTATCTTTGCTCCTAAATAATCTGTAGCGTATATGCTACATGGAGAAATTCGTTATTGTCGAATAAGACATGTCATTCATGAGATATATGTCTTTAAACTTAGTCCAGGCGCTTGGTGCATGGAAATGTAAGAATTGCACAAATATTGATAAAAGCATGAAACATCCACATATGTTCCTTGGACCGTACTGATCATTTTCAGAATAGAACGCATTGAGATTTGGCCCTGCTTAGCAACGGTTGCTAGGCAACTACCCGAAAGTATAAACATGCTCATATAAGAATGTATTACAGTATTTCATTCAACTTCAGTTGTTCTGAATTGAATATTTCAGGTATATTTGTGACATAGGATGAATTACAAAGACTTGTGACCTTGTTTCCTATAATAATGTCAATGACAACCGTTTCTATGCAGCTACACAAACATTAAATATTTATAACTCCACCAAGGGTACCCCGAGTCCCCACACCAAATTTTGTTTAAATCGGTCCTGATAAAGAAAGCTATGGTATCTAATTTAAAAAAAAAATGTTTCAACATTACATACGACATGCTATTAACAGTGGACTAGAAAATCTTTGCTGCTTTACACAGCTGAATATATCGCTCTACAGATGGCCTGAGGTCATTATAAATGTTATAGGTTTAATATAGATGCCAAGGTTCAGCATAAACAAAGCCAGTGATTAGTTGACAGCTCTGCTATATAATTGATATTAATAGGTCAGCAGTGAGGTGTCTTATCGTGATGGCTGTTGTTGGTATAATTTGATACATTATCATTCTAAACTTAAATTGGCTCTATTAACCCAAGTATTCCATGTCCGGGTCACCTTTCACATTTAATCCAAAGCTGCGCTGGTGCAGCATTACCTATCATGTGCCAGTGAATTATCTTATATTTACGACTGACCCGTACAATCCAATAAGTTGTGTTAAGTACATCTGTCTATAGTAGTACATAACACTATACTCTATAATTCAACATCAACACTCTAATTTATGATTCCGATCATAGTAATTTACAATCGCCAAGGGATGGGTTAAACATCTGCCAATCGTGATCGGCCTCTCGTTTTCTGTTGCTGATATATCGTCACTGGTGGGTGTATATGTATACAGGAAGTAGATGTCATGGCTGGGGAGTGACCATATGGCCAATGGTTGAGGGAATATGTATACAAGGTGTGACCGTATGGTCACAAATGTAGCGTATGAGTATACAGTATGAGGTGAACATGCAGGTATGGGGTGCATGAATGGCCCTGTGTACAGAGTATAAGTATATATTGAAGGGCTGTGTCGCCATGGATACATGTATACAGGGAGTGGCCTTATTGCCAAATGGTGGAATGAATATGTATACAGGGGGTGACTGTATGGTAAAACATTTGGTATATGATTGTCACGGGTGAGATGTATATTCAAGCCTGGAGTGTATGAATGACCGAGTTTGCGGGGTATTGGTATATATAAGGGCTGTATGGCCATTGGTGGGGTGTATATCAATATATTTGGAATGACTATGGTTATGGGTGTGGTGTATATGTATATCTTGAGTGGCTATATATATGGCCATGTGTGTGGCAACTATATATATATACGCTTCCTAACTCTCGGTGAAAGGGCTTCCTTTTTAAGGATGTCCCCGTAGCCGAGGTGGTTAGGTCGTGGATACGATCATCACAGTCTGGGCTAGACGAGGTTGGCGCGGGTTCGAACCCCGGCATGGATGAAAATCGGGACCGGTTTTCAAGCTTGATTTGGTTTGAGGAACATCTCAATGTACCATTCCGATCGACACATGGCCATTTCGATAAGAAATGAGAATTTGTTCACGCAAATATGAAGCAATGAACACTCATACTGAGTCCGTGCCTCCATAACTCTGACATATATATATATATATATATATATATATATGGAGTGACTCTATGGATATGGGTGTGATGTATATATTGAGAGGCTATATGGCCATGTGTGTGGCGAATAGGTATACATGGGTGACCGTTGGCAAAAGGTGGTGTGAATATGTATACAATGAGTGACTGTATGGTAATATATTTGGTGTGTGTGATTGTCAAGTGATGTGTATATAGAAGGGCTGTATGGCCGTTGGTGGGGTGTATATATATATACTTGGAATGACTATGGTTATGGGTGTGGTTTATATGTATATCCTGAGTGGCTATATGGCCATGTGTGTGGCGACTATATATATATATATTTGGAGTGAATCTATGGCTATGGGTGTGATGTATATGTATATATTGAGAGGCTATATGGCTATGTGTGTGGCGAATATGTATACAGGGGAGACCTTTGGCAAAAGGTGGTGTGAATATGTATACAAGGAGTGATTGTATGGTAATACATTTGCTATGTTATTGTCATGGGTGAGGTGTATTTTCAAGCCCGGTGTGTATGAATTACCGAGTGTGCGGGGTATTGGTATAAAGGGAAGGACTTTATGGCCATTGATGGGGTGTATATGCATAAATGGAGTGAATCTATGGTTATGTGTGTGGTCCGAATCTATGGTTATGTGTGTAAGACCGAATTTGTCCCCTATTTTTGTTGGGGAATATTTAGTCATATTAAGTAAACAATGGTTTGGAAGGGTCGGGGCAAGGGAATCATTTATCTCAAGAATAGTGATTTTCGGGATCTAAATTGGGAGGTAGGTTTGAAAAGTTAAACTTGGTAACGATAAAATGTGTTAAAATGTAGTCTGTTTATTATACGGATTGAATAAAGAGCGTTTACTTCACATCTGTGCGAAACACAGAAAACAGCTGAAACTCGCTCTGATTATGCTTAGATTTTGTTGAGTATGTATAGGTATTTCGTGTCTTCATCGACCTATATTATCCCCACTACAATATACACCAGTATTGAGGTTCAAATGTGCCATGTCCATTCAGATGGTAAATATATATTAAAATGAGAAATCAGTTCCCACCTACATACGATAATATAACTAAACGGTCGTATTAAAATGTGCAATACATCGATAAATCCACGATATATTGATGCCCTAGTACCAAGGGTTGAGACAGGGACGTGACAACGGGGGTGTCTCAGCCCCCCCCAAACTTTGGTCAAATGTTCAACAGTTGGAAATATGATATACTTGACAAAACATTTGTTGGAAATTTCACACCAACAATAGGTTGAAATTGTTCCCGTAGTTTAATATTCCATCAATTTATTAGTGGAGAATTTGTAGTTTTTAGACCAACATTTGCATATTTTCCTATTTTTGGTAAAACATTTGGACTGAAATGGCTATCCTTCCCCATTGGCCAGTCAGAAACCGATAATTCATTTAAGAAAAAAACAAATCGGGGATTGTTCAGGCCCAGATCTACACATTTTCTTGTACTGGTCGGTCTAATGGATTATACCCACCCCGGCTAGTGACAAAAAGATTCATTTAGAATTTGCTACCATTCAGGCGGATGTGGGGGACCAGTTGGGAAAATCAAAGTCCAACAGGATGGGGAGGGGTGAACATGGGGTGTATTTAGAAGGTGGACGCCCCTCGTAACGCGGATACAATCTATAGAAACGTGTCTGCAATAGGTCGAGACTGCGTTATAACACCATCTACTCACTCTGTCAACCAGAACCTCTCATTAATGTAGTGAACAACGTTGTTGGTGAAAAAAGTGCTAGAAGCCGCCTCGAGAATTTGAACATAGAACCTGGTTTTAAATGACAACTTTATCGATGCATGATGTGTGCCCATGAAATCTTGCAATAGATAGGTTAACGCATAGCTGACTGGAATTACATGTAATTCATGAACCTTTGAGTGAGAAATCGTAGTGAAAGGTTACCTGTCAATGGGACACATCTGCCCGTTCTAAATCGCTATTGCTTTATGAGCTGCATTGAAAGTACCCAAGTAACCACGACGATGTTCATCGATTTACCCGTACCCGTTCACGTGTATTTTGTTGAATTCAATGCAACTACATGTATGGGCACAATAGCAGGTATTGATAAGTGGACCATGAATGAGACCAATTATCGATACACATATAGTGCAAATGTAAAACATATTATGTCTTATAAATGCCTGATACACTTGCATTCTTTCACTGTGTCACGATGTGTATTTACATGTTTTGTGGCAACCGACGTCAAATACTTATTTCGTTATTTTTTTGTAAAGAGCCCCGAACCCCATCCGCGCCATCAAGATAGAGACACCTTTGCTAGTTCTAAAAACCACACCGTTACATTTCTGGTAAATATTATCTCTATTAGTCATATAGCTATAGATGGCCTCATTATTTTCTAAAAAATAGTGGACATGCAGACAGACACATATTCGAAAATATACAGATACTAGATAAAAACCAGCTGTGTCATTATATTGTATCCTTCAATCACAGGCCTAAAATGTTATGTTAATATAAATATAAATAAAGAGCGTTTGCTTCACTTCTATACGAAACAAAAACCAAAACAGCTGAAAGTCGCTCTGACGAGGGTAAGGTTGTGTAGAGTATAAGGTGTGTATATCGGTATTTCGTGTCATTGTCGACCTATATATCTCCACCACTACAATATAGAACAGTCTTGATGTTCAAATGAGCCATGTCCGTTCAAATGGTAAATATCTAATCTATATTAAAATGAGAAATCATCTACCACCCACATACGATAAAATAACTAAACGGTTGTATTCAAAAGTGTAATACATTCACGATATGTTTATGATCATGCACAAAGGGTCGATACAGAGACGTGACGAGGGGGGGGGGGGGGGGGGGGGTGTTTCACTTCAACTGTTGTAAAATTGTTCAACAGTTGGAATATTCATATACCTAGCACGTCAGTTGGAAATTTCACACCAAAACAAGGTTGAAATTAATCTGGCAGTTTGATTTTCCCAAAAAATTATTAGTTGGGAATTGTTATTGTTTCAGACCAACATTTGCATATTTTCCTCCTTTTGGTAAACAAATTCGGACTGTATTGGCCAACAGTTGGAAATTTTCCAACCTTAGGTTTGAAATATCCAACAAATGAAAAGCTTGGGGACAGTCTATAGAATGATGCTAGGATTATCAATTTTCATATTCAGATTTCAAAACGTTCTCACGCCGGACCGAACCATGGTCGACCCGGTGTATCCTGGTCTCTCCCCATGCAGTGGCCCGTCAAAACTGATAATTAATTTAAGAAAAACAAATCAGGGCGTGATTTGCCTGGCATTAGAGCACTATATGTTATGATTGTGCAATTTCCATGTTCAGATCTACAAATGCTCTTATATTAGTCGGCACAGTGGAACCCTCCCACAACAGGATTTGTGGTAACAAGACTACTGATCCATTTAGAACAGACTACAGTTCAGGCACGTGGAGGAACAGTTGGGGGAATCAAACCCAACGGGGGTGCACAATTGGAATTACGCAAGGCTCAATGGGGTGTATAGTTGGGAATTTGAAGCTGGACACCCGCTCTCAACGCGGAGACCCTCTATAATCACGTCCATGGGCCGAGACGGCGTATAGCACCGTCAACTCACTCTCATGCATAATCCGAATAAACGCTCGCAAATTACTATTTCCTTGGCTTTGTGGCGTAACATATATTTTATTCGAATAGAGGAACCCACACATCAAAGCTAAGAGTGATCAGATATCGATTTTTGAAATCTATTATTTTTCACCACCGATAATTTTTAGAGGCCCAGTAAACAATCGACGAGAAGACTGTCTAGGACCAAATTGCGGATGAAGATGTATAACTCTAAAATCAAGTGTTTTTTTCATTTAAATAAATGTTGATAAATAACAGGTTTTGGGCAAATGTATACTATAGTTGACTGTGGTTAGCATTATTTGTGTTGGAATCTGATGACATGGGGACCATTGAATTAAAGGTTCGAGTAATTTTAATCATGACATGTCTTTACTGGAGTGAAGATAGTTGTTAGTGAACAAATTGGCGTTCCGTAGTTATCTAAGTGCAAGAAGCCGCCTCGATACTTTGAACATAAAACATGGCGTAAATGACAGATTTATCAATGAGATTTGCCCATGAAATCTTGCAATGAATACATTAATGCATAGCTGACTTCTATTTCATAGAATTAATGTACTTTTGAGTGAGAAAACTTTAGTGAAAGATTACCGGTCAATGGGATACATATACCCGTTCCAAATCCCTACCGCTGTATGCACTGCATTGAAAGGACGCAAGTGAGCGTGACGAATTTCACGGATTCACCGGTACCCGCGCGTCGGACGGATATCGCAAACCCGCTAGTGTCATTGACATGGGAACTATATTGTATCTGGATATATGACCCCTCAGCTAGGAACGGCCCCCTCTAAAAAGTTTCCACTATAACCAAGAAACAGATAAGTGCAGTATCGTGCTTTAGTTGATGTCACAAATCGTGTTTATTTTGTTGTGATTGTATCTCAAGGGTAATGTATCATGAATCATGTATTACCACAAAGTTATGCATGATGATGGGGATTGCTTTCATGACTAACCCACTAGAGGTAGTGGAATATGAGCCCAATTATAAAAACTAGACCAAATATTACCCTTTTCCAATGACATTGAGTGTAGCAATTGACCTTGACCATATAGGGCATATAGCCCAGTTCATTGATGGATCCTTAATGGCAATATGAGTTCACATCATTTCTTCATACGCAATTAGGTTCAGGTTTCCAGCAGTTGGATTTTCAATAATAATATTTGATGCCGTTGCCATGGAAACCAGATTTTATCTCGACAGTTTGTCAAACATCTCACTGGGCATCCCCCAAAAGGTGTCCATTATAACTACGGAACACATATGTGAAGTTTCATGATTTAGTTACTAAAGTTACAAAATTGCAGTTATTTTGGTCTTGATGGTAATGCATCGTCGTTTATGTACTGGTCACAAAGTTTAGAGGTAATGCATCGTCATTTATGTAATGGTCACAAAGTTTAGAGGTCGTTATCTCATGACTGGCTCGTCAGTTGCAACCATAACACAGTTCTCCGTGTAGCCTATATGCTCTAGATTATTTCCGAGTAAAGATAACGTATTCAAAACTGATATATAAACTTATTGGGTAGAAAATGTATGACCCGATATGAAAAAAGCTAATATTTTAGTCAATGACCTTGACCTTTGTATTTGACCTTGACATATATTGGTGAAATCTCCAGTGTCAAATTAAAGCCCACCAAGGATAGCACCCCATATTAATGCCAAGATAGAGTTACTGCATTAAACTTTCTTGATAGAGACCATTATAGGCATATGTTTTATACCGGAAAAAACACACTCCGTTGCCATGGAAACAAACATTTTCCACACTAAGCTACACTGCCCCAGTGTGCCCCCACATTTCATAAATCTTTTGGTAGAATTTGCCCACCAAATTGGTACCACTTTCCATTTTTGGGGAGTCTGGCTCATGGACTAGCTGGGTCTCCGTGTACAATTTTAAATACATCGAGGTTTCTATCGACGGACACAGATCGGCACCATTCTCGATGATAGTTCTGTCTGACTGCTGTCTGCACAAGATTTTTCCAAGAAGATTTCGTTGGGAATATTCCAGTTTTCACGTATGTTGTTAGGACATGATACAGGCCGGGTAATAGCGATTTAATATTTCAATGATATCCGGGACGAATCCAGTTGTTTGACGAGCGAAAATGGTGTGCTGGAAAAATTTCTGGAGAAAGATCGTAAGAGGTACCTGGTGTCCTTGAGGCAGATGGATCAGTTCGGAGAGAAAATATAGTTTGTTGATGTGTATCTCCGTCTCAAGCAGTATTAACCCAATGAGACTCATCGCAACGTTAGTCGGGGTCCGAGTCGGGAGCGTTTGGATGTGTTTGACACATAATCGGTATGCCTTTTCCATTGAATATATGACAGTGTTGTTTGTGATATTCAGCAACTGACAACCATATAGAGCTTTTGGCAGCACGATTGATCCTAACAGATTTGCCATTGTTAGTGGTGTGCACGATTTGAGCAAACCTCTTCCAGCGATACTAAAGTACGATTTTCGTAACTTTTCCGAAAGAATTGAGCTCCGTGTTGTATCAGCTTGAAATTTGCACTGTTTGATTCCAAGATGAACACAGTTGTTGGATTCTGGAAGCGGTTGATCACCAAGAAACCATTGTCTATCGTTGAGTTTATCTTGACGTTTTGTCTCGTTAAATACAACAATTGTGCTTTTCGTCGTTGAGAAATTAAATCTCCACTGCCGACTGTATATCTGTAACAGATGTCGATGAGGCTATCAAGACCTGATTTCGTGAGTGATATCAGAGCAATATCGTCGGCCGCAGACGGCGAAGTACACGGAATTTCAGAGATGTGTAGGCCATTTCTAGATTTGGTCACAAAGTTTCCAGCAAATCATTTATGTACACAAGATAAAAAAAGGGAGAAGTCACTGCCCCTTGTCTTGTTCCTTGTAGAACGTCGAATGGTTCAGAAAGAGATCCGTTATATAGCACATGGCTTTTACAATATTGGTGCATATTTGTCACAAGTCGCAGAATTTGTCCATTGAAACCCATGTCATGAAGTTTTACCAGAAGGCCCTCGTGCCACACACGATCAAAGGCCTTCTGCGAATCCAAGAAGCACACATATGCTCGGGCATCAAGGTCATGGAGATACGAGATAGACTCTTGGAGAACGAAGGAAGTCATGAGGCAGTTCACACCTTTCTGAAAACCATGTTGTAATTTATTAGGGAAATTTGGAAAGTGACCGTCCGTGAGGAACCTGTTAAGCAGGATGCCTTCGAATACTTTGTACATAACTGGAAGCAGAGTGATAGCTCGATAGCTGTCATGAATGGCGTGTGGTTTTGGAGATCCCTTGTAGAGGGGTACGATGATACCAGCTTTTAAGCAGGGAGGTATCCACTCCAAGTCAATCATGCCGTTGTAGAGATGACAAAGAGCCGCTTTAAGACGTTCGCTCCCATTAATAATATGCTCATTCGCCACATTGTCTATTCCGCTTGATTTATGGCGTTTAAGGCAGGGGGGGGGGGCGGAAAAAAACTGCAGACACAGGGTGGGAAAAACTGTTTTCTTCGGTTAGGGTACCCCCCCCCCCCCAAACAGCAAAAACTGCAGTTTTTTTCCACCGACCATTTGCCCCCCCCCCCCCCCCCCAGAAAAAAAAATCAAATCTACCCCAGCCGGACAACAACTCGGTTTGACCGGAAACCGAAAAAAACACCGGAGCATACAATTCACGAGAAGGTGCTTGGTAACTTAGTTTAGATTATTATGACTAAAATGGTCATTGTCTACCAATAGAACGCAGATTTGTACCTCGTGATGTCATGACATGTACAAACATGTATATTGGTGATCGCAACGCTTTGTATGCACTTTAAAAATGACAACTAGTCATTACCTCGACTTTGAAAAAGATGCAAATGAGATGAGTGAGATACCAGCATATAACTGTTTTCTGATACCATTGGAGGAGAAATTGTTTAATACATGGGATAGTTCTGCAGTAAAAATTTGCCAGATAAGCGATCGCAGGGTAGAATTCTGCATTCGACTGGTATAGACAACGACATAGTCGGCATTATTAAGAGGGTTAATAGGGTCAATATCACATGTAAACCAAGACAGTGGTTATCCAAAATTGTTTTAGGTGGATTGTACTACTCATGTATATATGATTTGTATATTAAGGTTAATCCATATTCTATAAAATGAGAGAAAATTGAAGTTGTGAGTCTGAAAATACATATTTGGAAAAAAATTACATGCAAATTTTTTCCGACAACCCCCCCCCCCCCCTAAATGAATAAGGAAAAAGTTTACGAGTAAATTTTTGACGCCTAGGTACCCCCCCCCACCCCCCGGTACGTTGTGTCCCGCAGTTTTTTTCCGCCCCCCCCCCCCTGTTTAAGGTTCTTTAAAACTGAGTTCAGTTCTGTGATAGTTATCCGTTCACAGAATATAGTATAGTTTAGTTTGTATGTGATACGTCGAGGAGCTGTTCGAGGCGCGTTCGTACGACGACTTCGAATTCAGGATCACTATGCGCATTCGGAGTGTACAGGTTCTTGCAGTAGGATCCCCATGCTGACAGAATTTTAACTGGATCACGAAGTGTGGTGTCGTCGAACTTCATAACCGAACATAGACCATTCGGGCGTGATCCTTCAGAGTTCGCCAAAACTGTGAACTATTTGTCCTAGCACAAAGTTCAAGTTGATCAAGCGAGTCACGTTCTGTCTTCCGCATACACGAGCGTAACGTTTGTCGGAATTTTCGCTTGGCATGTTTGTACTCAGTCTGGGATACCGCATCACAAGTATGTGGCCTGTCGTCACAAATCCAATCTCTGCGTCTCTCTTTCAGTAACTGATGCAGTGTTCGTAGTTCGTCGTTCCAGAATGATTTTGCGGCTTTATGTCTTGATTTGGTCTGTGTGCAGGAAACCGATGCATATAAGAATGCATCAATTATCTCGGAACATATGGTATCAAGATCACCAGTTGTCACGATTTCACGGTTAATCACATCAGATAGATAGTTGTCAAGGAAATTTTGGTACGATGTTATATCAATCGCGTCCCAGTTGAAGGAGAGTTTGCTTCGAGTCGGTGTCAGATGCAAGTGGTCGGGTGGAAGTTCAATACAACATGTCACAGGCAAGTGGTTGGACGTATTCAGTTCATGGTCACTGAGAATAGCACAGTTAAATATGAGATCTTCTTGGTCCATTGGGAATACGATATGGTCGATACGGCTTGGGGAAGCCACGGCTGCTGGTGGGTAAAAGGTAAATGCAGGACCGGTACACGGCCATTTGGTCGTGACCGAGGAAAGTTCTTCACGCTGCAGAAGTGAAGTTACTAAAGCTGATCTGACGCCATGGCCTGCTGGGATATGTTGTTCTGTTGAACGACATAAATGTACATTGAAGTCACCCATAGTAATAACTGGCCCGTGTGAAGAAAAGAGCGTTATAAGATCGAAGACAGATTCTACGCATTCTTTGAAGAAATCACCGCCATGGTTTGTACATGGAAGATATACTTGAAGAATAGTCATAACAGCTGACTGACTGAGTCTCAGTTGGATGCCAACACAACGATCGATTCCAGTATCCACAGCTACACACTGATCTGCGATACGTACGTTGATTGGGGGAGCAATACCATCACGAGTAAATGAACCACCAGAACTTGTATTAATAGTTCTTCCGGGTTTTGCAAGAGCAATATATGAGTCATTTAAGAAGTTCATAAAAGACAAGTTCTCTGTGTTAAGCCAATGCTCGGACTGTATATTGAACATCACAGCTCATAAATTTGGAGCTAATTGACAAAGAAAATAGAATGAAAGAAAAAAATCCCCTCCAAAGAAATAAAAAGATAGAATTAAAAAAGCTTTGTCGCATCCAGAAGTGTATAGCTTTGCATATAATGTCCCGATCGAGAGAACTCTGTCTGCATGCACTCAACACTACTTGAGGATATGTACCTACTGCAGTCATTGGTGAACTTTAATACATGTATCGCTGCTGTTATCTTATTACGCCCTATGGGTGTATGCTATAACAGGCTGATATGGCCGTGTCGATGGAGCTATGGGGATATCTCCACCGAACAATACATTTCGGGTTTCACGGGGTGCGAGTTATTTCGATAAATATCCAACAAACTGTTTATCTGCATACGCCAAATATTAAGACAAATCAAAAAAGCGGAACGACGGTAAACGGATGTCTCATTGTTGCAGTATGTAACTTTTATGACCGCGTTAACTGTTTTCGATATTTAGGTGTGAACAAATGGCTGGGCTAATCTGGAAGATTTTATTGCGGGAACACAACGCATAATATAACAGCTAACATTGCTGATGAAGTATGTCTCAGTTGGAATGTAGACTAAATGTCGTATTGCGAAGTATCGGGTGTTTATTTAATCCGATTAGTAGATTTGTTTGGTCCGCATTTTGGAGGCTTTCTGGTGAGGTGAATGAGAAACTTGCAGTATAAGCCGTAGTTGTTCTAATAATTTGAAGGAGTATTTATTTTAACGGAATTCTGAGGTGGTGCATTCATGAAAGCAATATATTTTATATTTAATTTATATATATGCCTAATAATATGATCTTGAGGGCGTTACCATTTCTGACTATAGTTTTCTTGTTTTCTCTGTTGTCGTACGAGCACCGGTACCCGCCGGCCTATGAACATTGAGGAATCACGCGACAAAAGTATTCGGAATCAAGTGAAGGATTAGGGGTTACATGCGCGTAATATGGCTCGGATCTACCCTGTGTTAGCCCCCCCCCCCCCCCCCAAACACACTCTCTCTCTCTCTCTCTCTCTCTCTCTCTCTCTCTCTCTCTCTCTCTCTCTCTCTCTCTCTCTCTCTCTCTCTCTCTCTCTCTCTCTCTCTCTCTCCCCTCTCTCTCTTTCTCTCTCTCTCTCTCTTCTCTCTCTCTCTCTCTCTCTCTCTCTCTCTCTCTCTCTCGATTTCTCTCTCTTTCTTTCTTTCTCTCTCTCTCTCTCTCAGCCATTGGCATTAGGGTTAACCATTTGTAGTGAAGTTTGAATTTTGTGGTGTGAACTGACATTATATTTAGTGCAGTAATTCTGACACTAGTTAAGAAAACAACAGATTTAAAGGCGAATTCACTGCCTGTCGGATATGAATTTTTGGCATAAAAAGTTACCCCAAATGTCAATGTTTCAAATTCGGGACCTGGGCATTATATTGTGAACCGCATACACTAAAACATTGCTATGAGTCCTATGGAAAACATTTACACCATTGAGTGTAACCTCAATTCCATGTACAGTCACTTTCGATATCAGCAAACACTATGCAAGAGAAGTAACTCTATATTATATGTACGTATAATTCGCGTTGTTTCTGATTTGGAAACAATTAAGTTCTTCGTACGTAACGTTACTGTCAGTATATTCCACCAGGAGTTGGGAGAGTGTCTCACGTCCAAGTTGGATACCACATGCTCGAACCAACACCAGAAATGTTGAAAATTATAGGTTGAAAATAAGTTGAGATATTACCGAAACTTTAAATATCAAACAAATATTTGGTGTAAAATATGTTGTTACTTTTTTTTAGATCAGGATAGAAAATAGTTTCCTACTTTAAGTGAATCATGCATCCATATTAAGCTGGAATGTCCCAACGAGTTGCAAGGTTTTATTTAGCAGTTGGATACTTTGAACTCAAGCTATTGGGTTGCAAATGAAGTTTCACAAAATTGGAAATAGTTTTCTTTACGGGTCCACGGGGGCAGGTGGTGGAGTTTGAAATTTAAAGTCGGCACCACAAGGAATACTTTGTAGCTATGACCTTGCAGCTATGACTCCAACTAAGACTATGATGTCACCAAGCAAGTACACACGAAAGCATGAAGTGTTACAGTGCGATAAGATCCACATGTCGTGGTGATATGTGAAGTTTGATGCAAATAGGCCGATTAAAAGTTATGTTAATGAAAGTTTTATGTAATTTTACGCCTTCGGCGCATAAGACAGAGTCCGGCGTGATGGCGGCTAGCTCTATGAATACCGAACACAAGTTCAAATAAACCGTATACAAGGGAAATATATGAAATAAAGTTGATAATGATATGTGTGTATATGTAAGTTAGTGATATGTGAAGTTTGGTGCAATTTGGCCGATTGAAAGTTACGTTATTTGTAGGTTTATGTACAATATTAGCTGTCGGCACACAAACCAGAGTTCGGCAAGATGGCGGCTAACTCTATGAATACCGAACACAAGTTCAAATAAGGCGTATATAAGGGAAATATATAAAATAAAGTTTGTACTGATGTGTATTTATATGTAAGTTAGTGATATGTGAAGTTTAATGCAATTTGGCAGATTAAAAGTATAGTTATTTGTAGGTTTATGTACAATATCGGCACACAAACCAGAGTTCGGCAAGATGTTGGCTAACTCTATGAATACCGACCACGCATGAGAGTAGATGGGCGCGAAGCGCCCGGGATGGTCGAAAAGATCGAGTGACCTTCTCCTTCACCCCACGGTTTGTTGTTATTGGAGATATTGTACATAGAAAATCGTCATGTTTGAACACGGCAAAGGTTGAGTTGAATTGAATTGAATGTTGTATGGGGAAGCGCCCACGAGCTTTAATATGGGGTATGGTGGTATGGTGGAGTCCCGAGGTGTCCCTTTAACGATTTTGTAGTTGCAGAGCGAGTCATATGTGTGGCGCTGAAATGAAGAACGGGGCCCGTGTTCTGATGATAAAATGTATTAGTTTTGTTAGTTAGTTAAAAGTATGTATATGTATAGACGCAAGCAGAAGACAATGGACCGGGAGGGTGCAGCACGCACAGAGCGAGAGCGAGACGCAGGGAGAACTAGAATGCACTCAGCGAGATGCCAACGTGCGCAAAAATGTAATACAAAATAATTTAAAAAATAATTTCACTGTATTGTACTTACTTAATTTATTTTATTTAATTTAATTTAATGTTAGCAAAAAAAGACAATTACAATCTTCAATAATTTTATTTAGGGGATAACAGTGTGGTGTTTTGTGATTTCGGAAAGGTACATGGCGAATATACTGTGGCAAATTTAGTTAATGGGCGACGGCGGAGCCGAGCCCATTAACGGGTATTTGCCACAGTATATTCGCCATGTACCTTTCCGAAATCACAAAACACTACACTGTTATCCCCATTCTAATGCTCTTCGAACTTAAAAATGTTATTTAGACAAACAAATGGCTCGTAATTATCAACGAAATGTGCGGCCATAGAAAACACTCAGCCAATTCACGACTTTATATTTTAAATTTAATGCGCTAGATAAAATATAGTCCCCAAATTACCATCGCTCTCATCGTTAAAAATACTGATAAACATGAAAAATTGCCACCTCAAATAGAAATAAATATGCACAACAATTAGTTTCTGCATGTACCTCATGTCTTTTTCAGATGTTTACCACTTACAAATTGCGGTTTTGATTTTACCGCGATCTTGAAGTTGAATTGAAACAATGGGAAATTGTTTACTCAATGCGATGTATTTCACGCCGTGTCTGTCGCGGTTTCATGTCAATAAATTTGGTCAAATGATATCGAGACACTGACATTGGTGGGGTATAACGTTGTGGTGTTTTGTATTTTCTGAAAGTACATGTATACAGGGCGAATGTACTGACTGTCAATTTTCGACAAAAGCCACATCGCTGGTTTGTTTATATAGCAACGAGCTAGTAACGGGGGTCAGTGCCAAGGGCGTCAACTCTATAATCTACTCCGTAACGTCGCCGGCATGTATTGCGTAAGGGTGACGGCATGGAGTGAAATTGGTAGGGTGACACCAACGAATCTGACTGATCGCCATACTGTTGCGCGAGCGCACGTAATTACATGCAGATTGGGCCCAACAATTGCACTGAGAGAGTTTGCATTAGCTATCGCATGTTGTTGCATTTTTCTGTCCCGCCCTTCCTCCCCTACCAATGCACGGGCGTAGGTGAAAGCATATTTTGACAATTTTTTTTATATACAATGTTATTTAGATTTTTATTAGCTGAAATAGATCTGAACGGTAATGAATAAGACATGATATACATCTGTATATATAATTATTATACAGTAAACATATATACGCCTTATTACGTGCGCTCGCGCAACAGTATGGCGATCAGTCAGATTCGTAGGTACGTACGTTGGTGTTACCCTACCGATTCACTTATGAACTACTACCAGCTCACGGAAGAATATCTTATACTTTATATAGTAACAAACTGCCAATTGCTTAATCAAGTTATAGATTTCACCAACTGAACATTTAAAAATTCTATTTGAGTGCGTTTTGGAGCGCATCCTTTGATCTTTTAGAAAGTTGTTGCACGAAAATACGTTGTGTATGTTGACGTTTCTAAGGACGCTGTCACTAACAACGGAAACCAACATGGTCCTTTCTAATGATGCTCCATAACGTTGTTACGACCCAGTGACGTCACTCACACACTGCTGGAGGTTAACTGCTCCAAGTTCTTGTAACCTTTCTTCCTTGCATATTTTAAGTGTATCTGTCTAGTAGAGGATGCTTTATCTGTCTAGTAGACGGATAGAGGCGTTGTTTATCTGATGGGCTTTATCTGTATAGTAGACAGGGGTAGGAGTTGGATGAATAGGGGTATTCCTTATTCCTTACATCATATAAATAGGGGTATTCCTTATTCCTTCCCCTTCTCTGTTTTGTTTGTTCCCATAGTGTTCCCATGGAATATGCATTTTTTACTGCTATGATAATAATCCAGTTATACTTCCCTTACATATATCAATGTGATTACAATTTATTATATACTCATAAAATTATTGAAGATTGTAATTGTCTTTTTTTGCTAACATTAAATTAAATTAAATTAAATAAATTAAGTAAAATACAGTGAAATTATTTTTTTAATTATTTTTTATTACATTTTTGCGCACGTTGGCATCTCTCTGAGTGCATTCTAGTTTTAACTTGTGTTCGGTATTCATAGAGTAAGCCGCCATCTTGCCGAACTTTGGTTTACGTGCCGCCAGCTAATATTGTACATACACCTACCAATATCTAAACTTCTAATAGATCAAATTGCATCAAACTTCACATATCGCTAACTTACATATACACACACACACATCTTTATAACTTTTATTTCATATATTTCCCTTATATACGCCTTATTACGTGCGCTCGCGCAACAGTGTGGCGATCAGACAGATTCGTAGGTTGGTGTCACCCTACTCCGTTTCACTCCATGACGTCACCAAAAACGACGTAAAACCTCGTGGTGTTCTGACATTTTTACTGTGCCGCGTGTTTGCTATGTTTATTTTATGTGTTGTTTTCGATTATTTGTTTGTCGCCGATATCGCCATTTGTCGGGATTCCCTGTTTCTATATTTAAAACTGGCATGCTCGTAGTGAGCCTCGATTTCGATTTTTTCTCCCAGGTCAAAATACGTCAGAGTTATGACAAAAATAGATCGACCTACATTTTCTTCATCAGAACTCTACATCAAAGAGTCTATAGACTCCTTCGGGACCTACATAGACTCCTTCATTTTGGGTATTTTTACTTATAATTACGAAGTTTTATCATTTTTGGTTCGTGCGAAGACCTCTTTTTATCGTGCGGGGAAAGAGAGACATTCAAAACGCGATTTCGTAATTCGACGCAATAGGCTGAATAGCCTAATCTTCAGCCGAGTTCCGGGTCAAATACGACGAATGACGTAACACAAAACAAAACGCATTTGTTGACACAAACACCGTTTGAAGAGTTTATTATTACATAAAATGATCGTTATTGATTAATTATTGATTAATTATTGATATTTATTGTTGCATATTGGCTGCTATCAATATTTACACAAATTGTATTAATTATTTCTTATAATTGCTCCTTTGGTCAACTTTGACTATCGGAAAATGAAAATGAAAATATGCCGCTGAAAAAAATGTAATCGATATTAAAGTCTCATCCTTTCGGCAACATGGAATTGGTTTTAATTACTTAAATGATTAATATAGTAATTTGCATTTATCTGTGATGAAATGAGAAATGGTAATTTTTCTAACATTAAATTAAATAAAATAAATTAAGTAAAATACAGTGAAATTATTTTTTAAATTATTGTTTATTACATTTTTGCGCACGTTGGCATCTCTCTGAGTGCATTCTAGTTTGGACTTGTGTTCGGTATTCATAGAGTTAGCCGCCATCACGCCGGACTCTGACTCGGCGTGAAATTACATAAAACTTTCATTAACGTAACTTTTAATCGGCCTAATTGCATCAAACTTCACATATCACTAGCTTACATATACGCACACATCATTATAAACCTTATTTCATATATTTCCGTCTTTTAACCCTTATTACGTGCGCTCGCGCAACAGTATGGCGATCAGACAGATTCGTAGGTTGGTGTCACTCTACTCCGTTTCACCCCATGACGTCACCAAAACGACGTAAAACCTCGTGGTGTTCTGACATTTTTACTGTGCCGCGTTATTGCTATGTTTATTTTATGTGTTGTTTTCGATTATTTTTTTGTCGTCGATATCGCCATTTGTCGGGATTCCCTGTTTCTATATTTAAAACTGGCATGCTCGTAGTGAGCCTCGATTTCGATTTTTTCTCCCAGGTCAAAATACGTCAGAGTTATGACAAAAATAGATCGACCTACATTTTCTCCATCAGAACTCTACATCAAAGAGTCTATAGACTCCTTCGGGACCTACACAGACTCCTTCATTTGGGTATTTTTACTTATAATTGGGAAGTTTTATCATTGTTGGTTCGTGCGAAGACCTCTTTTTATCGTGTGGGAAAAGAGAGACATTCAAAACGCGATTTCGTAATTCGACGCAATAGGCTGAATAGCCTAACCTTCAGCCGAGTTCCGGGTCAAATACGACGAATGACGTAACACAAAACAAAACGCATTTGTTGACACAAACACCGTTTGAAGAGTTTATTATTACATAAAATGATCGTTATTGATTAATTATTGATATTTATTGTTGCATATTGGCTGCTATCAATAATTACACAAATTGTATTAATTATTTCTTATAATTGCTCCTTTGGTCAACTTTGACTATCGGAAAATGAAAATGAAAATATGCCGCTGAAAAAAATGTAATCGATATTAAAGGTACGGTTGGCCTTGGCGGTGGGTATCCTGTGAAAATATTTCCAACCGTCAAAAACCGCCACAAACAGAAAGAACATCAAAATGTAGACAGTCTTTGTCCGTATACAAATAAGAAATATCGCATAAACAGTATGTTATTGTCATATGGTTGACCACTGTTATGTAAACAAAAGCATAAAAAGTTACTTTTCTGATGTTTGTTTATATTATGATGGTAAACATAAAGAGCGTTCTTTGTGGGTGAATTCCTGATATGGAACTAATAAAGAGCGTTTATGCTATTTGTGTGTGATTAGCCAGTAGCATTGTGCTGTCTTCTGTAACACAATCAGGCTCTTGCTTAGGTACAATATAGTAGGTCTTTATGATAACATGCTGTTTACGCGATGGTCATGGTATATATGAACGAAACTGTATGCGTTTTACTGTTTTTTCTGTTTACGGTGATTGGAACAAATATGAATATTTTCGACAACCAAGGCCTCACGTGCCTTTAATATAGTAATTTGCCTTTTATATGTGATGAAATGAGAAATGGTAATTGTCTTTTTTTGCTAACATTAAATTAAATTAAATAAATTAAGTAAAATACAGTGAAATTATTTTTTTAATTATTTTTTATTACATTTTTGCGCACGTTGGCATCTCTCTGAGTGCATTCTAGTTTGGACTTGTTTTCGGTTGTGTTCCGTTATGTTCGGTTGTGTTCGGTATTCATTGTGACCCGTCGCGGTGTGATTATCGTTTCAATAATTACACTCAGTACACATGGGTTCGTCGAAAGAGTTGACCCTAATCGTAATTTCGCGTGGATTAGGTCAATCGCATTTCCGGTTATCTGAGAAATCAAACATTCATAATGTAAACAAACCACGGATCCACCAGCTCACAGTTTTAAAACCAAATAAAACAATAAATTATTGTAGATTATAAACTACCAACATCAAAGTATTCAAAATACGAATATAGTTGTATTATATATGTTGTTGACCGGGGAGTCGATAGTATTTTATTGAAATTACCAGTACATTTCTGGACGCTGCATGAGCTCTACGATTGAGATACTATAGATGGAGAAGCTTGACCATTTCATCCTGTTCATTTCCTCCATAAAATTTCAACGAAACTCGACGAGTAACGTCATCAGTTGCTTTCCGCGTTGACCAAATTCGCGTGAACCTAAATGTATCTCCCGTTTGTTCATAATTATATGTTCCTTTTCTATTCAATAACATAGTAGGATATATATGGATTATCAGATGCATGTGTGTTCTATGTACTCTTGTGATAACAATTAATTCTATATTTATTATATAACATGTTTTATTTTGTTTCCCACGGTAGTCTATACAGTACCGAAAAACATACTCTTTTTATTTTATTAATTGGAAAATAAAGCTTTGAGATATGTGTTGATCGTGCTGTGGTTGTGAGCATTCTCGCACCGATACGAACATAAATATAAGGCTTCATCAACCCTGGGGCTTGTATAGGGTTGTAGTAGAAAATGTCGGTCAACTTATTTTATTTTATTTAAAATACCAAATTTGGGGCATAATCCGTTTGTCATAAAAATTTCCCAGTTACATTGTGCAACTGACAAGTTTCGAGTGTTATCCAAAAACTTCCACCTCCGTATGAAATCGTCCGGAAATTAGATATAGGATACATACCGTTAGAAATTCTTTATGGGCCTACTTACCCTAATAAATCGGGAAAACCATATAATGATGATGTCAGTATAGGCTGTTAACCAACTAATTTTTACAGATAAAGCCAAACTGTTATCGCCACAACCTTACTATTTGCCAACCATTTGGAGATCAATTATTGTTTTTTCATCTTTTATTATTAAAAAAAATTGCAACAAAGCAATCAGTTTCAATTCACAGAGCAATGATTGGTAATCAAGGATACACCATAATCGGTCTAGGTAAATTCGCCCCGGGAACAATCGACTCGCGCGAATGTTAACCCTTCCCGAATTCATACTCCGGTTACTCGCCCACTTACATCTTTATCGAGAAATACAAGCAACACGAAACTAAGGGGTTGTTAGGATTTGTCCAATCAGAATCGAGGACGACGAAAGAGAAAAATAGAAGTGTAATTATATAACCATAAATATGAGAAGGTTCGGGAGAACGATGGTGGTTTTTGTTGATGCATGATCATGATAGGTTGTTCGTCGACCGATTTGGGTTGGTTCTAATCCCTAATATGAATCGTACGTGACACGTAGTGGAGCAACCACACATGCTGTGCTTCAAATTTGCCTTTTTTTCGGCGACATTTCGCCAAGAATAATTTATGTAACATCATGCAGTGATCACGACGGAGACGACATGCCAAATTGACAAGACGTGTCGTGGATTGTAAAAATTTGTCTGGATTATCGTTATGACTTCTTCATTTTTCGTTTTCATTAAGCTGCCCAACGAAATTGGTCTGAATGAAATTAATAGACTTAAATGACATGTGAATTCTTCGTAAGTTGTGAAGTAGTTACTTTCATTTTTATCGCGATGGTTCATTTCCAATTCCGCGTTTTTTGCAATCTCCACACGGTTGCTAACCGGAAGTCACGTGACAATTTCTCCAAAATCTATACCCGCGATCTTGAAAAATCACTGATGGATATAGAAAAAATGATATGACGTCATTCACCTGCCTTAGGTATAAACAACCTTGGTGGTTGCTATTACGAAAACTGAACCGGAAATTATCTACTTTGCGAAAGTTCTGGTCCCTCACAAGTTTTCACTTTGTCGGTAATTCGTGACGTCACAAAATCAAATATAGCCTATGTATGACCTCTCACGTGAGACATGGCCTCACTGTGGCTCGTTATGAAAATTTCACGCGAGTGACACAGTCGATAATTTGCATATAGCTTATAGGCCATCATATTATAATCCGTTTGCTGATCACGATCTTGGTTCAATTCCCGACAAATCCGTGGTTGTAATTCACGCGAAGGATAGATAACCGAATCGTGTATCTCGGTATAAACTTGTCATTTTTTTGTACTGAGGTCGAGGGGTTTCTACGCTCAGGTGAGTTCCCAGTTTAATTATTCCCATCTGTTATGGCATATAGCTGTTGAAAAAGGACGATAAACATCACGACATTTATAAGCGCGCTCCATTGCCGAACCATGCATATATAGAGGATCTACAACTCGTACCCAGTTTATAGCGGAATTTACAAAACGAGTCCAGTAAATTAGGTCTGGACCGAGCATTTGGCGAGGTCCAGACCTAATTTACTGGACGAGTTTTGTAATTTCCGCTATAAACTTGGGACGAGTTGTAGATTCTATTTATTACATGATCCAAAACATCTACAAAACATACTTAAATCAACAAATAGGACGCGAAAGTAACATCGGCTTCTATAAGGCATGCGATGACGTTTCACGTAACCATTCGTTGTTTGCCCGCGTACATTTCTTAAAGGGGTACTGTACACTAAGATAGGCGATTTTTTTATTTACTCCCATTGAAATAACTTTCAAGTTAGATTGTGTTCGTGTTATATGAGTTTCGTATAAACCTAATTTAGCGAAGAAAATATTGATCTTGGAAACAAAAATATTACGATTTCAAACTACGCGCCATGTTTTTGACCTTCACTGGAGAAGACGCAGGTCGCATGAAGAAGCGGAAGTTCATTGCTCACAGCTTCGATTGATGCATTCAATCTCTTCCATCGAACAATCTCACACCCTATAAAATACTTGACGCTTTATGACTCTTGTTTCTTTCTCCTTTTTTCCCGAATCGGTTATAACGGGCCTTCTTTTGCAGGTAACATGTTTTGTTTGCAACTCAATAATGTTCGCGAATGGCCGTCGATAAAAGACACGCAACATATGCGATTTCAAGAACGGTAACTCGTAATGGCATAATTCTCCATTTTATGACTCCAGCCATAAATGAATTTATATTAAATAATTCAATTTTACTTTTACGATAGCCTGTTAACCGGAACGTTTTCAGTAGACATCGTCGACTCAAATTAGTTATTTTATAATATAATATTCATATTAGATCGCTATTGTCACTGGGAATTTATTGAAATTGGGGTACAGTACCCCTTTAAGAAATAGTCCCAGATAAATAAAGACTCTTTGGCGCATTTAATGGCGTATAATTAATGACATAACTTTTCAAACTCTTCATTCATGATAGTTTGTTGGAAAAATATAGGAAGCCATAGTATTTTGAGACGTGGCGTACGGAATGTTAACACACGACAAACCGGAAGTCAAAGGTCGCCTGGCACTATTTCCTGTTATTAAACGAACGTTTAATATCACAATTTATAGAATGGGTTTATTGAATGGAATAAGGTTAGGATCATGTAATAAATATACTTATATAACAGGTTCTCGGTTGCAATACCAGAACACGCCAAATAGCCAGGCACATTTACCAGTATGTTAACGCATTATCATACACATGGACGTGCATAGCTAGAGGGTCTCACGTGCATGGAGGGTGTCCACCTTGGAATTATAACTGCACCCACTACCTCTTGAAACAGACCGAAATTTCCATTTATCGATTTGCATCCACCCAATTTGTGGTTAACACTTTCCAATTGGATGGATGGTGGAACCTTTCAAACTCTTGGAAATATCCAACATAACACCCCCTTATAAGGTTGGAAATTTTCCAAATGATGGCTATTATAGTTCAAAGTAGTACATAATGCGATCTTTTTGTCTAAAAACAACAGATTTCACACTATATATATACTGGACTGAAAATAAAACTATATTTCGAAACCATTAGATTTCCATCTAATGCGGTATATATCAGCTATGTAACTTGATAATTATTGAATTTTTCCCATATGTTTAGTGCGGGGGTATACACACAAATCCCTTGTCGTCACGTCACTGCTCATACATTTACACAACGTATAATAATCGTTAAACATGTCAGGTGTATGTGCCCGTGTGTGAACGTATCCATATACATCGTCAGAACGCATAAATATGCACATTGACCCACCCACGAAACCTCTCCAATTCTCTATTACTGGTCCAAGAAAACTAAGCATTTTACACTGCAGAATTCGCAACTACTGTAGTGAACTCAAATCAGATATGTACAACAATTGTATCTCTGATACCTCTAAATGCATATGTGGATACGAAGTCGAAGATGCCTTTCATTATTTCTTTGAGTGCCCCCTGTATGCAACCGAAAGATGCGAACTTTTCAACAAGATTGCAGCCCACCAATTTATAATATCTAACATTTCCTCCTTACTCACAGGGATATCATTAGAATCAAATCGACGCAATGAAATTCTTTTCCATTTTGTTTATTCATACATTTCGTCAACGAAACGATTTAATTAGGACCCATCTGTTAAAAATATTGGCGATCCTCCTGTGCGTTACAAATGTTGACTACCTCAGATGAAATTTCAAAAGCAGGATAGGAGTGACAGCAATCACAAACACACCACACATCATCTTGTATATACGTTATGTTCGTCATCTACGTTGTATTTGTTAAAATGTTAATGGGAGAGGGGCGGATGTAAGTTGTCAAAACTTGTGCTCCGATCCCTCTTGTAATATTATATTACATTAAAATATGTTTAAACAAAAAAACATGCACGTGACACATATTAAATACAATAATTTTAAAGGGACTCAAGGCCTGTGAAGTGGGTTCATGCAAATATCATCATATCATCGATAAGTACGTGAACAAATATAGATTGTCTTTATTCTTTTTTTCATCTCATATATATTTTGAAGACCTCTGTTTGTCTGTCTGTCTGTATGTTTGTCTGTATGTATGTCATTTATACAAATCTACGATTCTCGACCGATCGGGACGAAACTTGGTACGTGTATGTAGTTTGATCAGGCGGTGGACGTTGTCGTACTGGCGTGCCCGTGCGGCGCCCGCTTCGCGCATGCGCAGACGAGATCTCGGAAACGGGTGGAGCTATCGACTTGAAATTTTCTATGTGAATGTATCTTGCCCCGGATACGAATTTTATCGGGTCGCCGAGCCCGTGCGACGCCAGCTTCGCGCATGCGCAGACCAGATCTCGGAAACGGGTTGAGCTATCGACTTGAAATTTGGTTTTTGAATAGCCCGGACAACGTCGGGCTCATCGGCTAGTCTCATATATATTTTGAAGACCTCTGTCTGTTTGTCTGTCTGTATGTATGTATGTTTGTCTGTCATTTATACAAATCAACGATTCTCCACCGATCGGGACGAAACTTGGTACGTGTGTGTAGTTTGACCAGGCGGTGGACGTTGTCATATTGGCGAGCCCGTGCAGCGCCCGTGCAGCGCATGCGCAGACGAGATCTCGGAAACGGGTGGAGCTATCGACTTGAAATTTACTTTGTGAATGTATCTTGCCCCGGATACGAATTTTATCGGGTCGCCGAGCCCGTGCGACGCCAGCTTCGCGCATGCGCAGACGAGATCTCCGAAACGGGTGGAGCTATCGACTTGAAATTTGCTATGTCAATGTATCTTGCCCCGGATACGAATTTTATCGGGTCGCCGAGCCCGTGCGACACCATCTTCGCGCATGCGCAAACCAGATCTCGGAAACGGGTAGACCTATCGACTTGAAATTTGGTTTTTGAATAGCCCGGACAACGTCGGGCTGGGTAGAGCTATCGACTTGAAATTTGGTTTTTGAATGGCCCGAACAACGTCGGGCTCATCGGCTAGTCTCATATATATTTTTGAAGACCTCTGTCTGTATGTATGTCTGTCTGTATGTATGTATGTATGTATGTCATTTATACAAATCTACGATTCTCGACCGATCGGGACGAAACTTGGTACGTGTGTGTAGTTTGACCAGGCGGTCGTCGTTGTCGTATTGGCGAGCCCGTGCGCCGCCCGTGCAGCGCATGCGCAGACGAGATCTCGGAAACGGGTGGAGCTATCGACTTGAAATTTGCTATGTGAATGTATCTTGCCCCGGATACGAATTTTATCGGGTCGCCGAGTCCGTGCGACACCAGCTTCGCGCATGCGCATACGAGATCTCGGAAACGGGTGGAGCTATCGAGTTGAAATTTGGTATGTGAATGTATCTTGCCCCGGATACGAATTTTATCCGGTCGCCGAGTCCGTGCGACGCCAGCTTCGCGCATGCGCAGACGAGATCTCGGAAACGGGTAGAGCTATCGACTTGAAATTTGGTTTTTGAATAGCCCGGACAACGTCGGGCTGGGTAGAGCTATCGACTTGAAATTTGGTTTTTGAATAGCCCGGACAACGTCGGGCTCATCGGCTTGTCTCATATATATTTTGAAGACCTCTGTCTGTATGTATGTTTGTTTGTTTGTTTGTTTGTCTGTCTGTCTGTCATTTATACAAATCTACGATTCTCGACCGATCGGGACGAAACTTGGTACGTGTGTGTAGTTTGACCAGGCGGTGAACGTTGTCGTATTGGCGAGCCCGTGCGGCGCCCGCTTCGCGCATGCGCAGACGAGATCTCGGAAACGGGTGGAGCTATCGACTTGATATTTGGTATGTGAATGTGTCTTGCCCCGGATACGAATTTATCTGGTCGCCGAGCCCGTGCGACGCCAGCTTCGCGCATGCGCAGACCAGATCTCGGAAACGGGTGGAGCTATCGACTTGAAATTTGGTTTTTGAATAGCCCGGACAACGTCGAGCTCATCGGCTAGTCTATTATATATTTTGAGAACTTCTGCCTGTAGGTATGTGCATGTGTGTTATAGACTCGAAAACTGCTAGACCGATCTGACTCAAATTTGGTTTGTAGGCCTACTTTGATCCCGAGACAATATGGACTGGTCCAATTTCACGTGCGACCGTGTCATTGACCTCGCCCATCTACGCTCATATAGGCATGTTTCTGGACCTCGACGGACCGACTCAATTTGGTATGTAGGCCTACTTTGATCCCGGAAACAATATGGACTGGTCCAATTTCATTTGCGACCGTATCCTTGACCTTGACCTCGCTCATATACGCTCATATAGGCATGTTTCAGGATCGATGAACAAAAGTTTGTCCAGATGCTGTATATTCTGCCCAGACGGAGGCGATCACAAAGAAATCCCTAAATAGCCGGACAAATTCGCGCCGGCACATCAGCTATTATTAATAACTCTGCTATAATGAGATTTCTATTGTAAATGTTGTATATATTATGTCTCAATACTCATGAAAATGTAATATGAGTTTAAGAGAATAAACTAATTGATATCCCAAGCATGTGAAAACCATTGTTATGTAAACATTACTGTTACTGTGGAATTGCCAATAAAGTTTGTCCAATAAGATACCAACGCGTTATACAGACTTGACGGTAAACATTGGAAAAGCTCAAAGCTTTGAAAGATATTCCGAAAATCACACTAAGACTAAAATATTTAAAAAGTATACTGATAGAATATATTAGATGAATATAAATGTGACTATAACGAGGACTAACGATGGATAATATAGAAACTAACGCCATATCTTCTTCTTCTGCTTCTTCTCCCTCTCATTCTGTCTTATTTTATGTTCATGTATATATATCGCACCTAGCACTTTTTAATATCTCGCCAGTAACATGTGAACTCATGTATTGGAGATTAAAGCATAGAATAGCAACTTACAACACGATTTTTGATGTTGGTTGACAAAACACCTTAACAGTTTTGTTTACATAACAATGATTTATTTCAGCACGAGAAATGTCGTTATTGGAGAATTAATCAATAATTAATCAAATAACTATGTTTATCTATTTCTCCATGTTCTTCTCAGAGGTAATGCTTTACATATTTTTATATTTCTGCACATTTATTAACCCATGCACTTCGAGTGCCTTGTGTCCCTTTAATCTATGTGTGCGGGGAAATTGCCAGGTATACTTGCCCGTGTGTGAACACATCCTTATACTACGTCCTTTTCCCCCAATTAGCTGATCCAATCTTCCTTTCACCCGATATCTGCTTGCAGAGACATACTCAGAGAGATTCGGTCGATCAAGGTAGCACATCGCTCTCTCGATAGTAGCAATCAATGATAGAGCTATATAGTGCCTAGTGATGTATTTCGTATCGTTCCTATCTTTAATTTGTTAATAACAGCGAAAGCCATATCTATCAGGGCATTCAGAGGCAATTCAATCGCCAACAACTCACAAATGGCGTTTCGTCATGGATTAATTCCGCCCCATATCGAGAAAGCCATAATTTATTTCCTGTGAGAATAGGTTGATGGAGGATTGAAAATGTCGATGTAATTCGAACGTGATTGGAAATAATTGTGTCGACTATGGAAATCCCACGAACCAGTCGCATAGAGTTCAAGAAAATGTTTTCAATGTTCAAACTAAATGAATCAATCAATATACAAATGCACATACATGACTTCTACCAGTCTGGGTGAACGTCGACTCTATATTTGAAATATAGAGTCTGGAGCTTATGTAGCCAAAACCATTTCTATTCAGCGAAGAGCTTCCCCAAAATGACGTCACGGATTAAAAAAAATACATCGATGATTGACAGGTGTCCCCACGTGTTATTTGTTGTGCTTCGCAATAGTAATGGCCTGTGTCGGCGCGACATAAAATTACAGCAGATAATATTTGTCGTGTGTGCGACTATTCTTTTTCGGGAGATGAACTCGCTGCATCACCCGGAAAGCTGCATCCGAGAGCAAAAAATAAGGTCGTCATCAAAAATGATGCTTTAGAACTATTTAAAAGCATAAAATTAAGTCATTTCCTCGGTGTTAACTTTCAGATGATTTTTTTACGACAAATAATTTGATTTGCAAACCATGGTACAATAAAGTAAATCAAATACACGGACGTGAGTGAGTTCTATTTATATTTATGGGAGGCCAAGTTGGTACCATGCGCAGGCCTATCTATCAGGTCTAGCACATCCTTCAAATTAATCCGAATCGTACCGAATATATAATTTCGAAGCCATTGTTTCTGTCTGTTGTATTTGCAAGCATCGCTTTCGATCGGAGAAATTCCGCTCTGTTACTCCGCCCACTGACACTTGTTTATTAACCCATACGGTTTCATTGGACGGAAAATAATTTACGCAATCAATCAGATTACGGAATCCCGAGGACTTGGAAATGAGATTTCGATGTTATCCGTCAGACCTTATATTCAATGTTGTAATGAATATTTAGGTATGAGTTTACTCAGACTGGACTTCTACGTGCAACAACACATTCGATCTGAGACGATTCTCTGCAAACCTACGACGATACATCATATCTTTAATTATTCACTGCAAATTTCTACAACAACACATCCGATCTGGTGCGATTCACCACATACCTTCTACAACGACACATCGTATATGAGACGAATCACTGTGTGCCCTTCTACGACACATCGGATCAGCGACGATTCATTGCTTGACTTCTACAACGACATAATAATCCTATCTGAGACGATTACTGCATGATTTCTACATCGAAGCATCCGATCTGAGACGATTCACTGCATGACTTCTGCAACAACATCCTATCTGAGACGATTCACTACATGTCTTCTGCAACAACACATGCTATCCGAGACGATTCACTACATGTCTTCTGCAACGACACATCATATCTGAGACTATTCACTGCATATCTTATACAGACACGTCCAACCTGAGACGATTCACTTCATGACTTCTG
Source organism: Siphonodentalium dalli (assembly GCA_032622095.1). Classification (NCBI taxonomy): domain Eukaryota; kingdom Metazoa; phylum Mollusca; class Scaphopoda; order Gadilida; family Siphonodentaliidae; genus Siphonodentalium; species Siphonodentalium dalli. Next base: position 113,797,224 of record CP136063.1, read on the forward strand.
CAACGACACATCCTATCTGAGACGATTTACTGCATGACTTCTACAACTACACATCCTATCTGAGACTATCCACTACATGTCTTCTACAGACACGTCCTATCTGAGACGATTCACTTCATGACTTCTGCAACGACACATCCTAACTGAGACGATTCACTTCATGACTTCTGCAACGACACGTCCTATCTGAGACGATTCACTGCATGACTTCTACAACGACACGTCCTATTTGAGACTATTCACTTCATGACTTCCGCAACGACACATCCTATCTGAGACGATTCACTTCACGACTTCTGCAACGATACGTCCTATCTGAGACGATTCACTACATGACTTCTAAAACGACACGTCCTTTCTGAGACGATTCACTTCATGACTTCTGCAACGACACGTCCTATTTGAGACGATTCACTACATGACTTCTGCAACGACATGTTCTATCTGAGACGATTCACTGCATGACTTCTGAAACGACACATCCTATCTGAGACGATTCACTGCATGACTTCTGAAACGACACATCCTATCTGAAACGATTCACTGCATGACTTCTGAAACGACACATCCTATCTGAGACGATTCACTTCATGACTTCTGCAACGACACATCCTATCTGAGACGATTCACTACATGTCTTCTGCAACAACACATGCTATCCGAGACGATTCACTACATGTCTTCTGCAACGACACATCATATCTGAGACTATTCACTGCATATCTTATACAGACACGTCCAACCTGAGACGATTCACTTCATGACTTCTGCAACGACACATCCTATCTGAGACGATTTACTGCATGACTTCTACAACTACACATCCTATCTGAGACTATCCACTACATGTCTTCTACAGACACGTCCTATCTGAGACGATTCACTTCATGACTTCTGCAACGACACATCCTAACTGAGACGATTCACTTCATGACTTCTGCAACGACACGTCCTATCTGAGACGATTCACTGCATGACTTCTACAACGACACGTCCTATTTGAGACTATTCACTTCATGACTTCCGCAACGACACATCCTATCTGAGACGATTCACTTCACGACTTCTGCAACGATACGTCCTATCTGAGACGATTTACTACATGACTTCTAAAACGACACGTCCTTTCTGAGACGATTCACTTCATGACTTCTGCAACGACACGTCCTATTTGAGACGATTCACTACATGACTTCTGCAACGACATGTTCTATCTGAGACGATTCACTGCATGACTTCTGAAACGACACATCCTATCTGAGACGATTCACTGCATGACTTCTGAAACGACACATCCTATCTGAAACGATTCACTGCATGACTTCTGAAACGACACATCCTATCTGAGACGATTCACTTCATGACTTCTGCAACGACACATCCTATCTGAGACGATTTACACTACATGACTTCTGAAACGACACATCCTATCTGAAACGATTCACTACATGACTTCTGAAACGACACATCCTATCTGAAACGATTCACTGCATGACTTCTGCAACGACACGTTCTATCTGAGACGATTCACTACATGACTTCTGCAACGACACATCCTATCTGAAACGATTCACTGCATGACTTCTGCCAGAGGCGGACTGGGCCAAAACACCGGCCCGGGAAATTAATATAATACCGGCCCATTTGTTTGGGGGGGGGGGCGTCCACAATCCACCTTGGAAAATTCCAACTGCACCCCCCCCCCCCCCTTGAATCAGAATCAGACCAAATACATATTTTTATTTTTGCATAATTCCATTTGCACCCCCCCCTTGAATCAAATGCAGACCAAATACATGTTTTTACATAATTCCATTTGCACCCCTCCCCCTTGAGTCAGATGCAGCAGACCAAATACTTGTTTTTACATAATTCCATTTGCACCCCCCCCCCCCTTGAATCAGATGCAGACCAAATACATGTTTTTGCATAATTCCATTTACACCTCTGGTCTAATATCCTATATATTCATAAACCATGGTTCTATATATTCCCGGTATGAGACCATTCAGATATTTTTACCTGAAAAATTGCATAAAATCTAACATCTAGCGGTCTAACTCCAGACAAATGCACACGGCTACGGACCAGAGACCAGGACACACCGGGCTGTTCATGGTTGTTCGGCCCGGGGTGAGAACATTTTGAAAACTATACAAGAAAATCTCGAATCCGATAAACTAGACTGGCATCAACAGAAGCGTTCCTATTTTCTTGTAAATTTCAATTGGGGGAGGGTGCGTAAGAATTTGTTTGGGATTTACAGCTGGGAGTTACCGTTAAAATCTCGAGATTAATGGGGTCTTTACGTGGTGTTATATGATGCCGACAAGTTCATTTAATGTCAAAATTACGATTAGCCAATTCGGCTGGTTAAACAACACATGTGGCGGCCCACGTCCGGAATTTTCCCGGTCTCCCGATCGGCCATGCAGTCCGCCTCTGCCCTCATGAATTTATGTGAGAAGAGTACCATCTTATTGGATACACGGCTGGTTAAACAACACATGTGGCGGCCCACGTCGGTTTCATTTGCGGCCCAAGTTGTGGTTGGGCGGCCCAACCACATATACCCCCCCCCCCCCAAACCGTAAAAAAAACCTCGGATTCTTGCTTGATAGAAAATCACGTGAAATCAAAAAATTTCCGGCCTCCGGCCCATCGGGAAATTTCCCGGTCTCCCGATCGGCCAGTCCGCCTCTGAAAGTCTTCTCCAACGACGCGTCCTATCTGAGAATATTCACCACATGTCTTCTACAGACACGTCCTATCTGAGACGATTCACTTCATGACTTCTACAACGACACATCATATTTGAGAAGATTCACTACATGCCTTCTATTGACACGTCATATCTGAGACGATTCACTGTTTGTCTTCTACAACGATACATCATATATGATATGATTCACTGTATGCCTTCTACAACGACACATCTGATCGGATCCGAGCGATGAATACAAATTAAACAAACATGAATTGATTTCATTCATATTTGGTGTAAACATATCTATATCTCTAATTCATGCACATAAATTAACAGAGTTGTCTATATATATATTTTGAGACTTCCGTGTGTATATCCTTTATAGACTCGAAAACGGCTCGACCGATTGAGCCTAAACTTCCTATCTAAGGGTAAAAACACACGGGAAGTGTCATCGCACCATTCGCGAGCTCGTGCGACCACTCCTTCACCCTTCAACTGCCGCCGTAATGGAGATTGATGGGTTAATCGCGTGATAATTAATGAGCGTTTGTCTATGAGGCGTCGCTATTAAAGAGCGTTTATCTACTTTAGTGAAAATATATACGGCATTTGACCGTCTCGGAAACTGAGGATATCGAGACGAAATTTCGTACTTAGGGGTTCCAAGGGACGGGGGAGATTTTCGTCGGGTCAGTTTGTCCGCCCGAGGTGACATTGACCTTGAAACGGGTACCCACAAATGACCTTGGGTGATATCTCGGTAGTCAGCGGTGGCAGCGACGTACGGGGTTACCTTGAAAAACAAAAATTAATGGATCGACCAAAGCCATGGGACGAATCCCGCCAGTGGCGGGCTAATCTGCTAGTCTATTATATATTTTGAGACTTCCGTATATATATATGTATGTGTGTGGGTGGGTACTTCATAGAATCTAAAACGGCTGCGCGAATTGAGCTCAAACTTCCTATCTAAGGGTAAAATCCCACGGAAACCGTCGGCGTCGCGTTTTGGAGAAGCTCAGAGCACCCGTTCTCCACTCTCAGTCACAAAAAACGGCACTGCGGTGGTTAATAAAGTGATAATTTAATGAGCGTTGTATATGACGCGTCGCTATAAAAGAGCGTTTGTTTACAAATTCAACGCAACGTTATCGCTCGAAATTTAGCATCGAAAAATTTAATTTCTTTTATCAAAAACATAATTACGTGCTGGACTTAAGAATATGTAAGTATTATACACATACACAACAAGTCTCAGCTTAAAATTTTGAAAAATAAGAGTTTTATCGACATAAATCGATTTTAATGGGAAATCCTATGTTAAAATTTAGCATCGAAAAATTTAATTTCTTCCATTTAAAACATAATTACGTGTTGGACTGTGTCATTTTAAGAATATATAAGTATTACACGCAGTCACACGAAGTCTCAGCTTGAAATTTTGAAAAATAAGAGTTTTATCGACATAAATCGATTTGAATAGATTACACGAAGTCACACGAAGTCTCAGCTTGAAATTTTGAAAAATAAGAGTTTTATCGACATAAATCGATTTGAATGCGAAATCATGTGTTAATAAATTTTGGGGCTCAGCTGTTCTTTGTGTTTTCTAAGCTGCTTCATATTGGGCCCAGGGTTATTATTTTCGAGGTCAACTCGGGACGGGTCAACCGATTGAGCCCAAACTTGCTACCTATGGGTACATTTGTCCCGAAAGTGTCACGGACGGGTCAAATCGTGACCCCGATGTGACATTGACCTTCAAACTGGTCAATTCAAGGTCAAATTGGGTAAAACTGGCGGAATTATGTACTTTTGTCCGGGGAGTGTTTTGGACGGGTCAAATCATGACCACGACCTGACCTTGACCTATAAAATTGTCAATTCAAGGTCAAATCGGGTCAAACTTGCTGATTTCGACGAAATTTGGTACAAATGCAGCACAAGTGTCACGGAACCTGTTGCAATTGCTTTTTCGAACAAAGCCATGGGACGAATGCCGCCAGTGGCGGGCTAACATGCTAGAATAATATATAAAGACAATTATTTTAGAGAATGGGATTTGGCAGAAAGTGTGACGCTTATATTAACCATTTCCCATCTTTGGCATACACATGTGGTGGTGTCTTTATTGCTTTTTCATAATGTTCTTTTCCCAGTTAGATTTTGTTTTTATGTAAATTTTATATCTTATTATCATTGTCAGCCGTCTGGGACATAGACTGTCCAACAGTAACATTTAATAATGAGTCACTGTTGGGCAGTCCACACATCAGATGAACTGAATTGTTACTATACCTGTTTGTTTGTGACCTGACCCTTGACCCCACTCGATCAGTTTCCAATAATCGTAGCGAAATTAACATTTCAAGATCAATACGACAAGAGTGATGCATGATATATACTTATTACGAGCAACTCCAGATGTTCATGAATCATGCCCTAGAACCGAAATATGAGATATTTTCTCGTTTTCTGAATTGTACTGCATATTTGGTCACTTCGATGTGATAATGTGCTTTTATACATTCGCCTTGTTTCATGTATAGGCAGGAATTGTTATTTATTTATTTTTTATTTATTTAGACTTATTTATGCAGTGTGCGGTAAAGTTCAATTTGAGAATCGTTTAGACAACCATATAAATATTTTAACCCTCAGAAATATATCTATATTCTCTTCCAGTGATATATAGTTCGCGGTTTCCATGTAACAGGGTTGCTATGCCTGGTCGGGTTATTAACCCTGCGAAGCACCTATTTCATTCATATTTGGTATATATGGATCTTCCACAGCACTATCTCGATCGAGTTTGACAACCAGGTTTGTCCGATTATTTTTACGTGAGCTATGCCCCTTAGTTCTTCTTTTTATTATTATAAATTTTAAGGCCATTATATAGCGCGATAACTTGTATACAACGACAACTTATTCCGTACATATATGGCATATGGATCTTCCACAACAATATATCTCGATCGAGTTCGAAAACCAGGTTTGTCGGATTATTTTTACCTGAGTTATGGCCCTTATAGTGCGTCTATCCTTTAGCAGTTTTATGACCATTATCACGCTATCTTGAACGTACGTCAGCCGATGGAATTCACACTCAGCATATGGATCTTCTACAATAGTATATTGATCGAGTTCGAAAACCAGGTTTGTGTATATATATTTTTTCTATAATTATCTGAGTTGTGCCCTTAGTTGTCTAATTTTAGCGATTTTAATACCTTTATCGTGGTAACTGGAACAAACATTAACCGGTTCTATTCATGTTTAGTGTATTAGTGGATCCTTTAGACTTCGAAAAGCAGGTTTGCCGGATTATTTTTGCCATGAGTTAAAACCAAATGCTGTAACATAAACTAGACTTAGGCCTATATATACACCAATAATGTCATGTTGTTACTGAAATATCAACAAAATTTCTGTCCCTCAAAAACATCGAAAGATTATGAAATAAAATGATAGAAATGTCCATATCAAATTAGTTACTCTCTTTCGTGTGTAACAACATGCCACTGTTTAAGCAACGGATATAGAAGTACGACGGCGTTTATGGTACTATATCAAATTTGGGAATCTCATTCCCGATTTAACCACGCCTCCGTAATTACTTCGTAGATACTGTCGCTACTTTTACAAGCGCTGGCGGATGGGCGGCTTATGAGGCTGTGATCTGGAGCGAGTGCATGGTGCTCATTTCCAGAATTGTTTGGTTATAAAATAAAAAAGGTATACAAATGAGGGAAACAATATAATGTTTTGTGATATGATTCAAGACTGAATCAATTCATGTTCCAGGACACGTCTGCACCCAATAAAAATTAATTATTTGCCTGACAAAAATTATGCGAAATCATTTCGTCCTAAGTGATTTCTTTTTCTTCGGTGTGAATGAAATTCGCACGGTAACGATTGTCGGTCCTAGCAATGATTATGAAGTGAGAAAAACTATTTGTAAAGGATAACATGTAGGGGCCAATGTATATACGTAGTGAAAGTAGCCTTCCATTTCAATCTTAATTTCCACACATGTGCCGGTATTTTAGCCAGACATGTCAGTTTCTCAAAAGCAATTATAACATAAATGAAGTTAGAAAGCAGTGCACGTGCGATTTTGCCATAAAGTGACAACCATTCATCTGAGTTACGCGTCTGCTTTTTTCTTCTTTGATGTACCGATGTGACGTTACACAAAGGAACCAAAACAAACTGTTCTTAAAGTATATGGTGTTTGGTTTTGAGTGTAATGTTAAGCCGATGGCCATTTCGAATCGCCGGGACAAGCACCCGTGTTATTCAACCTGATATGTTGGTCTTAAAGGTACGGTTGGCCTTGGCGGTGGGTATCCTGTGAAAATATTTCCACCCGTCAAAAACCGCCACAAACAGAAAGAACATCAAAATGTAGACAGACTTTGTCCGTATACAAATAAGAAATATCGCATAAACAGTATGTTATTGTCAAATGTTTGACCATTGTTATGTAAACAAAAGCATAAAAAGTTACTTTTCTGGTGTTTGTTTATATTATGATGGTAAACATAAAGAGCGTTCTTTGTTGGTGAATTCCTGATATGGAACTAATAAAGAGCGTTTATGCCATTTGTGTGTGATTAGCCAGTAGCATTGTGCTGTCTTCTGTAACACAATCAGGCTCTTGCATAGGTAAAATATAGTAGGTCTGTATGATAACATGCCGTTTACGTGATGGTCATGGTATATATGAACGAAACTGTATGCGTTTTAATGTTTTTCTTTTTACGGTGATTAGAACAAATATGAATATTTTCGACAACTAAGGCCTCACGTGCCTTGTTGTGTAGTTTCCGGCCGCAGGCCGGTTAGGATGGTCGGAATGCATTGTGCAGTTCCCTTCACCCTGCCTCACGTGCCTTTAAAGGGGTTATAAACTAATGGATGTCACAACCTATAACGGATGTGTCGGATTAACACACAGGAAACGAGGCTGTATTTCATTTGATTTTTCACACGTTTGATCCGCGAAGGAATTGGTAATCGACACTAGAGAAATAATAGAGCTTAGTTGTTGCATAATATAACAAAATGAGCTTTAATAACACGGAAGTGATAAACTTATATATGCCTTCTGAAAGAAAGATATTGTTTAAACTGTTAGTACTTCCAACCAACTATATCTGCATCCATGCATCGGCTAATAACAATATGTTTTGCTCTAATTTCTATTATAGATTTTTAGTCACTATTAAGTTTGACTTTGTACATTCAACGATGCCGGTTTATGCAGTCGAATCTCGGTAGTGTTTATAATATGCATCGTCTAAAGTCGAGTTTTGTCTTAGGTTACATAATTAATGTCAGATAGAACTGCTCCTTCAAATCTAACTTCCCCATGTCTGATTTGTTTTTGACACCTTGTACATATGGTAACGGATGAGTAGAATCATTTGAAACAAGAAACTTGTATACCTCATCGAAAGGATAATTACTGAATCCGGTATAATATTGTACAAGGTTGGAATTCTTTGAGGCGTTGTCTACCGAAAAAGAACGGTGGTGATTTGTTTGCACCATTGTTCTGTTTTGTTGTCCCTCTTTCAAACGAAAGTTATTTTAGCAAACTATATCACTTAAAAATCCGAAATGTATATATAAACTATATTAACATACCTTTGAACAAACACATGTATTCCTTGTAATCCTGTCGATATTGAAGTTTTCGTGACTTTTGTTACACAGTCTGATCCAACGTAAACATCGTTCATTGTTGGTTTTCGGCTTCGGAATTGGCCAAAATATCACCGTTGATTTACCGTTAGAATCTGGCTCCAATTGTTTTTATATAACGACTGTCACTATTGCAAGATGCATACGCACACCTAGACATCTTTAAAATCTCGAAAATAAGTTATATTATCGTGTTAAACAACGTTTTAAAACGAGTGTAAATGCATCATCGAGAGGCTCTTTTGTTTAGGAAGGCGACGTCCTTGAACTTCGTTCGCTGCAACGCGATTGGTCAGTTACCGCTGTCTGTCAATAATCTGAGATTCGTCATGCGCACTTTCTAACCGTAACCGATATGTCTTATAACCGTGTGACGGATAGAGAATGATACAGCACACAACAATCATCGGTCGGACCACCAGAGAGTTAGGATCGCCACTTCTCAGGATGACTACGCCGGTGTCAGACCGGTTTTCCGAAGACCTATTACTACGAAGGCCCACAACTCCGAAGACCCGATTCTCCGACGGCCCACAACTCCGAAGACCCGATTCTCCGACGGCCCATAACTCCGAAGATCCGATTCTCCGAAAGCCCATAACTCCGAAGGGCCGATTCTCCGAAGGTCCGATTCTCCGAAGATTTTGTTTTATCGGGGTATTATCGTTTACTAAATAGTGTACAGTCCAGTGGCGAAGCCAAGGGGTCCCAAAATTCCCACTGCCCCCCATTAAACCTCTACTTGCTATTTCAGACAATATGGGGCCCCTACCAAAACATGTCCAATGTCATGTAAACGCCCGGAAATCGTTCATGGGGCATCAAAATATTCAAACTTTTCCTACTGCCCCCACCTAAATGGGAATCCTGGCCCGCCACTGACTATACACCAGATACTATAACGTTACGTTGGCCCATGAGATGCCAGAGTAAAATGTACAGGGGTGAACGGGGAAGAACTTGTCGCCCCTGTGCATGTTAGGCTACTCTGACATTCTTGCAGCGTTTCGTTATAATATACCCGGTGCACACCAGTGGCGGAGCCAGGGTTCCCATTTAGGGGTGCACATTAATTAGCATATGTGGGGGATATGTGGGGGATATATCATGCATATGATATGCCGAAAGCATATCACGCAGGCCTGATTTGGGGAGCGCATACATGGGAGGGGTCGCCCCCAATCGTTGGTCCGGGGGCTCCCCTGGGCAGGAACACTGTGAATATTTGAATGCCTAGGAGGGATTTCCTGACGTTTACATGACATTTGACATGTTTTTTGTGGGCGGTCTTCCCTAGGGCCCCATTGACCCCGCCACTGGACTGTACACTATTTAATAAGCGATAAAACATGATCTTCGGAGAATCGGACCTTCGGAGAATCGGCCCTTCGGAGTTATAGACCTTCGGAGTTATGGGCGTTCGGAGTTATAGGCCTTCGGAGTTATGGGCTTTCGGAGTTATGGGTCTTCGGAGTTATGGGATTTCGGAGAATCGGGACTTCGGAGTTATGGGCTTTCGGAGAATCGGGGCGTCGGAGAATCTGACCTTCGGAGAATCGGACCTTCGGAGTTATGGGTCTTCGGAAAAACGCTACGTAACCACTACGCCACCGATAATCCCGAATGCTATCACAACAATGCTGGACTCCATGCATGTCGCGCTTTGTGTGAGCTGGCCACTCCACGCACACAATGGCGGATGCCAGTTGGGTTTGGACTTCCAGTCCTGCCCGGCAAAGCCCTTATCAGGGCTCTCTACCGGTAGAGGACTGGAAACTACCAAACCAGCCAGGAAGAAGCGAAAGAAAAAGACTCCATCCAGGAAAAATAGAGACACAGAGAGATTGGCTGCATGGAAAAAGAGGAAATCGACTGATACCACACCAGGCGACACCTCCCGCGCAGCCGAGATCGATGCACCGCCCGAAGTGGTAATGGACTCTCCATCGCCACGGATAGACGCGGACACCTCCCTTTTCAACCCGAAGACGCCGGAATACACCGAACCGGAGTCTTCACCTGCCTCTCCTACAGCAAACGAAGCACCAACATCCGACTCCGAAGACACATCTGACTCCGACTCCAACGACACATCTTACTCCAACCCCGACGACACATCTGATTCCGACTCCGACGACACATCTGATTCCGACTCCGACTCCGATTCCGGAGAAAAACAAAGACAAGAGGACATAATGGAACTTTTAGCGAAAGTACAAGAAAATTTAAGACAAGCCGATTTACGACAAGCTGAAACCGAAAAACTCACTAACCATCCGACTCCAAGTTTGCAAACATCACCATCCGAACCACCGCCAAAAAAGAGAAATAGAAATAGAAAGAAACAAAACAACCGCCGCTAAGACTCCTCCACCACGCTTTCGCCGCCTTGCCTCTAACCACAGCACCTACGACAGCCAAAATGTTCGATTTTCATCGGAAAAAACCAAGGAAGGGTGAAGGGACCTGCACACTGCAGTCCGACCATCCTACACGGCCTTCGGCCGGAAACGACTCAACAACAAGAATGATACAGACACTTGGTCAATTAGTTTTGTTGTAGCATACAGCTACCATTTATCAGGCTTCGGACGGGGGGGGGGGGGGGGTCGGGACAAAATTCCGGGATCAAGATTCGGGTGCGTGGGTATATCTGAGCGCCGATCGCAGATTTTTCCAATGCCATGTAAACTTGTTTTCCAAATTCATGTTTAAAGATAAATTATGACTACTTCCGGGATCAAGATTCGGGTGCGTGGGTATATCTGAGCGCCGATCGCAGATTTTTCCAATGCCATGTAAACTTGTTTTCCAAATTCATGTTTAAAGATAAATTATGACTACTAAAATTATTTTAAATGTTCAGGCTTATAAACTGGAACAAAATAGGAGCATTAATTACTCAAGAGAAGGAGGTCTCTAGTTTAAATATTTACCCGATATTTGTTCTTTTGTCACATGATATCATGGGGTGCATGGGTCCCGCTTTTTAAGAGGAAACAATTGCACTAAAAAAACAATTCCATCGGTTCTCACAGTTTTCATTGTTGGTTTTGACCTTCAATTATCCATGTGATTCCGATATCAGTTCATTTAATTCTTCTGGTGCTTTACATGGTATGAATATTGAAAGATATACAGATTTCCTGTATCATTTTGTGATGTTCATCATTGGGTAGGTGGGACCATGTGGGTGTAGCGGAGCAGCGAGCGCGTTACAAGCTCCTATGTTTCTACCATTAGCAAAGAATACGTATATTTTGTCAATATGTTCTTCAATTACCTGATACTTAATATTGGTTAGTGGAACAGACTGCAGATGGCAAATTATATAATTAAAACAGAGACTGGGCGATTATTTGGACATCTAACAGGGCTATAGTCACCAAGTGCGAGACTATGCTGCTCTCAATACTACTTTAATGCATAGGTATACACTTGTACTGGTGAGTGTAACCTTATATATGCGGCTATGGATGCTGAACCTTATTTGAGCAGTTTCATTAATGAGGGTTTTGCAATGTGATGTTATCAGATTTCTGGTGTTTTTCTTTGAGCTGACATGATTGGCATTTCATCCTGATGGCAATCTGAAATATTTCACACCCTTTGTCTGCATGCCCTGTCATGCTATTTTCGGCATTTATCATCAAACTTTGGTGTGGGTCCCCAAATTGCCCTTGAATATCTTCCTTGTGTTGGAGGTGTTGGAGGGGTGTGTGGTTGTCCGAGATCGGACAGGAAAAAACTTGATTTCCCGGGGTGGTGGGTCCCTGCTGCGGATACCACTTAACTTAACTCCACTTAACTCTGCATGCATGCTGGATCGTGCGAAGCGGAAACTCCAACATGCCTTGCATGCTGTCGGTTGGTCGACTTAACGTGCGTGCGAATTTATCGGGATAAACCAGGGGGGGTCGGAAAAAAGTGACATGACATTAGGCTGAAAAAACTTTTTTCCGGCTCTTGGGTACCCACCACCCCCCCCCCCCCCCCCTATTTGAAGGAAAACATATTTTTTCCAATTTCATGCGGGTACCCACCCCCTTTTTACCTCCAAATCTGTAATATCACACCATTTAAGCTTGATGGTCAGTATTACAGTTACCCTATTTCCATTTCTGGTTCTTCTAAGTCATTCCAACTTTTGTAACAACACGAAACAGGTTCTAAAAAAATACCTGGAAAAACCCAAAATAACACACAGAATACATGTGCTGATCAGTAAATTATTGATTGATTCTTCCCCAAATATTGTCTAAGGTAGCTCATAATGCTCATTATACATGTAAACAAATATAAAAGCATTAGTGTACCTTCTTTTCATCACAGAAAGTGTAATTTTAGATGTGTCCCATAGTATCACATGAATTTATGTCAATTATGATTTTTGAAAAAATTATTAGGGCAACACCACCTGGCAATTAACTCTCCAACAATACAGGTATTCAGCTGAAATCCACTATGTATCACAAAACTAATTTTCATTTCCATGAGCTGAGTTCTTGGGCTAGGTACTGTGCTAAGGTCAGACCCAGGTCAAGCATTCATACAAATACATGTACTGCGTGTAAATAGAAACTTGAAAATAAGACGGTCATATGCAGTCTGCAGAATAAGCTCCAAGGAGGGTGAGTTTTGTGATGCTACCCAGCAGAGTGGGCTATAGCATTACCAAATTCACCATATGTGACCCTCATATGTAGCTAGTTCTCCATGGTTGGTCGAGACCAAAATAGAATGAGGTCGTTAGAGGTTGAATTTATTGATGCTATGCCGGGTAGTATCGCCAAATTCGCCCTCTGCAGACTTCGATCATTTTACTGATGACCAGCACATTATTTTTAGACTTGCATATTATATTAAGTTATATTATATTTTCTTTCCCTTCTTTTCACTCATCTGTTCTGATTTTGTTTATTCCACTTAGCAGCCTTCTCCATATCTACACATTTAAGGTCTATGTATGCTCGCCCAACCTTTTATCTGGGTCCCACCATCTCAAGATTATTATCTCAGTGATATGCGTTGTTGCAGTCTACAGTCCCATGCCAAGTTCCGATACAATTTTGACTGAGTCATCTGGTCTGATCAGGTATAATGAGTAAATATTAATGAGATAAATGAATAGCTTTTTTCATTTTATTTATATTAAAGTTTATTCATGTGCTACATAACTGTCCATTTTCATCTGGAACCAGTAGTATTGGTACATGGCAATGTGATCGGATGTAAAAGGCGAATTCCTGAGAGTTGGTTCGTAATCTGGATTTCTGAGAAGCATCATGCCCATATCCACACTAACTACCCCCCTAAGCACTGTCCTAAGTGTCATACACACCTTAACAATGATGCTGAACACTTTGAGGCATTTATATTGAAGAAATGTTGTAAAAGGAAAAAATTGCGACCACTCAGGAAAAAAGTGACTTTTTCGCAGCTGAACCACCCACCCACCCCGGCCTAGTGTATGGAAAAAAGTGGATGACCCCACCCCCTGGATAAACCGGTAAATATTCAAACCGTGCCAAACTATACGGCCAAATGTTCAATCTGTTTTCAGATTAGGTGAGCTTGACATCTGAGGAATCTTTTCTAATTCTGCTATATATATAGTCTTACACCATTATAACCTGCAATGTTCACTAAATATAAATACCAGCTGGCACAAGCATGGCTAGCGAGCGGAATTCACGTGTAAACTATATATACGCAATAGTTAAAACACCATTGCCCATTTGGTTTACTTTAACATTCAGATGGTGTAATACTGTACGACCACCACATTTCGTACTCAATTTAAATCGTACCGGGTTTCAAAAGACAAGTTTATGTTCCGGGAGCAAAAACAAACACTGCGAGGAAGATATTACTAAAGCCCTCCGCTTGCTCGTTGTGTCTCTGCCAGGTGAGGGCGAGATTTTACGAGTGGAAACACGTGCTTTCGCGATGCTTGTGCCCAGTGAAGGGGAAATGCAAGAAAGTCCATCGACATTTAGTGTAACAGGAGACAGATGAGAAATAAAACAACGGATATATACGTAATCGATTTGGTTAACGCTTGGTCGACCGGTATATATTTGGGGTAAAGTTGCATGCATACACGATCAAACATTCGTTCACATTTGTTGGATCCACGAACAGAAAGAACATTTCCAGAATTAGATCATACCATAAATCTCTTGATGCGCCCGTGGAGACCACTATCCACGAGTTAAAAACATACAAACGTTTTATAAACCTGACGACGGCGGACTTTTTAAAGATGGGCTATCTCTTTAAATAACAAATTTGAAATAGTTGCGTGGGTATAAAATAAGAAATATGAATTGAAGACTCCCTGTCCGGAAAGGCTTATATCAATTAATATTGATTTTACTTCGAATATTTTATCATGAAATGTGATGATTAATTGGGACACTTTATTGGTCTAATTTTACAACAGACCATTCAGGCGATACCATATAGCGATAGAGAGCAATAGGCTGTGACTATGGCTACGTACCGAACGTCATATGTCATTGATTAATTGTATTGTTTTATTCCATATTTATAAGCGATAATGAGTGTAATTAGCATTTATTTGTGACAAAATTCCACCATAAACTTTATGGTCTCTGTTAACAGTAACAAGTATTGTTCGTTAGCTAAACAACCACACCTTTTTAGACCAGAAAATATTCGAAATAAAAGCAATATTAATCGATAGAAGCATTTCCAGACAGGAGTCTTCGATTCATATCTAATATCTTATACCCCGGTAACTATATATTACATGTTTACAAAGAGATAATCCACCTTTAAAGGCACGGGCGGCGTTCGTTGCAGAAATATTCATATTTGTTCAATTCGCCATCAACGGAAGGACGTACGATGGTGTACGTAAACAAGAATCTGCTCGTGTTACAGAAGTTTTACTTCTGTTTACATAATACAGCGCAATTCTATTGGTTAATCACACACAAATTATATGAACGCTCTTTATTATTTCCATATCAGGAAAACAGTAACAAATAACGCTCTGTGTGTTTACCATATCCGGATGCATACTGTACTGAAATGTTGTTGCTGTTGGTTTCGATAGTCTCTGATTCGTGGAATGAGGTAACCAGATTTCCATTCTTTGAAAGTCTTTTGAGTATACGAGTAATGTTACGGGTGGCAGATTAGCCGGAATGCGAAAAATAGAACTATCGTCTTCGAGTAATTTTGTTTACAGTTTTCAAGCAAATGTATCGAATAAATGTTATATTATATGCACTCTAGTCCCATATACCCATTTAAGTTATTATATAGTCACTAGTCAGTGAGTCCGTGGCTTGTGTTTATTCGGGCCGTATCAACATATTTTTACGCGATCATGCATGTGTGCCACGCGTTATATATACTTTATTGACCTCCCTTGTCGGAGAGCATTGGTGAATATTTTACAGTTTGGTGTTACATACTATACAACTATACATATATTACAATACAATATTATGTTATCATTCAAACTCAAGTCGGCGTGATTATCCCTTTAACCGTCTCGGTGTAGCGCAATAACACTTGTCATTAGAATATTGTTGCTGCCGAGAATGAAAGCTTGTATAGTGCTGTTTCAGTGAGTCTATCCATAAACAAGAAAGTTTCCGTTCCGTAAGTGTTCACAATGTGTTCCCAATATCGATATCGCATAGAGTGTATAGTCGTTGCATTACACGATAACAATACATGGTCCAGCTCGCTGTCATAACACTGACCACAGGAAAAGCACGTTAGTCTATATTGGTAAGTTGTTTTATTTAGCAGGAGCGCTAAGTTTCTAAGTTGTCGAGAAAACGACGGATGGTTCTTTAGCAAACGCCAAACAGTCCACACTGAAAGAGGATCGCTGTGTACAAAGTGAGCCAAATGCAAATTCTCATCCGCATAGACGTCGCGTATCCATTCATTATTGTACGCGCATTGGACAGTGGTCTTCACTGCTCCACCCGTTTCCGAGATCTGGTCTGCGCATGCGCGAAGCTGACGTCGCACGGGATCGGCGACCCAATAAAATTCGTATCCGGGGCAAGATACATTCACATACCAAATTTCAAGTCGATAGCTCCACCCGTTTCCGAGATCTCGTCTGCGCATGCGCGAAGCTGGCGTCGCACGGGCTCGGCGACCCGATAAAATTCGTATCCGGGGCAAGATACATTCACATACCAAATTTCAAGTCGATAGCTCCACCCGTTTCCGAGATCTGGTCTGCGCATGCGCGAAGCTGCTGTCGCACGGGCTCGCCGACCCGATAAAATTCGTATCCGGGGCAAGATACATTCGCATAGCAAATTTCAAGTCGATAGCTCCACCCGTTTCCGAGATCTCGTCTGCGCATGCGCGAAGCGGGTGCCGCACGGGCTCGCCAATACGACAACGTCGACTGCCTGGTCAAACTACACACACGTACCAAGTTTCGTCCCGATCGGTCGAGAATCGTAGATTTGTATAAATGACAAACAGACAAACAGACAGAGGTCTTCAACATATATATATGAAATAGCCGATGAGCCCGACGTCGTCCGGGCTATTCAAAAACCAAATTTCAAGTCGATAGGTCCAGCCGTTTCCGAGATCTGGTCTGCGCATGCGCGAAGCTGACGTCGCACGGGCTCGGCGACCCGATAAAATTCGTATCCGGGGCAAGATACATTCACATAGCAAATTTCAAGTCGATAGCTCCACCCGTTTCCGAGATCTCGTCTGCGCATGCGCGAAGCTGGCGTCGCACGGGCTCGGCGACCCGATAAAATTCGTATCCGGGGCAAGATACATTCACATACCAAATTTCAAGTCGATAGCTCCACCCGTTTCCGAGATCTTGTCTGCGCATGCGCGAAGCTGGCGCCGCACGGGCTCGTCAATACGACAACGTCCACCGCCTGGTCAAACTACACACACTTACCAAGTTTCGTCCCGATCGGTCGAGAATCGTAGATTTGTATTAATGACAGACAGACAGACAAACAAACAGACAGACAGACAGAGGTCTTCAAAATATATATGAGACTAACAACTGGTTATAACGTCTTGCAAGTCGTTATAACGAGTTGCAACTCGTTATATCGAGTTGTTGCAAATCGTTATAACGACTTGTAGAAATAAAAACAAGTTGTTGTAATTTTTTCTACAAGTCGTTACAACGACTTGCAACAACTTGTTGTAACGAGTTATTGTTGCAAGTCGTTATAACGAGCTGTGCATTTGTATATTTTAGGCCGCGACGTTGTTTCGGGTGGCCCTATGCGCTTTCGTAATTTCAGACAATTCAGGATGATCAACGTTAATCTATATTGATTTTTCTCGTGCAACTACTCACACAATGGGCTCATTCGATATGTGCCAGTGTCATAACCAGATGTTAACCATTTCTATACTAAACGGAAACTCAGTTATAAAAGTAAACATTGGAGTGGTCTATTTTTAATTTGGAGGGGTGTTCAGGATAAATTAGCAGACAACAGTCAGACGAAAAGATAATACAAGTGCAGGATGATTCATATTCATTGGTGGGAAATGTTCAGATAATAAGTTCAACAAATGACCTATGGTCGTTTGTTGAACTTATTATCTGAACACTTCCGAAGGGAACTACTCGTCAATGAATATTTGGTATAGAAAGAGTTACGTCGTTCTTATGGGCGATTTTGATGCCCATTTTACTCAGCCTAATATTGGGACGATCCCAGCGGGACATTTTATCCGTTCATCGTTGGTGGAACTGTTCTTCGCAAGCGCACGCATGTGGCCCGTAACGTCTTCTCATTTGTTTACAGGCCCAAGATTCACATTTAAGCCATTCGCATATGTTGCTACTCCAACACTGATGTGTCAAATCGTTGTCCAAGAGATCATAACGAACATTGTAAAGCGATGTTCTATTATCGAAGACGATGTGTCTAATCATTTGCCAGTGACAAGCTTGCTTGAATTTGAAACGGCTAGCTCTGCAGTGTTATCTCATCCGAGATACCCTCGCAGACTTTATGCGTGTAAAAATGTTGACCTCACCAAATATCATCGCTATCATGAAGAAGTGAGTGATCAGCTTTAACAACACCAATACTATATGCATTTCTGATATAAATGCTGTGTACTGTGCTAGGTTCAAATATCCACACTGCTTCCGAGAATGCTGCTGGCCAAAGAAAATTGCGCCCGTTCCAAAAACCTATTTGTAACCATGACCTCGCCAATTTGCACGAGTATGGTGTAATCGACGTGGCAACGATGGATTTGTGACGGAATACATCATTCAGTCCATTCTGATTCGTACTTAGCTTATAAAAAAACTATAAAAATTCCAAGAGACGCTTCAGAAGAGCCATCAGAAATGCTGCTCATAACCACTAGCAGGAGCTCCTCCTAAGTGTCGAGAATGCTGCCAGCACTGATCGGACAACATTTTGGCATACGATAAAAACCAGGACTCACACGCAAACGGCTTCCTGTGAGGTGATCTTCGACAATGTGTCATGTCATAATACAGATGAAATCCTGTACGGATGGAAATCCTATTTCGAAGCTTTATATCAGCGAGGGCATCAAGGTGACCCTGAGTTCGAGAAAGAAATATCTGAACGTTTGAATGACATAATGTCAGCATCACATGACAAATATATTTCTACTTTGTTTTGTGAACCATTCACATGTAGTAACTGAAATTAACTCAAACATCCGATCGCTGAAATTGAAAAAAGCTGGTGGAAAAGATGACTTAGTAAATGAAAACCTACTTTCTTCCCTCCGTCGATAGCGTGTGCTCTCTGTAAACTGCTCAATGCCATACTCACATTCGAATGGATGCTGACGGAAATGAAAGCTGGATTCACAATTCCACTGTATAAAGGCGAACCAAAATCTAAGCCAAACCATGATATATATCGTGCTATTACTACCCTGTCTTCATTGTACAAACTACATGTATTTGAGTCTGTTCTACTGTCTAGATTTCTTCGAAGTAATCTCTTGAAATGGTTTTCACATCGTCTGCAACTTGGTTTTCAAAAACGCGTAAGCTGCACCATGAACTCATTCCTGGTACAAGAATCTATCCAATATACTTGTGACAATAATTCCAAATTATCCCAGAAATCCTTTGATCGTGTTTCGCACGAAGGACTATCAGTCAAGCTCAATGATTTAGGACTCTCGGGTAAAATCCTGAGAATCGTGAAAAACATGTATACGGACTGCTCAAGTAACATTTTAATGATAGCTTCTCTGACTCACTACAGATCAAACAAGGAACGCGACAAGGAGCCGTGACCTCTCCTTTTTCCTACATGACATACATAAATTGCTTGTCACACTTGAACGGTCGGGCCATGGCCTCCACATTGGTGGTGTCAACTACACCTCACCAACTACAGCAGATGACATTTATCTTATATATTTTAATAAATATAGTCTGGACACACTGCTTGAAATATGTGGACAATATATCACAAAGTGGCGTTTCAATTTTTCGAGGACCAAGTCTGCAGTCGAATAGTTTTCAACGAGACATGGAATGAACACGCTCACCGAGAGCGTACATGGGTTCTTGGTTGCCAGAGGGTCGACGAAGTTACAGAGTGTCGTCATCTTGGAATCACCAGGGGTAAGTTTTCTCAGAATTCTAAGCGGATCGCCGACATGTCCAGTTTAATATGGAAGACATACTTATCAATAGCAGGTAAAAAGTCCTTACGAATGTGCAGTCCAATTACTATGTCGAAGCTTCTTCAACGCGTTGTTCTACCTAAAGCGATGGTTCAGAACATATACACTCTCAGTAATGACAACTTGTACACCATTGAAAATCGTACAGGAGTTGTATAAAGCATACGCAAAGTCTTCATACAAGAGCCGGTACGCAATATATCCTTGGGTCTATTTGGACTCCTACTCGTTCAACATCTTCAATATATGAGATGCACTGTGTGAAGAGCTGATATTCCTAGGCGATCTGATCAACTTACCTGCCGAACGTGACTCTCCTCTGCGACTCTTTCTTCATAAAGTGTGTTGTCACACATTATTCAACGCTCGGACGTCGGGTTTTGTAAATGACATCTTGGAAATCCTTAATGTATATAACCCCAGGCATCATTTGACAGAATTTCTCAAGTGCGGGATTTTCCCAACTGAGACCGTTTGGAAGAGACTCGTGAATGAAGCCATTCACTACCAATACATAGAGAGATGGATCTATTCTGTTCGTTTTGATGGAAGGTCTCGAATTCTCTGTGACATACACGGCGACCCCACTTCGATATGGAACATGTGGTGCCTCCTGGCTAAATACCCAAATAAAGCCAGTGAATTGCGTCACCTGTTGCTACCCTTGAACAAAACACAGTGCAAAAAAAATAACATAAGATGCAATATGTGCCAACACATGCATATGATAACGAAATTGAACATGTTTTCAGTGAGTGCAACTCAGCTACCAATAATTGTGTATTTGTTGGACCACTTATGCATTTATGTTCCTCGACAGAATGCACCACAGCCACTTGTGTTCGTTCCTGCTTGGCAGAACGAATTTCAACCTTCCGATATGCGTTGAACTGAAATGGATGCCATCACCATTTTCTCGGCTTCGTTCCTCATCAAAGGCTGTCAATTCGTCAGACTCAAAGATTGTACATATTTATAAATATTCATAAGTTGTTCACATCGTGTGTATCAGACTAGTTCTCACACGAACGCCATATTGTAAAATTATGCTCTTCATATTTTGGAGGTTATTAAAGATTATGGAATAAACATTTTAAGTGAGACTGCACGTTTCAGAAGAGTAAATTTGGCTTCATGGATGTCAGTGGTCGAGGGAGAGAGGAGTATGAGAATACACATGAAGTGTTATCTATCTATCTATCTATCTATCTATCTATACGGCACAATCGGCCGGTGTTGGGTAATGGTTCAGCCTCATTTTGTCACATAAAACGATGTTACATCAATACAATGGAATATATCAATACTGGTAACACTTTCACCAGCGAACAAACACGCATATCGTATCAAATGCAGAGCAAACTTAATTGTGATTCTAAAAACGTAATTTACTTAATCACATGCAAAAGGTGCCGTATACAATATGTTGGACAAACAAAAACCGCTCTCACAGTTAGAATGTCTAATCATCTTTCCAGTGTCCGCCAAGAACTTGACACGCAAATTTCAGATCATTTCAACTCATCTAATCATAACATTAAATCCCATTTCAGCTTTCAGCCAATAGAACAGACACCAATTCTAGCCGAGGAAGACCAAACCGATTCAATACGCCTAGAACGCGAAAATCATTGGATGGGCGTACTTAAAACATATCTTCCGTTCGGACTTAACATTGACTACAAAGGTGTTTCTCGAAATTTCTTGTGCTTTCCTCTGATCTACAATCGTAGAAATGTTGAAATCGCAAGCATTTTCCGAAAAAACTTTGCATTATTAAACATTAAATTGACCGAGCCTCTCGACAAACGGGTGATTATTGCCTACAAGAAAAATCCCAGTTTGAGAGATTTGCTCGTTCGATCTAGACTCAGACCTTGAGTAACACGCAGTTTAATTAGCTTTTGGCTATGTCAACACCATTATCCTTTGTTGGTGCTCAACACAATATTTTATGTCAATTTCCGACACAACCGAAACAAATTTAGCTAGTTCCATCTTTGAATGGCAACAATGCTCAACAAACTATTCCATGTCAATTTCCGACACAACCTAACAAAATTTATGTCAATTTCTGACACAACCTAAAAAAAATTATGTCAATTTCCGACACAACCTAACAAAATTTAGCTAGTTCCATAGAAATAATTACATAAGAAATCGGATTCCGACCTGTGCCCGCGCTCTCCACACTTTCAAAATATCTAGATATATATATATATATATATATATATATATATATATATATATACTAGAAGGTGACCCGACTTCGTCCGGGCTTTGACCTTGAATTGTCTATTTTGAAGGCCAAGGTCAAGTGGGGTCACGATTTGACCCGTCCAAAACACAGTGCCCGAACAAAAGTACCCGACAAAAGTACCCGTCGAAATCCATCCGGTTTTACCCGATTTGACCTTGAATTGACCATTTTGAAGGTCAAGGTTAGGTGGGGTCAAACACCAACACCCCAAAAATGGTGGAAATCGGCCCAGCGGATACCGGGAAATCGGCCCAGCGGATACCGAGATACCCTATGCATCAAATTTCGTCCGTAAAAATCCGCCAGTTTAACCCGATTTGATTTCCACTGAAGTATATAAACGCGCCTCAAGTTTCAACGTAAAGATAAATTACCATCGGTGCCCGAGATATCGCCAAGACGTCTGAAACAGTCAAATGCATCGGCCGGGTAAGGGTTAACGTGATCTAACTTTATGACCTCTAACGACGTCATAGAAGTTACGCATTGTTTTTACCCTGATAGAAGATCGTACCACTTCTTCTTAATAATTGAGGCAGATAACTAAAACGGATACATACATATTATATATCGTTGGAAAGAGGAAACACGAAAGATTCTCATAGTGTCATTATTATGACTGGCATGTTATTATTCGCGCTGTTTCGAATCGATTTGTAAGCACCGAACTGAAATATATTAGCGCAAAACGGCGTAAAAACAGATTTGACCTCGGCACGTGAAAAGTTGACCTCGCACGGACAAATTAATAGGCCTATGTTAGTCCTGACCCGAAAATACCCCCACATACGAAGTTTCATCGAAATCGGCTGTGCCATTTTCGAGTCCATCGATTACACACAAACACACAAACACACAAACACACATACAGATCTTCCAAAATATATAATAGACTAGCCGATGAGCCCGACGTTGTCCGGGCTATTCAAAAACCAAATTTCAAGTCGATAGCTCTACCCAGCCCGAAATTTCAAGTCGATAGCTCTACCCGTTTCCGAGATCTGGTCTGCGCATGCGCGAAGCTGGCGTCGAACGGGCTCGGCGACCCGATAAAATTCGTATCCGGGGCAAGATACATTCACATACCAAATTTCAAGTCGATAGCTCCACCCGTTTCCGAGATCTCGTCTGCGCATGCGCGAAGCTGGCGTCGCACGGGCTCGGCGACCCGATAAAATTCGTATCCGGGGCAAGATACATTCACATACCAAATTTCAAGTCGATAGCTCCACCCGTTTCCGAGATCTCGTCTGCGCATGCGCGAAGCGGGCGCCGCACGGGCTCGCCAATACGACAACGACGACCGCCTGGTCAAACTACACACACGTACCAAGTTTCGTCCCGATCGGTCGAGAATCGTAGATTTGTATTAATGACAGACAGACAGACAAACAAACAGAGGTCTTCAAAATATATATGAGATATATATATATATATATATATATATATATATACCGATTTCAACCAAATTTGGTGTGGTCACTCGGGATACCCTGGCGCAGGTTATAACGTCGGTAGCGGGGTCGTTAGTTTTTTTTTCTTCAAAATTTTGATTTAAAAAAAAATTAATTTTAAAAAAATAAATTGAGAAAAAAAGGTTTCTTAATTTGAGCAAGAAACTCAAACTAAACAAAAATTATTTTAAAACAAATATATGATTTTTTTTTTAAATCAAATTGTTTGAATGATCAAAATGTGCGCGAAGCGCACAAAGTGGCCGCCTCTGTCTATATAAGGTCAAAATATGCGTAAAGCGCACACAGAGGTTGCAGGCCCCCTACATGTTCTTATGGGTAACAAAATTCGTACTGATGTTGGAAATTTGCAATCATATGGGGTGTTAGCTTGGGAAATTCCAACAGTTGCAAAGTTTTAGGTAGTAGATATATAGTTGGAATTACTCGAACATGAACATTTCGTTCTGCTTCAACATGCAGGGGTGCAGTTGGAAATACCAGTTTGGAAACGAACAACGGACGCCATGTATTGTCACGTCCATGTCGGTGACGTACACCAAAGACACTCATATATGTCGGTGACGTTCACCAAAGACACACATATATAGGTTGCACAGCAGAAAATAACTTAAGGCGTATCTGCTCGTAAAACTAATATGGAACACTGGCTATAAAGAGATCAGTTTATTCCCACATAAATGACATACGACACCAACCCTTCCGCCACGGCGTTTGGGCGTGTTCTATAATCCGGCTCGGTCCGGCGAAATGAATACATATATACTGCTAACACGATGAGGCCATTAGGATTAACACGCTGTGATCGCATCACTGGCAAAAAGGTTCCATGGACATCAAACAAATCACGGGAGATCACCCAGACTCTATTGTTCTTGATGAGAATAAGCATTTGTTATCGGGAGAATTACTAAAACTTTTCTGGCGCTCAAATTTCCATAAAATCGATCAACCATAGGGCTGCGTTCCATTGACCGACACTGATCGCGCGACTCAGATCTTGGGATTCTACTAATTGCGCCAGAGAGTGTGTTTACTCTTGTGATATAGAACCGCTGATATCGCATGATAAATCTACTGTGGCTTGACCTCTAACCAGGGTTCAAATTGTCCTGCTCGCACTTCCCTTCAGACCATTATATAAGCGGGCTCTCAACGTTCAGTTTTGTCAAAATATATTTTCCTACAAACCACTGGCTTTGTTACACTCTTCCTGATTCTGATTGGTCCAAGTCGTATCACGTACGTGCCGGTCCACAATATACAGTTGTTGCCCGATGTCCAGGGGGACATTCCGTTCTCGGGTGAGTGACAATTCTCAAAGTCTCCCGAGTGCTTTGGAATGTTGATCAGTCATGAATTTCGAACTCGATTTCCATACTCTAAGACTGGCATGATCAATGATATTATTAGTGGCACAATAACATATTTCCCTTTATAAGTGAGTGATCTTCTAACGGTATCGACAACGCGGTTTGACTTCAGTATGGCATCGTTCACATCTTTTTCAAATTTCAACTGGTTGTCTATAAAAATGCCGAGTTCCTTCGGCTGACTTTTATCGAGGACGAGGTGATGTTATCAAGATATTCTAAGAGCTGTGTTGACATGATCTGCCGACTCTGAAGCCATGTTGCCAGTTTATTAATTTCCATGTGATCGAGAATAGCATTTTTTATGAAAGATTCACTAAGTACAAACGTAAGACTTACTGGTCTGTAATTATTTGGGTCTGATCTAACACCTTTTTTAAACAAACAAGTTACGTTTTCAGACCTCCATATTTCTGGTATGGTTCCATCTTCCATTGTAGCGTTTAGCAGGAAACAAAATGCACACTCAGTTCGCTCGCACATTCTTTCAAAACCCTGAGTTACTCTGTCAGGTCAGAGGCTTTATATGGATTTATAATTTCTAAGACTATGTTCAATTTCTGTATATGTGAGAATTAGGTCAGCTATGCGTGTGTCGTGTCGGGTATCCATTTGCGGTAGCACTGAAATATCCTCGCGTATGAATATGTTGAAATTAATGTGCCGGGGACGTAATTATAAGCAATCAACGTATTTTTTGTTGCATTTATGGGCTAACAAAATTGTAACTGGTCGAACAACATGCTTGGTATAATTTCGTATCACGATTTTTTACAGTGTGTTGTTCTGCGATTTACACTTTTATAAGCCCATAAATACAACAAAACATTTGTTGATTTCATATAGGCCTTTGTTTGCTTTCGAGTAACACCCATGCAGTCTACAGACCCGCATATAGATAGTGAGTCTGATTACTTGTTGTAGACATTCTATCTTCTGAACCGCGGGATTCTACATCAGAACTCACTATTAGTGGCCTCAAGATAAAAGTATCCAATCGGAACGATTAACAAAAAATTATTTCGCGCTTACAGAACATGGCATTTCGACGAGACTATAGCTACAATAGACTCAGTATGTCAATATCACTCTGAGTGTACGTTTACACAGACTGAGCAACACCAAGTACTGAAATTAACATCTCGTATAAAATTTCGCGTACATTAAGACGACAGATTGTCCGTGAATATGCCAATTTCCAGAAGAGGGTAACCTACCACTATGGTGTACATGTAAATGATAATGGATGTGTGTTAAATTATCGGATAACAAAACAATTCTCACCCTTGCCCAGAGTGGGACAAGTTTCATGAGATCTAGAGCCAACAGGGTTGCACAAAAAGCTGGCGTAGCCAATTTGATTCCATTGTGGACCCTGCTGACTTCAGATCACATGACTCCTCGACCACACCATGAAAATTGCTTCCAACTATATACACTATGTAAATGCCAAAAATGATCAATCAAAGGGGGATTTGCTTAATTCAAACTTATTTCAAAAGTATTTATAAATGCTTTCATCGCTTTGTTTGATATATATCCAGATTCTTTCAATGATGTCGACTCTCCATTGTTTCTCATTACATGAAGGATCTAAATATTTTACAACTTTATTCCAGCATTTAATGCCGGAATACATAAAACTCTTCGAACCAAAGGGTCCAACAGAGGGGGATATTATATTTGAATTTTCCAGATCTTGTGTCATATGGGAAGGATTTGCTAAGGTAAACATAGAATTTAGGTAATTTGGGCCATTATTATCATAGTTCTTTTTCATGAGTATCAATTTTCTTTGAATTATCCTATTCTCTACTGGGAACATCTTGAGATGTTGAAAGTGATCTAAATTTATATGACTGAAACTTTCTAGACCAAGAATAAATCTAACCATCCTATTTTGGGAGGTCTGAAGTTTTCCTTTAGTTTTGACTGTAAGTGGAGAAAACCAAAAGTTGCATGCATAATCAAAATGACATTGGATAAGAGACATAGCCATAAGTTTCCTACAGTGCTGAGTTAGAAATTTTGCTTTTCGATACATATATTTAATACGAGAATTGATTTTCTTCAAAACTGACTCAGCCATCGAGCTGTCGAGCGGTATTCGGCATTATTCGGTTTGATATCTGTGTATGCTACTCAGCGCTCCGAACAGATTCCCGATATTTAACATCTCCGAGCTTCGGGGCATAATAGAGTTATCCAGCATATATGCCAAGTTTCATAATAGCTTTGGCCCTATATGTTGAAGAAACAAACACCACGACCAAACTGAAACGTGAACGGTTTACCTATATACTTAAGCTCCCTATCGGCCGGTATATATTTGATAATGCGGTTACCACGAGAGGAGCATGCTAATATAAATCATAAATATTTAATATTTAACTTTTTTCACCGCTTGTTTTTTTTTATTCTTTGTGATTATTTTTGTTTTGTTTACGTCTGTTTTGCAAGGTTTGGTTTTAATTTGCTTTGGTTTCAACTATCATAGTAATATTCCCTGAACTTGCTGAAGTTTAACATATATATCGTCCGATTTTTAATTCATGATTTACATAAAATAATAAAAAATAAAATTGAGCATTGGGTGCCGGGAAACCCCTATGTATGGTGCCAATTGGACATGGGCATGACGGAAACCAAATTTAAACAGATATATGAGCTGACAACATTTTCAGATCAACACATAGGGATAACTCTTGAACGGAAAATGTAAGCAACATAACTTAACCTCCTTTGAAAGCCCTCCTTGTGCCAAACCTCCATACCAAATTTCAATAACCCAATGCAATAATCCAATAACCCATGCAACCGAGGACCTAATGCTCTTATCGTACCCAAAGGTTAATATATAGTAGTTTCGGTGACATGTCGTTTTCCATAATATAGCCGGACCTACTCTCTGGAATGCTCTACCGTTGATCATCCGCAACTGTCCTGGATATGATGAATTCAACGATCTTTAGAAAACTCATTTATTCACGGAATATTATTCGGAACATTTGGGCGTGGAACAAATGAACCAGCTTCCAACTCGGGCTACGTAATTATCATATGTTTGAACTGTAAACTTGTGAAATTATTTTAATGTTGTCAAGCGCCTTGAAACCTCGGTGATATGTGCTGTACAAGAAATGTGTGGTATGATATGATATGTTATTAATTAGATATGACATTTTTTGTCCAGAATAGCATGTTATCGAACTATAGGCTAATATCGCCCTTAGACCGAGTAATATCGATTTGCGACATCTCCAATCCGGGTAATTTGGATTTACGACATGCCGAAAATCTAGTTCACTGCTATAAAATAACATGTAGGTATCCATTTTTGCGACATCACTCATATGAAGGAGATATCAGTTCACGAGAGGCGATCTAGTTAATAAATATGATATTAATTGGTTGGTTTGATATTATTGGCCTAATATCAGCTCTCGGTAACCTCATACATGTATCATAATTCGACCTTCGGTCTCAGGCTCATATGAGGTTAACTGGGGCTGATATCGGGCCTAATATCAAACAAACCAAGTAATAGTCTCTAAATATGCATATCTGAGATATGAGTGGACGGACGGAAATCCAACATTTTTAGATAAAGAAAGGGGGATAACACTTGAACTGAAACTGTGAAGAACGTCAATGAACCACTCTATTGAAAACTCTCCTGCACGTGCCAAACCTGCATAACCAATTTCACCGATATCCGATAATTCACGGTCGAGATATATGAGCGGACGGCCGGAACATGTAATCCAGTATTACCCCAATATATTGGATGAAGGTATAATTAAAAACCCAAAAATAACATCATCACCACCAGCATCAAGAACAATAACAACAAAAACAACAACAACAACAACAACTATTGAAGAAAAAAAAAAATTATTCATCTTTTATTTAATTAGATTCAAGAATTAATTTATTGTCAATTCGCCGTTATATTCTATATACATGTACGCTATAATAGTAGATTGAAAAAAATGTAAAGTAAAATAAAATTTACGATTTCATCATAATAGGCAGTCAGTTGAACTTTATGTGGTTGTATCATGTTGCTGGCAACAAAAATGCATACTCCATTTTGTTACCATGTTTCGTGGGTGACTGCGTGACAATGTAATGTCGTCAGTGTCTGTATCATGTTGCTGGCAACAAAAATGCATACCCTAATTTTTATGACCACGTTTCTTGCCTTATATGAATGTCTGCGTGACACTCAAGCGCGTGCGACAACTGTATTTTATTAAGGAAATTATGATTTGTATAACAAACGGACATATAGCTCAATTGATCTATTGTTCATACACATTTAAGCAGTAGTGAATGAGACTGAACGTTCACAACACAACATGACCGCAACATTATGGGAGAAAATTTGCCATGTTGTCCAAATAAGTTACCCAACTTCGTGGTATTGGGTACGTATGCGTACATATAACAGTATATAGAATTAAGGATTAGTGATATATCACTAATCCTTAATTCTATATATACTGTTATATGTACGCATACGTGCATGCAGTATGCATGTACTACGCATTCAATGACTGGACCCACCACAATCTCACCCGTTAAAAACGAATAGATTGACAACATCAGTACATTATATACAATGCACCTGGGATACAGCCATGATATTTAAACCGTCAGAGCCCGGCGTCTGGGAAGCTGGGATCGCTCCCTTGTCAGCCTCCTGATGCGCAAATTGTTTTAATTCAGCCCAGCCAGTAAGATATTCCCAATGAGGGACGGATTTGCAATTAATTAGCTATAGCGCTAGGCTGGTCCCCTGATTTTTGACGCATACTCGGCATGTTAATTCGAAGATTGATTCCATTTGCTGCAGGACTGTCATTCACGTGCCACCAGGGAAAATAGTCTGCGTATGTGATCTTGTCAGAACGTTCGTCATCAGCAAACGTATTCTTTATTTACGCCCCGAGTCGGTGTATAGGACAAACCACATCAAGATGAGCTCCAATACGTGTGGTGAAAGTGGAGACAAAGCTAGAGGCTTTCTTTTATGTGTCCAACTTGGAATTTCCAACTACAGGCATAACATTTTGAACACGATTCCCATTTATTTTTCATTTTGTTGATTTTTTCTTTGGTTGTCATTGTTATTTTATTTCTTTATTTTTTTCGCTCATATTTTTTCTTTAACATGCACCTGCTTGTGCGTTTGGACCTTCGGTGACAAAAGAACAAACATGGTTGTTTTGTGGGGCGCTTGTCCGGGACCGAGTGGTCCTTACCTTCACTTCACAAAGCAAAGTGACAAAAATCGCATATATATGCGTTCCATATATACTGTTGACACATATTATCCGACACCAGTGAACACGAAGTCAGGAGCGGAAAAAAGTGTGATCACTCCCTTGAGTGTAACGAACACATTAAGTTCAGTAATTTGTCACATTATGTTCTCTAGTGTGGGCACTTATCTTCTGCTATTTCTTATTCGTGTTATAGTGTTACACTTTGGCGTAACGGTGAAGGGGGTTATTGTCTCGGGAAATCAAACCACTGCACGTACATGTAGAAACCACCTTCCTCCAGTAATCAACTAATAACATTGCCCACGAACCAGATTACATTATTATGCGTGTATTGGCCACGAAACAGATTACCTTATTGTGCGTGTGTTACCTACAAATCAGATTACATTATTATGTGTGTATTGCCCACGAACCAGATTACCTTATTAAGCGTGTATTCGTGATCCCACGACTGAGATTACCTTATTATGCGTGTATTTACCACAAATCAGATTACATTATTATACGTGTATTGCCCACGATTCAGATTACCTTATTATGCGTGTATTTCCCACAAATCAGATTACCTTATTATACGTGTATTGCCCACGAATCAGATTAACCTTATTATGCGTGTATTGCCCTCGAATCAGATTACCTTATTATGCGTGTATTCGTGATCCAACTAATCAGATTACCGTATGCATGTATTCCCCACGAATCAGATTACCTTATATGCGTGTATTGTCCACGAATCAGATTACTTATTATGCGTGTATTGCCCACGGATCAGATTACCTTATTATGCGTGTAAATATTCCCCACGAATCAGATTACATTATTATACGTGATCCCACGAACCAGATTACCTTATTATTCGTGTATTGCCACGAATCAGATTACCTTATTATGCGTGTATTTCCCACGAATCAGAATCATATTCGTGATCCCACGAATATGATTACCCTATATATGCGTGTATTGCCCACGAATCAGATTACCATATTATGCGTGTATTGTCCACAAATCAGATTACCTCATTATGCGTGTATTCGTGATCCCACGAATCGCATTACCTTGTTATGCATGTATATATGGCTCACGAATCAGATTACCTTATTATGCGTGTATTCGGGATTACAATCAGCTTCGGTATCGGATCACTGGGCGGCCTATGTTTGCCTCATTTTTAATGAGCAATGCACCTTGCAAAAAGAGCCACCGAAGATCCCGATGGCTTTTTGTCGATGACACTCTGTGTTTCCAAAATCACAAAAAGTGAAAGCTGATATTGTTCTCTAGTACTCACTG
This sequence comes from Siphonodentalium dalli, assembly GCA_032622095.1. Taxonomy (NCBI): domain Eukaryota; kingdom Metazoa; phylum Mollusca; class Scaphopoda; order Gadilida; family Siphonodentaliidae; genus Siphonodentalium; species Siphonodentalium dalli. The sequence goes on from CP136063.1 coordinate 113,829,029, forward strand.
GTTATTGGTTCGATTAAATTAATATTGGTAAGAAATTTTGCTTTTATCTTGAAAACCAGGAAGTGTCGTTTTGGAATAAGAGTGTCAAATTACACAAACGCTTTATCATCTAACAATAATTCAACTACATTTCGTTTCCACTTCATTAAAGGTACTAAATCCGATCAGACACCTCCTAAATTACTATTTCTTTGGCTTCGGGTGTAAAAAATATTCGAGTCGAGTCGAGGAACAGACCCATCAAAGCTCAGAGTGATCAGATATCGATTTTTGAATTTTGTTATTTATCGATTTTTGAAGTTTGTTATTTATCGATAAGTGACCCAGAAACACGTGGTCAAGCGGACGGTCTTGCGGGTGAAGATGGATAACTCTAAAATCAAGTGGTTATTATTAATCATTGATAGTTAACTAACGAGGCAGCATAATGTGATAAGGTACGTGGACGTGGTCGCTCCGTTTCTCTGCCGTTGGCACATCATAATGACATGGCTAATGAGAAAAACCTAAACTAGCAAGGGCGTCGTGTTTTTTGTTTTTTTTTTATAAAAACAACAATACACTCAGGTCGGTGGTGGGAAAATGATACTAGCGGATTGATATTACTCCTCTGGGTGTCGCCACTTCTGCACTTCACACCAAATCCCGAATTTCATCGTCGTGGTCATTATTTATTCATTCAAAGCCCAGACACCATTATCACAAGTTATTATCTCGTGAGAACAGAAGATGTATAACTCCTACGGTCGCCATTTCCTTCGGTAGATTAATGGACAGATGAAACGCACTTGGTTGTACTCTCCTATAATGTCCAATAAGTGTTGTTTACAATATCAGTGGGCTAAATACAGAAGATCCGAGAGATGGAACACATCTAAGATGTCTGTTTTCTGGGGATCAATCACGCCCGGAGTCTCCGGGAGCATTATGGTCGCCTTCGTCCAAGTCCCTTTCAGTCTGCATACGGAAAATCCCAAGGGACAATATAAACGGACGGGACTGGCTATAAGGGTTTGTTCAAGAGTTTCTCTTGTGAAACAAAAGTGTTTGTATATGTTATGTATGTTTAATGTTAGCTAGGGGTTTGTCGTTGCAAGAAGAACCAAGTCGCAACATATATATAGGTATCGGGGAATTATTTTTGCAATTGTTATCACTCTCATTTTGATGAAGGATAGTATCAACCATGCACAACCAAACAAAATATAATCAGGACCGATTCTAACATAGTTTTATTTTCAACCCATGTTCAAGTCCAATTGTTCGCCGAATTGCGTGAACACAGGCACAACATAATACTGACCAATATTTCAGACGGTGATTCCCCGAACAATTTGAATGTAGTCACGTAACATCGGTAATTTCATTGTGGGATCATTGATTGCGTGAAATAGTACCCGACGCGTGCAGTTATGTTGGTATGCGCACGATTTTTGACCGGATTCGCTTGATCCTCACTGAGTTCACAGGATTTACTTGATGGGGACATGCACTTGATGCGATGGGGCGTAGTAGCAACGAGGTCTCTGTCAGTTTATTTGTGGCCACGCTTTTTCCTAAACATCACTATTAGAATACACACAAAATTTCGACTTCAAGTTATAGGATGGATATGAATACATGATTAAAACATACCAGACTTTGTCCATACGATATATTTTTCAAATTCAAACTTATGTCTGTAGCTCATGTGCCCCATCATCTCAAGTCAACATTTATACATATATTTATACATGTATATGCATATCGCTATCACAGTATTCCTGTGTGAATGACGCGTATATATGTATAAAATAAATACACTCTTAGAAAATACTGTCGGTTTGACGGTGTCGGACCGTCGTAATCCGACAGTACCATACCGTCTCATCAGTTGTACGGTGAATCACCGTTGTTTTTATGCGCCCCATCAAAGTTAAAAATGTGCGTGTTTCCAAGTTCATGGCGTAACAATTCAACAATAAATTTATCGGCGACCAAATTATATACGGCAGTGACTCCATATACAGTATGACTGAATCTGACTCTGCTGATATTTATTATTAATTGTTTGTATTCAGTGCAATAATGTGTGTCATTCTGTGCAATGCACAGTTCCGTCTTGTCTTGCGTCCGTAATTACTTTATTTCCATGAGCGGTCACTTTTCAGCCCACGAGTTTCTTTCTCCTTGTCATCCCCATATAAAAATGTACCCGGGTAAAACTGGGGGTTTATCCGGTTTAATCCATGGTAAACCCCGGTTAACCAGGGTAAAATAATATTCTACCCAGATAAACCCCAATTAAAAAGTCATTATACCGGGGTTAATCCAGGTATATAAAACCAATATCGAGATTTACCCGGGTGTCTTATCCATTTGGTAGGGATTTACCCAGGTGTTTCTCCATCTCATGGTATACCCAGGTGTTTATCCATCTCATGATATACCGGGGTGTTTTACTGTCCATTATGGGGAAAAAGTTACCAACAGGAGCGAACTTGAATATGTATTTTCGACCAAGCCTTGGTGCTCAAACCTTAAATTACAACAACATATTTCACATGAAAATTTGGATTACCATTACATTAATTAATTAATTAATACCAGGTGTAGATCCACCGTTTTTCTTACGAGTCACTTAGAGCCAGTTTGATGCAAATTAAAGTGAGAACATGTTGTCATATGTATACAAATGTATATATTTTTTTTGAAGTTACAATACCACATTTTAGGGCAAAATTGCTCCTTCCAAAATGGCCGCCAAAATGGCAGCTGGAAGTGGAAAATTTTATGTTTTCTCCCACCGATATCTTCTAGATAAGTTAATTATGTATGTGACTGGTTCATAGTTGGGACTATTATTATTATTATTATTATTATTTTTCATGTTAACTGATCATTGAAGCAATAAAATATGACATTATTGTGGTCCCAGCCCTTCCGGTCCCTCAAATATTAAATTGTTTACAGAACGTGGTATAAAATTTCACCAAAAATCACCATTGTGATTCTATTCATTGTTCAACAAGAAATGAACAGAACTGTGCAACGTAACTGAGGCATACCATTACCTATAAATATTTTAACTCAATTTAATCAAAATTGTCACTTTGTCCCAAACTGGCTGCAAAAATGACAACAAAATTTTTAAAAAGAGGCAAATATTGCCACATCATGCTATGTAATCGCTTACAAGTTGTGATTAGGGAATAAAATGGACTATTCTATCTTACATATATTAAATACTAACATTTATATGCGGACAAATATGAAGTGAATATGTATACAGGGAGTTACTATGTGATCATAAAGACAAGGAATTGTTATATGTGATCATGGTGTTATCATAGGCCTATAGAGTAACTCCCTCTATACATATGCACCTCACGGTAGCAGGGTAATGTCGCCCTTGACCTTAATAAATGGTATACTCGTATGGTGCGCATCTATAATCTAAAATCGACTCCATTCCACCCGTATGTGCAATTTGAAATATATATCAAGATGTTCCACCAATTTTGGTGTTCTATAAACCACCAGAAAAAGACCCGTTAATTAGTTGAATATAACGTGACTGCAAATTATGTGGTGAAGGTCGAGTATAGCTCTTGTGACATTACCCCTCTATCGCACCTCACCCGTGACCACATATTCACCTCCTGTTTGTTATTTTTGACGATTTCGATGTCAAGCTTGTGGTAGAAAAATCAGATTTGTTCTTGTAATGTCAGTAGTTACACTAATAACAATTAACTAAGGTGCATCAGAATTGTTAACATCATGTATATAAGACATAAGGTTATTCATCAACCACAGCTCGTAAGCGATTAATTGGCATGCTAGGGAAAAATTCACCGTTTTCCATATATTGGCCGCCATTTTGAGACAAAATGACAAATTTCTTTCCGCGTTCTGTAAAATCGAATTTGTGAGGGCTCTGAAGGGGCTGGGGCCCAAATGAATGGCACGTTTCATTGCTCGATGATCATTAACTTGAACAATACAAAATAAAGTCCTTATTCTGAACCAATTCTATAGAGTAGAAACTAATCTACAAGATATTAGTGTAAAAACGTCAAAATTTCCGGCAGCCATTTTGGCGGCAATTTTGCCTTTAAATGTGGCAATACATCTTAGTGCCACCGCACACGCTGCGATTAAAATCGTAAGTGGGGAAAATCGCAGGAGGAAGCATCCAATGCGCATGCCCACGACAATATCGTAGCCAGATCGTAGCAATCAAGCACTGTTTGATTTTACCAGGAAAATCGTGGCGTGACCTTGGCCACGCACGCGATCGTAGCTGTCACATGACCACTGTCGCACTGGTCATGTTGTAAATACCACGAAAAGAAAACATTCAAAAATGGCGCAAAGTTTACAAACTTCTTGCACTTACAAAAACTCGGCCACATTGGTGGAGATGTGGCACGGCATGGAGTGCAGGCCTATACCACATATCAGGCAAGGAGTAGAGGGCTGTCGCAATTGTTGAAATTCAATTGGGGCAGCTGAGCCTGTTGAGTTGACAGGTACAAAAATGTCAAAATTTAAATAATATTCAATTTCACTTGAACTTTCAACATCAACTTGTTAGTTTAGAACATTGAGATACATGCCATATGTATTCAGTTGCATAATGCGGAGAATGTGGTATAACATTTTGCTATCATGTGATCGATCACGTTGATAAAATCGTAGCTGCAAAGATCGCAGCGCCGTAGCGTCTGCGGACAAGCTACGATTTCTCCACCTACGATTTTCCCCACTTACGATTTTAATCGTAGCGTCTGCGGTGGCACTTAGCTTCACACAAGTATATACATTTGTATACACAAGACAAGATGTTTTCACTATAACATGCATCGAATTGACTTAGGGACTCGACTGGAAAAAAACGGCGGCCATATTGGACGCCATCTTGCCTGGTGTCTACACGGACACTTTTTCGCATTGACATTGCTTACAAGTTGAGTGACTTAAAATGAGTCGGGAGCTATATTATATTAGAACCTAAATGAACAGAAAATTATTAGGGCATAGAATTACTGTTTGTAACCTTTAATCTTTAAGATTTCGTTTCGTTTCGTTCGGCAAACTAAATATATTCTTCCAACGTGAAATGAGCGCAAATTGAGTTAGCGTGTATTTTATGATAATTTTGTCGCAAATTAACATGGATTGATAACAGAAAATGATCGACTAGATACAAATTGGATATATTGTGAATTAAATACAAGATTCAACGATTTTATTCATATGGATGTTCGCATAATATCGAAAGAAAAGTCTTGTCAAAATTATTTATATTTCCAATTTGAGGACCAGGAAACGGACTGAATATGACAGTACCAGTACCGGTACTCAATGGCTATTATGGCACGAATGAAAACCACTGGGTCACTCATTACTGATATGCAACTGAGAAGTTTGATCTACAGGCTTCAGATTAAAGCGATGATCCTTAAGGATTCTTTGTTGTGGTGATGCGAATTCGCATCACCACAACAAAGAATTAAGAGTGTCTGGAAGAGTATATGTATTGTATACTGTTTTAAAATTATATTGTCTTCATGCCAGAGACTTTTGGTTCCCAGCATCGAGGTTTGACATTACGCAAATTGCTGCAGCGGTTGGAACAGAAGAAGAATATTGTGATAATGTTATGTTGTACGGTACATGTATGTAAATTCAGTTCAACTGGTACTGTGCATTAACTGAGCGCATTTGGCAGTGATATGTCACTAACGTATCGGTAGGGCCCAACATCATGTGTGCTACTACATCTGTCAGGATCCTGCAGTGAAACCATATACAGATTCCCGGTAGTGGACAACAGATGTCAACAATACAAACAAATTATATCAAGTTCTAGCCTTGAAGTAGTCGTCAAAATTGCAAATTAAAACACATTGTCAATGAATATTAGTATTTATTACTGCATGCAGTTGGCAAGATTCGGGACGTCACATTTACCCGAAAGCCAAGAGGTATGCCTACATGTAGCAGTACTTACGCAATTGCATCAAGTTGGAACACCTCAACCTATGATACTGAACAGTCAAAATAATGGGACAGATGAACGCTGGACTCAACATAAAAACTACTAGTACATGTACATGTATATTCATACAGCATATGGAAAGTTCAAAGATTTTGACAGCACTTTGATTCCATAATATGGAAAGAGGATCCACATGTACTGTATCACCTCTGGATGATGTATGCTGTGCACATTACAATGAAGTTTACAATGAAGTTAAAACTTCATGTTATAATGGTTTGACTGTTAACGTGTACTTCACTTACTTCCATTCCAAATTGAAAATGGACCCAATTGTACTTTTTTACAAGTTATTTAGTAATTTACATTTATATCTAAAGGTACTCAATCTAATCAGATTGTGGATGAAGATGGATAACTCTAAAATCAAGTGGTAGTAACTGTAATAACCACTTGATTTTAGAGCAATTTGTCTGTTTGACCACATGTTTTCTGGCCGGGCCACATCTCGAGAAATTAACAAATTTCATAAATCTATATCTGTTCACTCTGAGCTTTTATGAGGGGGTTCCTTGACTCGGAATCAAATATTTATACCCCCGAAGCCAAATAAATAGTAATTTAGGAGCGTCTGATCGGATTGAGTACCTTTAAAGATGCACTATCATTTATGATGGGTGTATGAAAAAGTGAAACACAATGGTCAACCGAAGACAAGTTCAAGTAAGGGTCAATCCACACCGGCCACGAGCGTGCGATTTTTACGTCCGTTTTCTGTCGTCCGTAGCAGCTTATTAAATTATCATAGCATTTGCGTTTAATTGAATTTAATTCTATTCCGGTACAATTCCGGGGGAGGGGGGCAAATTGTGTGCGAAGTGACTTCACAAGCTTGGAATACATGTAAATTGGGATAAAAAATTAACCAGATGATCCTGTTATTACGTCGAGCTCTTGCCAGGAATTTTCTCTTCTCATTTATCCTTGCACTTCAGTTATCAGCATGTTGCTACTAGTAAAGTCCCCCACCATCTTTGTTATCGCGATGACAAATGCAATGTGTCGCCTTCAATTAGAAGGTATTTCATGCATGAAATATCCTATTTGACAGCGGCCTAATTATCCCGCTTGTTGGCCACAAAGCGAGAAATCAACGAAGCATAAAATCACTGCTGTGATCGAATCATGATCAGCGATTATGTCGCTTGCAGTGTGAATATAAAAATTGCGCGCTTTGAAGTTTGAACTGCTACAGATGACAGAAAATGGCCGTTATAATCATGCGCTCGCATCCGGTGTGGATCGACCTTACGAAAATGTTTTTTTAGACATGCGCACATGTTTAACTAGTTCCATGTGAAGTCCAGTGAACATGTTTATATGTAGTTTAAGGTCACTAATAAGATCTTTAATGCTTTGTATATCCAAATACAAGCATGTCAAATTTCTTCCCTGGATCAACATTATGCACAATATGCATCTGTAGCATATACCGGTATCTCATCTGATTTTGCGAGAATCTACATGTATACATACTTTTTCACGAGAATCCAGGGTAATTTGCGAGAATATTTACAGGAATCTAGATTTGGATTCTCGCCAAATATAAGCCCTGCTTAAGATTCGACGAGAATCACCGAATCGATTTTTGTAATGATTCTCGCGAAACTTTTCCATTTTCAGTGCTTAATGACTAACTTGATTCGTCATTTGATTCTTGCAAAATTAATTGTACTAGTATTTTGGGCCCTGCATCTGCATTGCCAATTTTTTTTACAAACCGACAATAAGTGGTGGAGATATCATTTATATTTATTAAATATAAATACTTAATTTATTTAATTAATTATAAAAAATTGCAAGTTGGTGGTTATACTGGTGCACTGTACTTGTTTTAAAGCACATTAACTGTGTACCTGTATATTGTATGTGAATAAAGATCTTATTAGTGACCCAAACTGCACAACACTTCACAAGAGGCTACATTGTATTCTTAAACATAACTACAATGTATCTGTATTCATGCAAATCAACTTTTATATGGTTGGTGCCAACTTGGTGGGCTTATACAAGGTTGTACCTCAGGAAAATCAAACTGTTCAGGATTAACAAAAAATAATCATATCTGAAAATAGATTGGTATAATGCCAATATCTTTGCATAATAACACAGAACGTTATACTAGATACATGTACACTTTCATTTTCACTTATCATCTAGTTGATGAGAAAACATGATTTTATGATGTTTATCATGTTATACATATGTATGACACTTTTAAAAATTAAAAAAATTAAAATCTTGTCAACATGTACATGTATACAACATATTAATTTTTGCCGCATCGTCGTTAGTCTCTGTCACCCAGGATAAGGAAGATACGCCCTCAGGCCATTCTTCTACAAAACAATCTCATCAAAATTATCTTATCGGGAATGGTTTCGAATAGAAAATATACAACATTCATAAATGACAAATATTTTTCATGGAGAACCCAGGTACCGTACAACATTTTACAACACAAATTTCCCTGAAAAACATTGAAAAATGGCATTTATACCTGAAATTTTGACAAGTTATCTCGGGAACGGTAACCGTATATTCCGAGAATGCAATAAAAAGTTTCGCTCCAAAATGGCAGGTACAACCTTTTAGAAGCCCACTGACAATTACATGTACTAGTAGTTGTCTTTGTGATCGGTTCTTGGTTGTGTTCGGCTTTTAGATGGAGTGATGGACAATAAATGACATCAAATGTGTCTAAATTTAGCAGTGCAGCCATCATAGTTACCGAAGATAAACATAATTAAATAACACCCAAATGAAATTCCAAATGAGCATATAAAAGTACATGTAGCATTTATGTTGACTATGGTTTAAACATACATGTAACTTATATGTTCATAAATTGATTTATGACATAATGGATTGGAGGACAAGTGCTATAATCACTTGGATTACCCTCCTCTCTCTAAAACACTATGAAATCCCTAGTTGTGTCAACACTACATGTACATGTATGACATCAGGCCTTAACCACATTACGGCATAAATCCATTATTTGGCTTGCATCTCTCAGGATCTCTGTTCATTGTTCCATCCTACATAAACATAGGACTCTCTCAAATGAAACATCGCCTTAGCTTGAGAGGCTCCATATTCGGTTTGGAAAACCTGAACCATTACAGTAGATTTACAGTGTCAAATTGAATGGGAAATCTTTAAGCAATTATAATTACAGGCTCTTTGAAATATTCGAAAATTTATATAATAAACTTAATTTATTCATTCTAACGTAACTGATCAGAGTATGATCAGACTAACAGTTTGTTTGGTGTATTTCTCTGTAATCGAGGCCTGCTTTGGTGGGACAATATTATACATTTAGCCGGACAGCTATATTCTCTTTCCAATCGAATCAGATGTGCCCTAATTAATCGACCCGCCTTATCGACGTTGACAACTAGTATTTAGTACCGCAGTCCATAACAAATCGATCAACCGCAGTCATTTATACCATAGTTTGATTGTACATGTGTATATAGCGATACAATCCATGGATTCACCATTCAAGATCATTACAACCCTAGTTGCTAGTACACAATATCTGCTGGTACATGTACATTTAAAATTCATGTTTGCATGAGAATGTTCAATAGTTCTGTTTGTCGATATGTTATTGAACTGCCAATATACTTTTAAGAAGAAAATGTGAGCGCTGTAGACAGTACTGTTTGTAACAGCGGTGTTGTCGATTAATCTAAATACCGTAAATACTATGAGGCATTGCAGAGGCATTGTAATTGAATGTGGTTGAACAGTCAAATACCGGTGGTCAATCTTGTTGCTGGGGTGGGGTAATTTAATTAGGACAAATTAAAATAATATAACGGTACTTTTTTGTTAACAGCATCTTTGGCAAGTCTTTGCCCGAACAGCATCATAACAATTCAGCAGGACCCAACCGCATCATAGCACATTAACAGGACCACTTGAACAGGTGTGTATTTACAGTGTCAAAGTACCGCATCTTTTAACAATTTCCTAGAAGTGTTCGAAAATTGAGAACTGAATTTATATTTTTTATTATGAGGTTTCGATTGGAAAATTTCTAACTTAGCTTATCAGGGTTAACGGACTACCAGTATGTTTGGTATATTTTTCTGTAATCGACTCCTGCTGAGGTGGGGAAATATCATCCATTGTCGGACAGCTATATTCTCTTTCCCAACAAAGTCCATAGAGCGTACATGGAAAATTACAGCTATGCTTTAATTGATCAACTCGCATTTAAAGGTTGACCACCGGCTATTATCGCAGTATTCAAGCGTGTTCATGCGATCAACCGCAGTCAGTTATACCGCCACAGACCGTGGTCCACCTCACATTTGCGGTTAGGCTGTATTTTTCATGCGACGTTTATATGATTTTTTTTTTAAGTTTACATTGTAACCACACCAGAATTTTTTTTTATTGTTTCAAAATGTCTAGATAGAATTAAGAATTTTTGTGGTCAAAAACAATTAACTTGGTTATCACAGTTAACAAATATTACTGTGGTAAGATTACCAGCGGATACCGCATGTCAACAGGGACTGCATGCTCTAATTAATTATCTGGTTTAACATGTTTATAACTGGATACAGTTCATTTTAAAGGTACTCAATCTGGTTCGATGATCCACATATAATCAGATTCCAACAACAACATATTTAGAAATGCTGACCACTGTCAACTATAGTATAAAATTGCCCAACATGTGTTATTTATCAACATGTTGTTATTAACAGAAAGCCTCTTGATTTTAGAGTTATCGATCTTCATCTGAAACCGTCGGCTCGTCGACTGTTTTCTGGGCCACTATTAATTCTTGATCGTATAAATAGTATATTTCAAAAATTGATATCCATAACTCTGAGTTTTGATAGGTGGGTTCCTCGACTCGAACCAGATATTTTTTAACCTTCAAGTCCAAATAAATAGTAATTGAGGGGGCCCTTAATCGGAGTATGCATCTTTAAATTCAAATACAGTTTAAAGATGCATAATCCGATTAAGTGCCCCTCAATTACTATTTACATTTATATGGATTCCGGGGTAAAAATTATTTGAATCAAGTCGAGGAACCCACCTACATGTATCAAAGCTCAGAGTTATTAGATATTGATTTTTGAAATCTTAATAAATTTCACAATCGAGACTTATTAGTGGCCCAGAAAAATTTCATGAGCCCACAGTCTCAGACCAAATTGGGGATGAAAATGGATAACTCTAAAATCAAGAGGCTTGTTGTTGATAATAAGGCCAAACTTCATCGAACAACATGTTGATAAATATCACGTATCGGGCAATTTTATACTATACATGTAGTTGACAGTTGTTAGCGTTATTATTGGGCAATTAATCGATTCTGATAAATGAAGCAGCATTTTTAAAAATGTTGTTGTTGTTGTTGTTGGAATCTGATCATATGGGGACATTCAAATCTGATTGAGCACCATTAATAGTTAGCTATATGAGTTAATACACATAATAGACATTTAAACTTTGGAAATTGCAGGTTTTGCTCAAGTTAACACATTCCCATCTTAAAATATTACTTGATTTCCTGTATCACAATACACATGATATGATACGTGTATCATTGATAGTCACAGTGTATCCCAATACAATGAATCATTACGTCCCACACAAAATGGGAACTACAGTTATTTCTCATTGATTTTAACTCAATATCCACATAGTAAATTGGAAGTTTTCCATGGAAATGGGTCGATTAGTCTACTCCGACTTGATTTTTTATTGTCGATTATTCAACCATGAAAAACCCAAGCCATTTCAACACTAATGCAGTATCCGCTGGTATTAAATCTTACTGCAGTAATATTTGTGTTAACGGCTGTAACCAAGTGAATTACTGCAGTGTTTCAACCGTGGTACACCACATTAATTTTTCTCATGACAGCCTTTCACCAGATAATTTGTTACAGTACTTACCATGACGTACATGTACCATATGTTCTATTTAGGGATAGACCATTATATGTCCCTTTGTGGGTTTAGATTATAGAATTGGTGCAGTTGCACACTGCATCACTGCCTTACTCATTTGCAGCCTCTCGTTGCAAATGGAGGGCTTTTAATACATTTACATGTGTATAGTTCCTCAGTGTAATTTGGCTTTTTGGATGAAATTCATGAAAACCAAAAATCGATAAGTCCATACAATGGGGACAATTTGATTGACATTTAAAGCAGAAATATAGCTTGGACCAATTCATAGGGTCACAGAACGATTACCTCAATCATGTACATGTACCTCAATCATATTTATGATGATTGAATGATAGTGCGTTAGTCTGAGTGTTCGTTACTTGTAGTCCGATGGGTTCGATTGTCAAGAAGTTTAATAGTTTGAGGGTTCAATAGTCCAACGGTTCAGTGTTACACAGGTTGAGAGTATCAATTACTGTCGTACAAAGTTATTTACTTGAGACTTAACATGTATTGTCGATATACATGTACACAATGCATATTTTATCCAATTGATATTTTATGAATATATCTACTCACAACTTCACAAGCCCCTGGAGAAAAATACAATAATACCAATATAGACTATACCAGTGACTGAAGATATTTTGTGTATAATTGGGTGTCTACTACTAGTATGTTACCTACATGTAACTGTCGCTATAAACTGGGCCTGAAGATTACAACTTGGGAGACTATTATTATTGCGGTCTCTCATTGTAAATGGGGGCCTCTTGTACCGTCTTGGTACATTTACGTGTACTGGTACATGTGTGTAGTCCTTCAATGCAATTTGGATGAAAACAAAACATCGGTAGGTCGATACAATTGGAACAATTTGAATGACATTTACTAGTAAATCAGAAAAATTACTTGGACCAATTCCTGAGGTCACATAACCATTAACTCAATCATGTACAGTGCGTTAGTCAGAGTGTTCATTACTAGTAGTTCGATTGTCAGGAAGTTCAATAGTTTGAGGGTTCAAATGGTCCAACGGTTCAATTCATGGTACCCGGGTTTGAAAGAATTGATTGTGTTTTACAACATATTAATTTTAGTTATATACAAATGTTCATGTATGGTAATAGTATTACCCTCATACAAAATAAATTACTCATGACATAACATGTATTGCCCATAAAAATGTACACAAATTAATGCAATATTTATGCAATTGATAGTTTATGCATACATGTATACTGATGCTTTGGGGAAGATATTTTGTGACCTGACTGCCTCGCTATAAACTGGGCATTAAGATTACACATTTTGAGACAATATACACTGTATAATAACCAAACAGTGGGACTACTAAACACCCAGGTTATCAGACTCTCGGACTAATGCACAGTACTCAAATGATTTCTGGTTGGATCTCACATATTTAAAGATGAAAAAATTGTTAGGTGAATCAGCTACATGTGCAGGTACATGTACTTGTAAATGAAGTAAATTGAAAACATTTAAGTACAATTTTCAGGCGGTACGCATGATTCATACCCCTCTGCTAATTTGGTAGTCGGGATTCATTTGCACAGTTTAACCGGTATTCAGGATTCAACAAAAAGGCCGGTTCACAGATTTTCTGGCACAAAATTAATTTTGTTTTACTATTTACCAGCCCAAATGACATTTATGATGTAATTCAGTCTATTATCTATAGTATATGTAGAAGTTATGGATACAACTTCAGCAAATACTAGTACATGTATATGAAAACTATATTATTAGTGTAATATTAGTTTCCGTCGGAGGACTATAGAAATGACCCTCGTCCGTCCGTGCGTCCGTGCGTCCGAGATTGGGTACCTTCATGGTGTAATCAACTCTTCCTACAGTTTAAAACGTAGAGATTTGAAACTCTGGGATATTGTTCCTAACATGTTGGTGGTTTGCAACATCTATATAGCTAATCAAAAATTAAAAGAATTCCATATTTGGGGGGGGGTTTCGACTTAGAAAATTTGGAACATTTTTGCCTTTTGGATGAGATTGGGTACCTTCATGGTGTAATCAACTCCTCCTACAGTTTTAAATGTAGAGATTTGAAACTCTGGGATATTGTTCCTAACATGTTGGTGATTTGCAATATCTATATAGCTAATGAAAAATATCATTTATTTTCGCGTTTGCATGCGTTTGTTCATCGGGTTGTTTTGTCCAAGAAATTTTGCCAAGACATTTTTGCGGTGGTTTGCAACATCTATATACTGTATAACATTGTTGCAAATAGTATCCTTCTAACAAATCCAATCATGAAGTTTACCACTCGAGTCGGGGGACATGTGGTCTGCGACCTTTTATCTTACTTTTAACTGGTACGCATGATTCAACCTTTTACATTAACTGGTATTGGGGGTGGGGGTGGTGACACCTTCCATACTGGTGTATTCAATTGTGAGTGGCCTTTATGAGGGTGTTACCCCCCCCCCCCTACCACCCATGAATACTGAATACAAGTTCACAGTTTTCTCACATTTGCTGAAATAGTATCCAAAACATAAACATATCAGGAGGTATTAGACTGAATTAGATAAAAATATATCACTTGGGTCTGTTTAGGCTGGAAAATACTCAAAATTTGTATAATTTTCTGCTACTGGTATTATATCTGCATACTAGCCTTTTTGCTGAATCATGAATGCCGGTTATATTACTGTGTGAAATCCTGGTACCAGATAACATTGGGTATGTATATAGCATACCAACTGAAAATGGCCTGAATATCGCATACCAAAGCGGGGTGGGGTGTGTGTGACACCCTCCTTGATCATAGTCTGGATTCTACAGGGTATGTTAACTGTTTCGAGTTGGTGCAATTAATGTGATTGTTTAATCTCTACCATCTGAAATCTATTTTTTTATAGCATATTTTGCTATCTGATCAATTGCTACTGATATAAAAAAGGATAAAGATGGTGTGTCTCTTTCCCAAATGTTCTGTTTACATGTACAGTTGGGGGTTTGTGAGTCAAATAGTAACAGGCAACATGTCCTTCTAACATTAAGAAATAATGTGTTCTTATGAACCAGGACAAAATATGACTATTTCTGGAGCATTACAGCACACTATTACAAATCTATATTTGTAAGCAGTAAGATAATGACAGGAAACATGTCCTCAGACTAAGAAATAATTTTTTGGTGTGTATTTCACATCACAGCTCATGTGTATACTCACATTAGTTTATGTCATTCAAAGGGAGAAACCCATTTAGAAAGTTTAAATGAGACAAAACTACCTCACTGTAGATGCAGTTGCAAGGTACAACATATACATGTATTCCGGTAAATGACATTGGAACTAAAATAATGATTTTTGTGTCCACCGGTATGTCATGTACCGGTATACATTGCAACCACATATACATGTAACTTGCCTAACATACCATATACATGTATGAAGAGGGAATTTGCAAGTGTTTTTTAATCAAAATTTTAACCCAACTCTTGTTGTCAGTAAGTTTTAACCCATGCAGTTTTAATGAGTTTGTATATTTATATATTACACGTGTTTCTATACATGTATTTTATCTGTAGTTAGTTTGTTGTCCTTGAACAAACTTGTATTGCTGCACAATCAGTTTCCTTAATGTTCTATTATACTAAAACAACTCCATTGATAACAATACCCCTGCATCCCATCAAAATCTACTTCATTGCCATCCTCATCATTTCACTTTGGTATCCCCACCCAGGTGTACCTTGGTGTTATTCACCCAGGTGTTCCTTGGTGTTTCCTACCCATGTGTACCTTGGTGTTTCCCACCCAGTTGTACCTTGGTGTTTTCTTACCCAGGTGTACCTTGGTGTTTCTTACCCAGGTGTACCTTGGTGTTTTCCTGCACAGGTGTACCTTGGTGTTTCCTTACCTGTGTGTACCTTGGGGTTTTCTAACCCAGGTGCATCTCAATGGGAAATCCACCTGGGTAAGAAAACACCAAGGTACACCGGCGTAAGAAAACACCAAGGTACACCTGAGTTGGAAACATCAAGGTACACCTGTGTGGGGAACACACAGGTAGGAAACATCAGGGTACACCTGGGTGAATAACACCAAGGTACACCTGGGTGGGAAACACCCATGTATGAAACATCAGGGTACACCTGGGTGAATAACACCTAGGTACACCTGGGTGGGAAACACCCAGGTGGGAAACACCAGGGTACACCTGGGTGAATAACACCAAGGTAACCTGGGTGGGAAACACCCAGGTAGGAAACATCAGGGTACACCTGGGTGAATAACACCATGGTACACCTGGGTGGGGAAACACCCAGGTAGGAAACACCAGGGTACACCTGGGTGGGAAACACCCAGGTAGGGTACACCTGGGTGTGGTCACCTGGGTAATTACACCCAGGTTTATCCATACCAGGGTTTTTATCCAGTTTCAGGTGGGTAAATCATGGTAAAACCTAGGTTTCAGGGGGTCTTGATGGTTGGTGGATGCCTTGGTAGATAGATTTATACCTGGGTTTCGGCCAAAAAAACCTGGGTGGATTTACCCAGGTACATTTTTATATGGGTCTCCATGCTGACAACACAACTGTTTTGGGGGGGGTGTGATCTATAAAGTTGTGGACTAATGTTAAAACTGTCTGACTTCGGTTCCTATATGAACGGACAAGTTCCAAATCTGCGAAAACCGGCTTAAAGGTACGGTTGGCCTTGGCGGTGGGTATCCTGTGAAAATATTTCCACCCGTCAAAAACCGCCACAAACAGAAAGAACAACAAAATGTAGACAGACTTTGTCCGTATACAAATAAGAAATATCGCATAAACAGTATGTTATTGTCATATATTTGACCATTGTTATGTAAACAAAAGCATAAAAAGTAACTTTTCTGGTGTTTGTTTATATTATGATGGTAAACATAAAGAGCGTTCTTTGTTTGTGAATTCCTGATATGGAACGAATAAAGAGCGTTTATGCCATTTGTGTGTGATTAGTCAGCAGCATTGTGCTGTCTTCTGTAACACAATCAGGCTCTTGCTTAGGTAAAATATAGTAAATCTTTATGATAACATGCTGTTTACGCGATGGTCATGGTATATATGAACGAAACTGTATGCGTTTTAATGTTTTTTCTGTTTACGGTGATTGGAACAAATATGAATATTTTCGACAACTAAGGCCTCACGTGCCTTTAATCATTGATATTTTCCACTAAATTGTGACAACTGGGTTGTCTTCGAGGTGCCATTTCGAGCTGTTGGCTATGATTTGTCTTCATTCGTCTCAGTGTTCATGTTGACTGTGCTGTGACTATCAAAACAGAGATACATTTAGTGACACAACAGATTACATGTTACCTGCTAGAGTAATTCACAGGAGCTTCGATGTCAACCATTGGTGACAATATTAACAACAACAACAACAACGTTTAGAACATTTCTATTAGAATGTTGACAGTGTTGCCAATTTTTAACTTGACCATTCAATCCAGTTGACAGTGTTCTGATAGTTTTGCATCACATACATGTATATCTACACGAGAGGATATACTGTACGCACCAGAACTGCGATCACAACAACACGGTAAACAATGAACTGATGCCACGCAGTGACGGATGATCACATATCTATAGAATTCCAACTTACGAGTACAACTATTACAATTACACGGACCGATTGATCCCATGTTCGTCAATTTTCATTGAAACGTGTGGATATGAGACATTGTAGCCATTCTCCAGGTTAACTATATATCGCCGAGTTATTACGACAATTACGGACCGGGAGTCCACTATTTGTTGGATGTTCTTATCATACTATCTTTGGCTGACTCACTGAGATGGATACTAAGTGTTGTGATACTAGTATACACAGTTTGATGTATCATGCTATCAAATTTCATCGAAAATTGTGGGGCTATATAGAACAACGTTGTCGCCAAATCATCACGCATAGATATTACGGGCTTTGCTGTTGTCTTGAAGGTTTCAATCCAAACTAGCTGTTTCTAATATATTGTCATAATGTGCGCGTTCACCTGTTAGAAAAAAAATTGTGTTCCCAAGTGAAAGGTCAATTTCACGCCTTATTCATGTTACCAAAAAGTATGCCATTAAGATGTTTTACTTTTACAGGTATAAATTTGAGTTTTAACTACTGTGATACATGTAGCTTTCTTCTTTTATGTCTTAAAAGGGCATGCCAGATTCATATGTTAGAATGGTCGCAATTAGTATTACTCGTAACTGAAGGGTGTGCTTTTCAACTACATGTTGTATTATCATTTTTTATTTACAGCCATATTTATACAGTAGTCAGTGAAGTGCGATATTCACAGTGGACACCCTTGAAATAGGAAGTGTCCTGTTTCGGGTTAGTGCTGTCGAATAGGTTCTCATTCGCACATGCAGGTTTCATAACATAAGTTTTGGGTAGATGGGCCTTCAATGCATACATAAATATCACATGTAGTATTGTGTAATTATGTACCTGTTAAATGTACTTGTGTCATGTATTTGTATTTGAATTTGTATATCTCACATACCATATGTATTGGTTTATTGAGATTAAAGAATTGAAATTGAATCTTCATAAGCGAGGATGACCCATCTATCATACATGTATACTAATGGTTTAAAGTCACTTAGCTTTGTGAGCTTCAAAATACATCTAATAATATTCGCTTTTGAATTTGGAAAGTATTTTTCAAAGCATACGAGGTCTGTACATCAATATTTCGTGTATTTGTCAATTATTCGAGTATTATTGCTCTTCCCAAATTACGCAAAACAATTTGGAAGCTCGAATGATCCATGTCCGTTTAGACATATTTATTTACTATATTAAGTACACATATATATGCTGAGACAGTTTCCCGAAGACAGGCTCCCTTCGGAAGCCTTTATTCAGCGGCGTATGTGCCTGAGGCCACATTATGGCCATGTGTACCTATGTGCGCTATGTGCACATATTGATCTTTAAAACATTTTGATTTTAAACTAATATTTTTTAATTGTTTTTTAGATTGAACTCCTTGCTCAATTTAACAAAACAATCTTTTTTTCAACAGAAAGTTTGAAAAATTAACGCCGTTACAACATCGCCCGGGGTACCCCGAGTCACCACGCCAAATTTGATTTAAATCAGTCCATGGGACTGGGATAAATAGCCCCGACAGAGATCCTATACTTAGTGGGGATTAAGGAAAGGGCCTCTCGGCCCTTTCGACAATCCCGGGGCCAGCCACCCCAAACCACTCACTTATACTATACTTAGTGGCACCTATTGTTTCCCAGGTAGGTGTCAAAATCATCAACATCACATACATACTTGTCGCCTATCGTTTTTATCATAATAATTGTCGCCGAGCAATTGGTGATGATGTCTAATATTGCCTGGAATTGGGTGATGATGTCGGATTTTGTTTTGATTTTTTAATTGACTCAGATGAAATTAACGGAGGGATTTTGAACCAATGGTTTGAACCAGGCATCACTATAACCTATACGAGACAGGTACCACAGAGAGCATGCAGGCTAGAGTTTCTTCTTGCGGGGGGTCTTTTGGCCGTTGCCTTAAGTTCTTCGAATAACTGTTGTAGGTTGGATTTCTTCACATTCTTCAGTACTGCTTGGGAGTAATAGAACAGGCATCATTTCACTGTGACTGTTGGAAAGGTTGCGGTCAGGACTTTTTTTTTCGATGTCGCCGTCATCAGCTAGGACTTAGTTGTAATTGCTAGATGTTACTCTGTATTTATCGGGAAGACTGACTCCTGAACGATGACGTGGTAACTTCGGTTGTGGTTCGGCTATGTCGTGAAATATATTTACAATGCTGTTACGACGCTGTAGTATGTCGGTATTTTGACAATTATTTCAGGGTCGGTTTCTTTTAAAGAAAGAAAATAATATGGTTAAATGACATCATTACGACAGACAAATTCAAAAGAATATGACGAATAACTATAAAGAGCGTTGCATGACTAATGTCGGATGAACAGGATATATCCCTATTTTTCACACAGTTTTGAATTCGCGCACTTTGAATTCGCGAATAGTTTCAGTTCTTTGTCGTTCCTGGAGATACATCGACAATAGTTAACTGCTCTGGGTATAGCGTATGGTTTTTCTCCTCGAGTGAGATGCGGAGGATTATTTTTAAATGAGGCGCTAGCCGAGTGAAAATAATCCTCGCATCTCACGAGAGGAGAATACGCGTACGCTACTCATGATATATAGTTGACTGTTATGTTTATTATATGTTCTATACCAGTTGGTTACGTTTAATTTACAGATTTATTATATTTTACGTCAAAATATAAATCACTTTGATATCCCCACTCACAGAAGACCGAACGTGGTATCCAACTCTCAATATGTTATCCTACTCTCAGCCATGCGTCACGACGTCAATTTTTGCGTCATATGGTATCCTTGCGTGTTAATTTAACATAAATGGCTGGTATCTCGTAAAAATATTCCCCAGCATCTCATTCGAGCAGAAAAACCGTACGCCACTTAGAACAGTTAACTATAATTTATTGTCTATGTATATTCAGGAACGATTAAGAACTGAAACTATTCGCGAATTCAAAACCATCACGACGGATTTACATTGTGTAAAACATAACTGCATCATCAATTTGTTGTGAAGATGAGTGTTTATATGGTGTCAACCCTTTATTCCGAAGGTCCGATACTCCGAAGGTCCAATACTCCGAATGTCCCATATTAAGAAAGTCCAATACACCGAAGGACCCATATTACGAAGTTTCAGTGCTCCGAAGGTCCTATATTCCGAAGACCCAATAATCCGGAGGTCCGATACCCCGAAGGTCCGATACTCAGAAGATCCTCCGATACTCCGAAGGCACAATAGTCAGAAGGTCAGATAATGCGAAGGTCCTATACTCCGATGGTCCGATACTCCGAAGGTCCGATACTCCGAAGGTCAGATTATAACAATTTGTCAATACGAAGTCACAAATATATATTGTAATATGCCTTGAAGCGACTCATATTTTTTGAACATCATATTGCATGAACATGCACGGTTTTTAAGTCACGTTGCATTGATAAAATGAGTCGATGTGTGCGTGGAATACTTAAAGATGCCGACCCTGTGCATTAATCAAACGATTCATAATTTCGAAATGGAAATGGTTCCATTGTTCTTCGACGTCAAAGCATTCCTTGTTGGTTTTTCTGCAATCATATGGCTAGAATGAAGAGCGTTTGTCTCAAGTATGTGCGGTAAATCTGACTTCGTTGACTTTCTTTCATATATTTTACTTAGTGTAGTCAGTTAACTATTTTTCATAACGCGATTTCTTCAGTTTGCTAATTAGGATATACTGGGGCGAATCTGTTTTTAGTGTGGCCCCAATACGCTTCCATACATATACAAGAAAGAGGTTTTCCCTCCAGCAACATGAATTTTGTTCCTGATTCCTCGTGTATAAGAAAATGACCGTAATGAACCCAAATTAGTTCATGGTCACTTCGGCCAAAGGTTAGGGCCGAAAATGTTTTGGGTCGAGTTTGAAAAAGTGGGTCGAAAAGTGGTCCAAACGCTGCTCAGTCGAAAAATATTGGGATTTGGAAAAAAATGACTCTGGGAACGTCCTCAGTGATGTGGGGTGAACAATTGGGCCGAAAAGTTTTTGGGTCGAAACTGAAAAGATGGGTTGAAAATAGGGAGACGGGAAATGACAGGGATAACTCCAGAATCATTCATAGCCACCTCGGCCAAACATTTTGAGCCGAAACAAAGTTGGGTCGAGTTTGAAAAAGTGGGTCGATACTCTGAAGCTCCGATATTCCGAAGATCCGATATTAAGAAGTTCCAATACTACGAAGGTCCGATATTCCGAAGGCTAAATACTCCGAAGGTCCGATATTTCGAGGTATTAATACTCCGAATGTCCAATACTCCGAAGGTCTAATACTCCGAAGGCCCAGTACTCAGAAGGTCTAATACTCCGAAGTTGTTTTACTCCGAAGACCGATTACTCCGAAGATCCGATACACCGAAGGCCCGATACTCCGAATGTTTTCTGATGTATAACGACGGGTTTCACTGCAGTCTTTTGATTGACGTTTTAGGGATAGATCCACCGATGCATTGTCGTGACTATGGGTTTCTGAGATTCCACATAGTCGTCTCTTCTTCCACTGTCCATTGTTCGC
This sequence comes from Siphonodentalium dalli, assembly GCA_032622095.1. Taxonomy (NCBI): domain Eukaryota; kingdom Metazoa; phylum Mollusca; class Scaphopoda; order Gadilida; family Siphonodentaliidae; genus Siphonodentalium; species Siphonodentalium dalli. The sequence continues at coordinate 113,851,203 of CP136063.1, forward strand.
CAACCAGAGCAGAATATTTTACCACAAACTTGAAACAAACAACCTGTCATTGAAAACAATTTAAATTCCCGGCCTTTTTAGACACAACTTATGACACCTTGAGAGAAAAAAAACTTGACACAAAAAACCCACCCATAGCACACTCTGTACAAATATTCACATCTGTGTCCCTGCTTTTATACCCAATTTCATCCTTGTCATCTTGTTTAAATGTTATGTTACGTCTTTTGTGCGGGAGAGGGACGTCACTATATTTACAAAACTTGTGTCTCAATCCACATGTATATAATTCATATACAATAAAATATGTTTAAATAGAACAATTACACGTACCCTCTAATTTACATGGATCAGGATTCCGCACTTACATGGAGCCAACCGAGCAGAATCGGCCTCCCTGGATGGCTGATATATATATTAAAAAAGGAAGAAATTCTCCTCTGATGTAGATGATTGCTGACGTGAAGAATGGAATAGTTTGAAAATTAAGAAAGGTATCCGTTCATTGTTGAATATTTATTACATATGTGTACATGTAATAAATATTCAACAATGAACGGATACCTTTCTTAATTTTCAAACTATATATATTTATTTATTTATATTTATATCGTATCTGCGTGCGTTTCTCCGAGATACGAACACATTTTGTCTGCGATGCTAATATATATACGTTTCGGATCCAAATAAGCATACATACGGGCGGAATGAAAATACCGATTTGAAAATTATGCTAAAGTAAATATTATAGAGTACGGAGCGGTCGGAATAATAGTACAGGTGTGTTACACTACACACCATCACTCATATTCCGGGTATATTTCTCCCATACTCAAATGCTTCAAAAATATTCATGTAGACATATATGACCTCAACTATATACATGTTGGAAATTGGGACAATTTCAGAGTATGAAATCACAAGGAGATAATAAAGCTAGAATACATTGGGAGTTTAGGATCAGATTCTGCAAAGCAAGCTATTTTGTGATAGGAGTTACCAAACAGATTTCCAGCAACATTACACTTTATTTGCCTGACCTGAGTGACGACTCAAGCAGTTTTGGTTGGCCTCCAGTATAACCAGCCTGAATATCCCAATATTTTAAGGTACGCAATCATCAGATTCCAACAACAACAACAACAACATTTCTTCAAAAGATGCTTGAGATATTAGAATCGATTAATTACCAAAACAATTCTAACCACTGTCAACTCTATAGTATAAAATGTACAAAAACGTGATATATATCAACATTTAGTTCAACGCAATTTGGTATCGATAGTATGTCGGTCAGCTCGTCGAATATTTGCTAGGCCGCCAGATATTCCAGGTGGTGAAAAATAAAAGATTTTAAAAAATCGGTATCTGATAACTCTGAGATTTGATGGGTGGGTTTCTCGACCCGAAAAAAATAATTTTTACACACGAAGCCAAAGAAATAGTAATCTATATAGGAACGTTCATTTGGGTTATGTATCTTTAAATAAACATACACTTACACACTGTTAGAAAAATGCCCGTCGTTTTAACTGTTGCCGCATTCCGCGCAACATCGCTGCCAACCTTGGACCGTTATACACACGGTCAGGCTGTCGCATATGTTCCACGGTACAAACTCGTTTAAGTAACTGGCAGACTGTAACCAGTAACTGTCAGACCGTTGTATTTTTTTACGGTTTAATTAATATCAAGACCATACTAGTAACTAATAACGGTCAGGCCAATGGTATTTTTCATGGGTCAACACCAATGTTTTGATCTTAATTTGCTAATTTACCGTGGTTCCCAAAATTAGCCTAGTTCCCGTGGTAACAATATAATTTCCTAGTAGGCATTACGATTCATATGTTTTAGAATTGTCGAAATTAGTGTTATTCGTAATTGAAAAATACATCTTAGTTCTTCTATTACGAGCATAGTTTTTATGAAACTTAAATCATCAATGCATAAAGTAACAGAAAATACTTTGAAGTTTGAAGAGTTGCGCGTGATGTGTTCAACTTTCACTGACTGCTGTATAAATAATGGCTGTAAATAAACAACGATAGCAGCTTAAAATCCGACCCATCAGTTACGAGTATAATACTAATGTCGACCATTCTAAAACATATGAATCGGGCATGCCCTTTTAAGACATAAAGCTAATAAAGATACATGTATCACAGTTAGAAGTCAAATTTATGTGCACGTATAAAAGTAAAACATCTTAATGACATACTTTTTGGTAACATATGAGCCGTGATATTGTCCACTCACCTGTAAACACAGTTCTTGTTTTAACAGGTGTATATGTACATCATGACAATATATCAGTAACATTCACAGCTAGTTGGGATTGAAACCTTCAAGACACTAGCAGATCCTATAATAACTGTGCGAGATGACTTGGTGACAACGTTCTCCTATAGTCGCACATCTTTCGGTAAAATTTGATAGCATGATGTATATAGTGAATTAGTATCACGACACTTAGTATCCATATCGATTGTTCGATAAGAAAATTCTAACAAATAGTGGACTACCGGTCGGTAAATTGTCGTAATAACTGCGCGATAATATGGCAAATGGCGACAATGTCTCATATCCACACGTTTCAATGAAAATTGATGAACACGGGATGAATCGGTCCATGTAATTGTAATAGTTGTACTTGGAATCGTGTAGCTTCGTGATCATCCATCTCTAAGCGGCGTCAGTTCATTGTTTACAGTTGTTGTTGTTGTTGTTGTTGTTGTTGTTGTTAACATCGAAGCTTTTGCGTGTATTCTCTTGGTTAAATGTACTTGTGTGGGCTTTAAAACAATCAGAACACTGTCAACTGGGAGTGGATTGAAAAGATCAAGTCTAATATCATTATAATAGCTTAAGTTAAGCTACGTTGTTGTTGTTGTTGTTGTTGTTGATATTATTGTCACTAGTGGTTGACATCGAAGCACTATTGAATTATTCTAGTGCGTGTATCCTCCTGCGACAGTAAAGGTATCTGTGTTCTAATAGCACTGTTAATTTCAACATCAACACTGAGTCGAATGAAGACAAGCCAGAGCCGACTGTTCCGTCTCCTCGAAGTCGAACTCGAAGACAACCAGCTGTCACAATTTAGCGGGAAATATCAATGATTAAGCCAGTTTACGCAGATTTAAAACTTAACTGTCATATTGGAATCGAAGTCAGACAGCCTTAACATTAGTCCACCACCGCATAGCTCATATTTCCCCCAAAAACAGTTTGTACAGCGGCCACGATGAGATCGATAGAACGACAAAACAAAAATTCGTGAGTGATAAAGATCACCGGTAGCTGAGAATAAAGTAACTTAATTACGGACCCAAGACCAGATGGGTATCGGAATGCGTTGCACAAAATGAACATACCGGATCATTGCACTGAATACAAACAATTAATAATAGATATTAAATAAAAACAAAGTCAGATTCAGTCCAACACTGCCGTGTATAATTTGGTCGCCGATAAATATACTGTTGAATTTTGAAGGCATAAACTTGGAATCATGCACAATGTTAACTTAGACCATTTGCAGGGCACATGGAACAACGGTGATTCCCATACAACCGCTGAAACGGTATGAGACCGTCGGATTACGACGGTCCGACACTGTCAAATCAACAGTATATTTTGATAGTGTACGTGTACATACAGTGCTTATTTGGATTCCAAATGTACCAGCCATGCCTTAGAACTGAAAAGCAGCGTGCGACGTTCTTGGTTATACGTATAGCAAGGCATCGCGAATGCTATACTTAACTGTTATGTACTCCAATTGACCTATAATAACACACAAGAGATCGCTCCTCGTCTCCTTTATGGTATAAGAGGCAATTATAGTGCAATTTAATGTTGCAGTTTATACAACGAGTGCACTCCATTTCCCGTTGCCTGTTGTTGCATCACACAACAAGGGAAGTAAATGCAGGTTGCATGTATATTACCTCTATCCACGTGCTTGACTGGTGTTGTTTAGCGTAATTAGTGTAGTCTATCCCACGAGATATATGTTCGAATATCACGCGTCCTTCCCATTTGTACAAACCTCATTGATTATTGTTCATCGCGGCTGTGACTCGGGATCCCGGGCTATTGACTATCGACCTAAATTACTATCTCGGCTTATGTGCAATATTGCAACTGCAAATCATAATTGTAATTCCATGCATGATCGAAATTGATTAAAGCTAATTCACTTGTGAAATACCGCGTGCAATACTGTTATCGGGGACAATTCGACAACGCTAACTCAATCCATTTATAGACTCAGCAAATAAACTTACTGACTTGGCTTCAGCAAAAGAACTGATTACGCGAAGTGGAAAGTTGGTTGTATATCGGCCCTTATTTTATATATGTATATATGCCTTTATTTACTCCAATGATGGAGAGCCACTATATAGATATTACCCCACTGTCCGATTTGATACCATATTAGTCAAATATTCCTATAATCTGAATCTTACTAGACATGTGGACGATAAATTTAAAATACAAGCATTCACCATCATTCCCATGTTGCACGCATATTTCATCATTCTTCGTTAGAAATGGGTACACAATATCATAATTCCAGAACACTCTTTCTTATCTACCGCATTTTTGTGAATGGAGCATTTGCTAGGCTGAAAAAAATTCAAAACTGTTATAACTTTCTCTTTTGTAAGTCTATATCTGGGCATCAAAACCCTAATATCAATGGGCTCATGACCCCGATAAAGTTATTTTTGTTCAGAACACGTGCAGGTGGTGTTCAATCATGGTATCAGCTAGGGCAGTGATTTTTTAAGACTGTTGGCTACATAAATAGGATATGAAAAATGTACACAGAAAGATAAATATAAAGATATAAATGAAAGCCCTTATAAACATTCACCATGGTTTACCATAGTAAAAAAAACTGTAAATTTACAACAGTCTTTTAGTTTGTAAATATACTATGGTAAAAAATTATAGTTTACTATTGTAAATTTACCACACAAACAGACAGTTGTAAACTACTATGGTTTAATCGTGATTTTTGTTATACCATAGTAAATTTAATTTAATTTAATTTAATTTAACACCGTTGTAAAATAATATGGTTTATTTTACCGTCGTTATTACTATACCTAGTAATTACATCCTTAGTAAATACCAAATTAAAACTACGGTAATGCCAAAATAAACCATTGTTATTAGAACGGTCTTTACCACCCAAAATACCGTTGTACATGTAATTTAGTATGGTTTAACCATCGATTTGTTTTCAAATTTCACCACCAAAAAGACCGTTGTAAATTAACTGTGGTTTATTTTATATGGCCATTAGCACGGTGATTGCCATAGTCTTACCACCCAATTTAAAATATTTGTTACGCAGGATCGATAAAAAAACAGCAATGCTTATTCAATTTGATATGTCATTGTAATTATTTCGCCCTCCGGGTGTATACTAATGTAGAGATTCTTGGTATCGCTGGGCGCGGGGGGTTTTATTTATAGAAATGGGAATTTTTAGGACGGATTTAAAAGTCGAACTGCCACCCGGAGGCCGAGGCCGGTAAAAGGTGTAGTTGGGAATTTCAATTTCAATTGTTATTATTCGGATGCCAAGAAGTGTAAGCGATTAATTCTATCGGGAATTCGCGCGTTAACCATAAGCGCGCTGAGCGTTATGTGTTTCTATTGATCTTTAACCTACTTTGTTGCATTGTTATTTGAACATCTTTCGTTTATGTTCAAGTGACATAAATAGGAATGCTATCTACTATTATAGTGCACGGGGATTTGACGATTGTATAAGGACTTTAATTCGAACATGAATCCGAGGTGTTTGTTTATATCGGTGTTTAACATGGTATTTAATATCGTTTAGTGAACTTTTTCATTTAGTTATACGCGACAAATATCGGCATGTTATATTCTAAATGAATTGGGATGGTTACTCCTTCGTGCTGTTTGTAAATATGACTTTTCATTTCTTTGTATGCGGAATACATCGGAGCTATGAATAGAGATGTTATTAAGAAAAGTGCCAACACTAACCCTTCACATTGGTTGTTTAACATACAATGTGGCCTAATTCTAAACATCATTTTTATTTATGTGTACCGAGGATATATCAGAATGCTATATGAAGTGAAGAATGTTCAGAAATTCCCCCCTTCCTGGGACCATGTTTTAATTGATACTCATGGGGCAGGGGGCATATTATAATAAGTCCTCATTGGACCATATTTTAATTGACCCTCATGGGACTATATTGTATATCACCGCAGTGGGACCGTAGTTTAATCAACACCGACGACACCATATTTTAATTTTAATTAACCCTCATAGTGGGACCATATATTTATTCTTTAATTAAATCACGTTACCATATTTTAATTGACCTTAATATGACCATATTTTTTATTAACCCTCATGGCAGGGGGCCGTAAAAAAGTTGCGAGACATGGGGGTCTTTTTATTACATTTACATTTTCTTACACCCACCCACCCTTTCTTGCATTTTGTTTTTATAAAATTTTAGACACCCACCCCAAAACATCAAAGCTTTATGTTGGTCCCCTCTGTAAAATCGACCAACCGCTCTATAATGGTCCCTTCTTTGAAAGACCAAATTAAATGTTACTTCCTGTTAACAAACATGTGCAAAATTGAACTCTAAGCAATCAACAAAGGTAGAATATGATGTGATTATATTGGTAAATTTATAACCCAGCCTATTCATCTGTGTGAGTACAGCTGGTAAGTAGATGAAAAATATGTTGAATCCCCTGGAATGACAAAAAAAAATAACTAGGGCCAGTGTTAGGGCCTATAGTAGAATAAAACATTACACAAAATTAAATTTATCTTTTTTCAGACATCAACCAGCATCAACTAGTATGCCTAGAGCCTATAGTAATACCAAAAATGAAAATGTGCATATGAACCAGTGTACGAATTAACTTTTATGTATGCCTGCATGACCACCGACCCGACCTCGCATTAAGACTAAGAACTTTGCCTAAAATAATGGCTTAGCCCTTTGAGTTTGAACGTTGATGGTCAATTTAGTGCCAAATCCATATACACGGATGTATATTACTGAGATTCATTTGGACAACCAGAGCTGAACTTCGGTCATGTACTTGATGGAATTCATGTGCAATAAGAAATTCACACACATTGTGTACATGACCTTTATGCGTGCCTTCAAACTAGACCACTTTGCTTGCACATCATCTTATAAATATACAATAATTAAGTAAATTAATTTTGCTTCTTTGATAATTTTCAAATTAGCCTGAATTAGATATTAAGTATCATTTACATTGTAGTATAGGCAGGTAATTATAGGATATACATGTAATAATTACAATGTGAACAAAACTGTAATGTGTCCTGGCCCCTCTTCACATCTATTAAATAATATTTTTATACTTTTCAGAAGACTATCCAAGAAAGGTTTTATTTTTTTTTCTTTCAATAAATGTTATTAAAACTTTATTTCATGTCTACTGATTTACTTTTTATTGATGGTTGTCAACACCACTGAAACTAATAATTTGACAATTCAAATAATTATTTGACAAAAGTATATATATTTAAAAATCAATTTAGTATACAAACACTGATACAAATACTTATTTCATACATTACACTCATGCATCAACTAACTGTATGAGTAAAGAGACTGTCATGAATTATAATAATTATTGTAATATTCTGTCATGAGTTGTCAGCTGATATTGTCAGACTGCATTAAGTTCACCCTACCCTAGAGCTATCTGAAGTATTTTTTTTATTGATATACACCGTGAACTAGACAAATTTCAATATAAAAACTGCCAAGCAAACTGAAACAGACACAATAAAAAAATTTGCGCTAAAACAAAATCAATGAAAATTTTGGGACCCACCCCCACAATATTCACTATTTTTCCATTTTATATCAACTTATGTGAGTAATTATAACAATATTGAATGTATTAGTGCTTCTCATATTGCAACAAGCCACAACATATAATAGTGTAGGCAGTTAGCGACAAAAAATGCTCGGATCGATACAAGTCGGATAAAAGCGCCATTTTTTAGTATCTTGTAGGACAGCATCTCTAGTCTAGGAATTTTCTCAAGAACCAACCTTTTGACCGACGTAGAGCCGAAAATTCAAGATGGCGTCCAAGATGGCCGCCAGTTTGACGGTGGCGCACCTAATAGATCTGCTTCTCGATTTGATATGGTAAACATGATGAATTTCCCCACATTGTATAATAATGGTGTTTATAGAATAACAACCTTGACTCTTAGTTGAAAAATGGCCACAATTATTCAAGATGGATGCCAAAATGGCGGCCAAAACATGAGAAATTGGGTTTTTTCATTATTTTGTTATTAAATACTTTACAATTTTCGAGATAATATAAGAGAAGATATCAACTATGTGTTCATTATTTGATGTGATAACTTCTGTGGAAAAGTCATGCATATTAAAGGTGAAGTAGTATTGTTCGTTCTGGTAGTAATGTGAGATAGAATATGTGCTATATAAAATGAATGAAATTATTCTCAGACTGTGTTTAATTCTGTAAATGCTTAATAACCAACCGTGAATGACACTAATGTCACCAATTCTATTTGCGACACTACTATATGGTTGGATCAATTGAATACAACTTTGTATGTCGAGATGTTTACGAATAAAAAATCAATTTAGTAGTGGATTTACCACGAATTTAGGAAACACTAAACGACAGACCCCATATTCTTCAAACTCAATTTGGTTCTCAAAAAACAAGAACATATGGAAGGTATTCTGCAACATATCTTCATCATCAGGCCTCGTATTCAAATTACCAATACTTAAATTCAGTGTTTTATGTCAAATTATACACAAAATGATTGAAGCATATACTCGAAAGTATATTTGAGTTCGGAATAAGAAATAATATTATTTCCTTGTATCATATAGTGTCCTCAATTATTCCCGCAACAGAACATGAAGCAATCATGCGAATAGCACATATTCAACAGTATATACATTAGTGCAATGTATTGCATATATATGCATATGTATAATTTTGTATGTTCTATTGTTGCTGGGATATACTCCATGGGGCCATGTTGTGGGAAGACGGGATCAGCAAATATTAAAATACACTTTGTTTTAATAAATTGAATTGACAATTCACTACTCACAACCACATCTGCACAACTACGTACATGGAAGTTTGCTTTTTGAACATTTGCACCTGGAACAAACCGATTTGCAAACACAGTTATTCAATTCGGTGCACACTCTCGCCACTTCTGTGGTTGTCATCCATACAGGAACAAAATAATCATTATATCCACCAGAAGGAGTCACATTGGGGGGGGGGACTGTTTCACCAAAATCAATTATATCACCCTTCCGGTTCCGTCTCCATCAAATTAAGTTCCGACTCTTTCGCGGTTTGTTAAACAAATATTCGATAGGTTTTGATAGGTTGTTTATACACTGACTGTCAATACAGAAAGTATTCTCCAATAACAATCGACAGATTCGGTCTTTGTATGTGCAAAATCGGATGCTTGTTGTGCACATTTAGAGACGTGCATTTGATTGTATTTCCCACGAGAATTAAGCAGCAGTTTGATGCTCAGATTTTATCACATTCAATTTGGGCTGGAACTTGTCAGGTTTTATGATAGAAAATGTGGTTATTATAGTGTTCGATCATACAGAGATATATGTTCCAGCCCAACTAAAAGTGTCAAGGCCGATAAACTTATCAAATTGCTGCTTAATTTAAATAGGAAATGCACAAAAATGCATTATGCCTCTAAGTGTGCACAAAATTGCTGATTTCGCATTATTATCATCAATAAGCACGAGCAAAGACCTAATCTACGGATATTTGTTTAGAAAATAGTTCTGTTTTGACATTTAGTGTATAAATGGCGGTCAAAACTTTGAAAATATTTGTTTTAAATCGCGAAAGAGTCGGGACTTAGTTCGATAGAGACAGAACCAGAAAGGCGATAGAATCGATTCTTGTGAAATAGTTTCCCCCCGGTGAGTCAGATGCTGGACACTTTGCATCTATTATGGGGCTTACAGTCCATATACCAACCTGATATATACTAGTAGCACGATTTCTTTGGTGGTAACTGTTCGTGTGCACGGCCTTTGCTGAACATTTCATGTCTATCTTCATTAACTGAGGTCATGTTCGCAGATTTGTCATAAACAATCACGACGAAATGCTAAATACACACAAATAGTGGTGATGGAACATTAAGTACCACAAAAGGATTCCTCGTAATTGACATCAAGCATTCTGTTAGCCATGGGTAAGCTTTTCAATCATCCCAAAATGTGCGCTTGCCCTTACCAAAGAAAAAGGAAGTTGAGTCGCATCCTGATATCGCATGGAAATTATGTAATATTGGAAGCAAAGTTGAATTTTTTTCTGAGCCCAATTGAATTGTACATATCAACTATGTTGCGGATAACATGGGATTTAGACTTGCCGAGAGACACAGTTTCAAATCTTTGCATTGGAGTAGCATAACATGCAGATGTCACAACAGAATCACGATAATATCCTTGTCAACAGTACGAACAATAATCGATGAATAATGAGTGTGTAGCATATGAGATATATGTCCGACTAATCTACTGTCAGCTTCTTCATACGTATATCCAAAGAGTATAGGTTACACATTTGGACGGTATCACCATCCTCCGTTACGAAGATGGTTTTCCCTGTTAGGGTTTCCAATTTAAAGAGACATTCATTGACCAATGCAAACAATTCTTGCCTGTTGTGGTGTTTCTGAGAAAGTCATTCCAATTCGGTTGATTTTTTGAAGTAAGCCCCAACCTTACCTCGAATGCCACAACCACGTTTCTCTCACGTTCCTGTTTCGATACTACCCTATATTTACCTGTCCAAAACCAAGTCAATACTTCTACAATCTGCGAGCTGCATCATAACATATGCAATAAACTTTGTGCTGATATACATTGAGAAGGTAAGCCCGACTTCAGGTGTCAGTAAATGTATCAGAGCACCTCCGTCGAACACCTTACACTCGACCTTTGGATTTGGCTCTGCAGTTTCTATGCAGTTTGAATCGGATGGGACCTTCATGCAGCTTAGGAAGTCAAATTTATTACCGCCCCTCCTTTTATAGATGGGGGAATCGCTGGTTTTGGTGTGAGAAGAACATATATTTCATATGCTACAAACCGATAATTCATCGATTATTGTTCACACTGTTGACACATATATTATCGTGATCATGTTGGGACATCTGCATGCTATGCTTCTTCAATGCAAACATTTGAAACTGTTTGTCTTTCGAGAAGTCTAAATCCCATGTTACCTACAACATAGTTGATATGTGCAATTCAATGGGCTAAACAAAATTCAACTGTACTTCCAATATTCCATCCGATATCAGGATGCGACTCAACTTCCCATTTCCTTGGTAAGGGTAAGCGCAATTTTGGGATGCTTGTAAAGCTTAGCTCACAGAATGCTTGATGCCAATTACGAGGAATCCCTGTGTGGTTCTTGATGTTTCATCACCACTATTGAGTGTATTTAGCATTTCGTTGAGATTGTTTATGACAAATCTGTGAACCTGACCTCAGTTAATGAAGCTAGACATGAAATGTTCAATACCACCAACGAGGAACATGCTCTTTCAAATGAATATCGTGCTATATATATCAGACTGGTATCTGGACTGTAAGCCCCACAGTAGATGCAAAGTTTCCAACACCTGACTTCTTTGGATGGAAATTGATTGACAGTTCTTTTGTTACTGTATGGATGACAACCTAGACGCAGCTAGAGAGTGCACAGAGTTGACTAAATGTGTTTGCATATCGGTTTGTTTCAGGTGAAAATGTTCAAGAAGCAAACTTCCATGTACGAAGTTGTGCAGCCGTGTGGTTGTGAGAAGTGAATTGTTCAATTCAGTTTTTTTAAAACAAAGTGCATTTTCAAATTTCATAGTATTTATAATTTGAATACGAGTCCGGATGATGAAGATGTGTTGCAGAATACCTTCCATGTGTTCCTGTTTTGAGAACCAAATTGAGTTTGACGATTATGGGTTTTGTCATTTGGTGTTTCCTAATTTCGTGGTAAATCCACTACTAAATTGTTATTTGTAAATATCTCGATATTAAAATGTTTATTCAATTTATCCAACCATATAGTAGTGTCGCAAATAGAATTGAAGACATCAGAGCCATTCATGGTTCGTTTCTAAGCATTTACAGAATGAAAACCTGTCGGAGAATAATTTTGCTCATTTACATAGCACATATTCTACCTCACATTTGTACCAGAACAAACTACACTACTTCGCCTTTAGTGTGCATGACTCTTTCACAGAGGTTATTCCATCGAATAGTCAACACATTGTTGATATCTTCTCTTATATTATCTCTAAAATTGTAAAGTATTTAAACAAAAATAAGGAAAAAAAAAAACATTTCCATGTTTTTGCCGCCATTTTGGCATCCATCTTGAATAATTGTGGCCATTTTTCAACTAAAAGTGGGGGCTATTATTCGATAACCACCATTCTTAGATAATAGGGTGGAATTCGTTATGTTAAACATATAAAATTGAGAAGCAAAGCTATTAAGTGTACCAGCGTCAAACCGGCGGCCATCTTGGACGCCATCTTAAATTTTCGGCTCTACGTCGGTCAAAAAGTTGGTTCTTGAGAAAATTCCTAGACTAGAGATGCTGTCCAACAAGATATTAAAAAATGGCGCTTTTATCCGACTTGTATTGATCAAAACGCTAACTACCTACACTAGTGTAGGCAGTTAGCGACAAAAAATGCTCGGATCGATACAAGTCGGATAAAAGCGCCATTTTTTAGTATCTTGTAGGACAGCATCTCTAGTCTAGGAATTTTCTCAAGAACCAACCTTTTGACCGACGTAGAGCCGAAAATTCAAGATGGCGTCCAAGATGGCCGCCAGTTTGACGGTGGCGCACCTAATAGATCTGCTTCTCGATTTGATATGGTAAACATGATGAATTTCCCCACATTGTATAATAATGGTGTTTATAGAATAACAACCTTGACTCTTAGTTGAAAAATGGCCACAATTATTCAAGATGGATGCCAAAATGGCGGCCAAAACATGAGAAATTGGGTTTTTTCATTATTTTGTTATTAAATACTTTACAATTTTCGAGATAATATAAGAGAAGATATCAACTATGTGTTCATTATTTGATGTGATAACTTCTGTGGAAAAGTCATGCATATTAAAGGTGAAGTAGTATTGTTCGTTCTGGTAGTAATGTGAGATAGAATATGTGCTATATAAAATGAATGAAATTATTCTCAGACTGTGTTTAATTCTGTAAATGCTTAATAACCAACCGTGAATGACACTAATGTCACCAATTCTATTTGCGACACTACTATATGGTTGGATCAATTGAATACAACTTTGTATGTCGAGATGTTTACGAATAAAAAATCAATTTAGTAGTGGATTTACCACGAATTTAGGAAACACTAAACGACAGACCCCATATTCTTCAAACTCAATTTGGTTCTCAAAAAACAAGAACATATGGAAGGTATTCTGCAACATATCTTCATCATCAGGCCTCGTATTCAAATTACCAATACTTAAATTCAGTGTTTTATGTCAAATTATACACAAAATGATTGAAGCATATACTCGAAAGTATATTTGAGTTCGGAATAAGAAATAATATTATTTCCTTGTATCATATAGTGTCCTCAATTATTCCCGCAACAGAACATGAAGCAATCATGCGAATAGCACATATTCAACAGTATATACATTAGTGCAATGTATTGCATATATATGCATATGTATAATTTTGTATGTTCTATTGTTGCTGGGATATACTCCATGGGGCCATGTTGTGGGAAGACGGGATCAGCAAATATTAAAATACACTTTGTTTTAATAAATTGAATTGACAATTCACTACTCACAACCACATCTGCACAACTACGTACATGGAAGTTTGCTTTTTGAACATTTGCACCTGGAACAAACCGATTTGCAAACACAGTTATTCAATTCGGTGCACACTCTCGCCACTTCTGTGGTTGTCATCCATACAGGAACAAAATAATCATTATATCCACCAGAAGGAGTCACATTGGGGGGGGGGACTGTTTCACCAAAATCAATTATATCACCCTTCCGGTTCCGTCTCCATCAAATTAAGTTCCGACTCTTTCGCGGTTTGTTAAACAAATATTCGATAGGTTTTGATAGGTTGTTTATACACTGACTGTCAATACAGAAAGTATTCTCCAATAACAATCGACAGATTCGGTCTTTGTATGTGCAAAATCGGATGCTTGTTGTGCACATTTAGAGACGTGCATTTGATTGTATTTCCCACGAGAATTAAGCAGCAGTTTGATGCTCAGATTTTATCACATTCAATTTGGGCTGGAACTTGTCAGGTTTTATGATAGAAAATGTGGTTATTATAGTGTTCGATCATACAGAGATATATGTTCCAGCCCAACTAAAAGTGTCAAGGCCGATAAACTTATCAAATTGCTGCTTAATTTAAATAGGAAATGCACAAAAATGCATTATGCCTCTAAGTGTGCACAAAATTGCTGATTTCGCATTATTATCATCAATAAGCACGAGCAAAGACCTAATCTACGGATATTTGTTTAGAAAATAGTTCTGTTTTGACATTTAGTGTATAAATGGCGGTCAAAACTTTGAAAATATTTGTTTTAAATCGCGAAAGAGTCGGGACTTAGTTCGATAGAGACAGAACCAGAAAGGCGATAGAATCGATTCTTGTGAAATAGTTTCCCCCCGGTGAGTCAGATGCTGGACACTTTGCATCTATTATGGGGCTTACAGTCCATATACCAACCTGATATATACTAGTAGCACGATTTCTTTGGTGGTAACTGTTCGTGTGCACGGCCTTTGCTGAACATTTCATGTCTATCTTCATTAACTGAGGTCATGTTCGCAGATTTGTCATAAACAATCACGACGAAATGCTAAATACACACAAATAGTGGTGATGGAACATTAAGTACCACAAAAGGATTCCTCGTAATTGACATCAAGCATTCTGTTAGCCATGGGTAAGCTTTTCAATCATCCCAAAATGTGCGCTTGCCCTTACCAAAGAAAAAGGAAGTTGAGTCGCATCCTGATATCGCATGGAAATTATGTAATATTGGAAGCAAAGTTGAATTTTTTTCTGAGCCCAATTGAATTGTACATATCAACTATGTTGCGGATAACATGGGATTTAGACTTGCCGAGAGACACAGTTTCAAATCTTTGCATTGGAGTAGCATAACATGCAGATGTCACAACAGAATCACGATAATATCCTTGTCAACAGTACGAACAATAATCGATGAATAATGAGTGTGTAGCATATGAGATATATGTCCGACTAATCTACTGTCAGCTTCTTCATACGTATATCCAAAGAGTATAGGTTACACATTTGGACGGTATCACCATCCTCCGTTACGAAGATGGTTTTCCCTGTTAGGGTTTCCAATTTAAAGAGACATTCATTGACCAATGCAAACAATTCTTGCCTGTTGTGGTGTTTCTGAGAAAGTCATTCCAATTCGGTTGATTTTTTGAAGTAAGCCCCAACCTTACCTCGAATGCCACAACCACGTTTCTCTCACGTTCCTGTTTCGATACTACCCTATATTTACCTGTCCAAAACCAAGTCAATACTTCTACAATCTGCGAGCTGCATCATAACATATGGAATAAACTTTGTGCTGATATACATTGAGAAGGTAAGCCCGACTTCAGGTGTCAGTAAATGTATCAGAGCACCTCCGTCGAACACCTTACACTCGACCTTTGGATTTGGCTCTGCAGTTTCTATGCAGTTTGAATCGGATGGGACCTTCATGCAGCTTAGGAAGTCAAATTTATTACCGCCCCTCCTTTTATAGATGGGGGAATCGCTGGTTTTGGTGTGAGAAGAACATATATTTCATATGCTACAAACCGATAATTCATCGATTATTGTTCACACTGTTGACACATATATTATCGTGATCATGTTGGGACATCTGCATGCTATGCTTCTTCAATGCAAACATTTGAAACTGTTTGTCTTTCGAGAAGTCTAAATCCCATGTTACCTACAACATAGTTGATATGTGCAATTCAATGGGCTAAACAAAATTCAACTGTACTTCCAATATTCCATCCGATATCAGGATGCGACTCAACTTCCCATTTCCTTGGTAAGGGTAAGCGCAATTTTGGGATGCTTGTAAAGCTTAGCTCACAGAATGCTTGATGCCAATTACGAGGAATCCCTGTGTGGTTCTTGATGTTTCATCACCACTATTGAGTGTATTTAGCATTTCGTTGAGATTGTTTATGACAAATCTGTGAACCTGACCTCAGTTAATGAAGCTAGACATGAAATGTTCAATACCACCAACGAGGAACATGCTCTTTCAAATGAATATCGTGCTATATATATCAGACTGGTATCTGGACTGTAAGCCCCACAGTAGATGCAAAGTTTCCAACACCTGACTTCTTTGGATGGAAATTGATTGACAGTTCTTTTGTTACTGTATGGATGACAACCTAGACGCAGCTAGAGAGTGCACAGAGTTGACTAAATGTGTTTGCATATCGGTTTGTTTCAGGTGAAAATGTTCAAGAAGCAAACTTCCATGTACGAAGTTGTGCAGCCGTGTGGTTGTGAGAAGTGAATTGTTCAATTCAGTTTTTTTAAAACAAAGTGCATTTTCAAATTTCATAGTATTTATAATTTGAATACGAGTCCGGATGATGAAGATGTGTTGCAGAATACCTTCCATGTGTTCCTGTTTTGAGAACCAAATTGAGTTTGACGATTATGGGTTTTGTCATTTGGTGTTTCCTAATTTCGTGGTAAATCCACTACTAAATTGTTATTTGTAAATATCTCGATATTAAAATGTTTATTCAATTTATCCAACCATATAGTAGTGTCGCAAATAGAATTGAAGACATCAGAGCCATTCATGGTTCGTTTCTAAGCATTTACAGAATGAAAACCTGTCGGAGAATAATTTTGCTCATTTACATAGCACATATTCTACCTCACATTTGTACCAGAACAAACTACACTACTTCGCCTTTAGTGTGCATGACTCTTTCACAGAGGTTATTCCATCGAATAGTCAACACATTGTTGATATCTTCTCTTATATTATCTCTAAAATTGTAAAGTATTTAAACAAAAATAAGGAGAAAAAAAAACATTTCCATGTTTTTGCCGCCATTTTGGCATCCATCTTGAATAATTGTGGCCATTTTTCAACTAAAAGTGGGGGCTATTATTCGATAACCACCATTCTTAGATAATAGGGTGGAATTCGTTATGTTAAACATATAAAATTGAGAAGCAAAGCTATTAAGTGTACCAGCGTCAAACCGGCGGCCATCTTGGACGCCATCTTAAATTTTCGGCTCTACGTCGGTCAAAAAGTTGGTTCTTGAGAAAATTCCTAGACTAGAGATGCTGTCCAACAAGATATTAAAAAATGGCGCTTTTATCCGACTTGTATTGATCAAAACGCTAACTACCTACACTATAAACAAATATGTTTAAAACAGTTGAAAATATGTCAATGAAAAAAAAATGCAAAAAAGGTGGTCAAAAACTGTTTCCGGCCTCGGGTACCCACCCACCCCCACCTCATGTCTCGTAAAAAACATTCACCCCACCCCTGCTCATGGGACGATATTTTAATTAACAATCAAGGTACAATATTAATTAACCATTATGGGACCATATTTTGTATTAACCCTGATTGGACGATATATTAATTGACCCTCATGGGACCATATTTTATTTAACCGTGATGTGACCATATGTTATTTTACCCTCATCGGAACATATTTCAATTAACCCTCTCTGTGTGTGACCATATTTTAATTTACCCTCATGGAACCATACATGTATTTTAATTAATCCTTTATGAGATGTCATATCAGGAGTGCATTACCTGAGGCCATTCTTAGATCAGCATTACACCCTCCTAGGGTGTATATTGGCAAGTATATCTGACCCTGTCGCAGGAGGTGGTTGACTAAATGTGCTTAAAACATACTCGGTATTTGCGTAATTGGATACTAAATGTGATTAGAAACGTGCTCGTACTTGAACCATGTTACGAAGATTGCAAAATTTTGCCAGATTATTATTCTGCATGCTATTCCATGCGCTATTCAGACCACTATTTCAAATGAAATTAGAAGAAAATATCACATACAATCAACCACATAGACGTTACATATATACAGATTGTTCACAATTACCACATTAAAGTTGTTATATTGTATATATGGCAAATAATATTATCTTGAGGGCGTTACCATTTCTGACTATGGTTTTCTTGTACTTATTGTTGGTTTACAGTTTTAGCCTTCAAGTTCAAAGTATCTGTGGAAGCACCTATATGCCGACTGGAATTGATAGCTTTATAGTGAAGGGTAGTTTTATAGGCAGTCACAAATATTCAAACATGGTATAAAATCTATCATTTCCATTGAAATTAGCTGGTTCCCACTCTATCGCAGCATTCTCAACGGCTCGACCATTTCCGCTTCGTTGAGGAAATAATGGCAGAGGTTATTATCTCAGCGAAGCGCAAATGGCCGAGTGGTTGAGAATGTCTGCCGCAGATGACGTGTCCGGTTGCGTTTAATTCGAAATCATATAGACTATAGTGTCTCAAATTATTCCAGCATTGTTCTGTAGAAGACACACGATGGCACTCGTGAATACAACCCGACTCTCAGTCACAAGAAATAAAATCAATTATTGTACCGAAAGTACTACCGGTATGTAGCCATCTAGTTCCCGGCAATTCCCGTATATAATCATAGACATGTATTATGTTCAGAAACTCCAGTTGCATATTGACCATAATCAGATTCAGTCAGAATATATTTACTCAGAAAGTTTCGACATTATTCCAGCAATACAGAAGTCACATCGTCACCTGATGATGTTGTTGATGATGATGATGTTGTTGTTGTTGTTGTTGTTGTTGCTGCTGTTGTTGTTGTTGTTGAACTTGTAGAAACCGACTCTCACTGTCAGTCGTAAAGAATAAAATAAACATTTTTCTGGAATTAAAAAAAACAACCCCTGCTCGGTGATACCGATACACAGCAGTCTAAAGGTAAAGCACACATTCTTGGCTTGGAAGTCATGCAGCTGAAGATCCGGTTCACCGCCAGTGTATGCATAATGAACTAAATGCCCCTCTTTGCAGACTACATTTTCATTACAATATAGTTGTGTTCAATGATTGGGTTAATCTTCTTTGAATCTGAATATGTTGATAGAATATTCACCTTGTCTCTGGTTGTTGAACGTCCGAAGGACTTGACTTGAAACGTATTTTATTTGCAAATAATACAAAAGGGATTGGGGCACAAGTTTTTTCAACTTATGAAGCCCCTCTCCCAATACAGTCGAATTAGATACAAAATATTTACAAGATGACAGCTGAACATATTTACATGCATGATTTTGTTATTTTATGGGGTTTGTGTGATTTGTGTTCGTTTTAACTAATGTTGGAACAGGACGTCCAGAGCAACAGCTCGAGGGGTAATCAGGGTATTGTTATCGTCACTGCGGTCGATCATTGTTTTTGCACTATTACCCTGAGTTTAATACTGTCAATTCTTTCTTTAATATAATGACTAATTACCTAACAAGAGGATTATCTGATACGGTCATCTTGACAAGGCCCTATGGCCTATACGCGTAGTGCGCACACAGACGCCTGCACAATATGGAGAGTTTGCCTTCATACAACGCACTTTCAGATCTTCTTGGGTATGCATGCACTCTCATATAGAGGTTTTTGGCACCTGCTATACGCCACTGAATATTAGTAGTTCACGACATTTAACACGGTTTTACTACAAAAATCATGGGGAAATTATACACGATAGGCTAAGTTAAAACCACATGAGTGTTATCACGACCATCGCCCATACTGTACAGTTAATTAAATTATGGTTTTACTTTGTATACTTGTGACATTGACTACACTCACCGGTTTGGCAGAATTACAACTACTGAATACTAATCAAGAAAATTTAAGGTATGATCACACAAATAAATATAGAACACTGTAATACTAATCAAGAAAATTTAAGGTATGATCACACAAATAAATATAGAACACTGTCACAAAACAATATTACGCACACACGTAGTTAACCGATGTATAATATAAAACATGGTACTGTTATTACATGCAACATTGTGAGCAAAAGTAAAACTATAGTTGAGTATAAAAGATCTTCAGCGTGATCATTGTTGTACCACGAATCCATGGTAAAGTCAAGCATCGGGCATGAACACTATAGTAAAGTGGAGTCACTTAAGTGTTGAGTCGTGACTTTAGTGACTAAAGCATGAACAGTTAAATATATGTTGCTTAGTTATAGGGAAAACGTTTTGGAATGGGTGCCCGTGTGGTGGGTCCTGTGTCGGAATGAAAATTTGAAAGCATCAAATATTTGGAGAAAATGTGAAAAAGGCCACTTTTGAGAACCAATGAGTGTTGTGTTTAAAGAAATGATGTTAGCTCATAGTGTCATTCATGGTCCATCAAACGGACTAGGTCATAATGACATATAGGTCATGGTCAATTGCTAAGGTCAGGGTGATTGGGAAAAATGTGATCTATTGGTCTATTTTTATGTTTTTAATTGTCTCATATTCCGATATCCCCAGTGCGTTAGTCATAAAAGCAATCTTCGTCATAACACGGTTTTACTACTGTCACAAAAATTATGGCGCAATCACCATGCCATTCATGCTCAATTTGCTATATGATGCACTTTATATAAAATGGCCACTGTCAACATGCGACAACATTTAGTTAATATATAATCACATTTTAAGTACATGTACTAACTACCCTTTTATAATGTTTCTGGCAGTACATAAGTCACGATTCGTTACCCATAAGAGCAAAATAAATTTGACCTGGTGACCCCAGTTGAACAGATCAGAGTCCCAGTTATCTATAGGTACCGTCCCTAATATATATGACTCAAATCTGACGTGCGGTTCTGGATAAGTTGTTGACGGACGGCTAGACAGAGTGACGACGGACGAGGAGTAATGACTATAGCTCCACTGGACACTTCATTCACCCGAGATAAAAAAAAGAAGCGTCCACCTCATCCATTTTCCCATATATAAATTCCCGAGAACACAGGTATTTTTTTTAGTGGCCTATCTGTCAGATTCACACTTGGAGGGGGGGGGGGGGGGCAACATTAATTTATCTCTATGGATATACCAATATTGAGAATTTGAATTGAAACTAGTTAATTGTCATACGCCATTCTGAGCATTCAACAGGGTTGTCACACCCAGCAGATTTAATTTACATCGGCATCTCATCTGATGAAAAATGCTGGCTGTATAGGATATGACAAAGGATCTGTTCGTGTAAAAAGTAAAATCCAAGATGGCTGCCGGCGGCCATGTTTCAATTCGATAGCTCCCATCTCGAGGTTATCCCAAAGATCCCTGTGAAGTTTGCATGATCAATCGGATGCAAAATTTTGGCTGTAGATTGTGCCGAAGAATTTAGTCATGCAAAGAGTAAATTTCAAGATGACGGCAGCCAAGTTATTCTTTAAAAATCGTTCAAATTCGATAACTTCCATCTAAACATGAACCTAAACATGCCTGGAAATTGCAAAACGATTTCTCTGATAAATGTGAGCTGCAGAGTGTGCCGGTTGATTCAAATGTAAAATTCAAAATGGCTGCTAGCGGCCATATTTTAACAAATTTCTGAGGAAACAAAATTGATGGCTCCCACCCAGAGGACACCACGAAGACCCGCATAACGTTTTTTGATGATTAGATGAGGGATGTGGCCATGTCTTTCTCATAACCATACACGTTTTAATGTCTGGTAATGAGGGGTCACTATGGAGCCCCGAAGGTGACATCCGAATGTTTTTTTAAGTCGTGGCCACGAGAATAAAGTCGTGGCCACGAGAATGAAGTCGTGGCCACGATAATATGAAGTCGTGGCCATGAGAATAAATTAGTGGCCACGAGAATAAAGTCATGGCCACGAAAATATGAAGTCGTGGCCACGAGAATATGAAGTCGTGGCCACGAGAATAAAGTCGTGGTTACGAAAAAAAAATCTTATGTCACCTCCGGGGCTCCATTGGTCCCAGTGACCCCAAATTGTTTGTAACTGTTATTTTCCAAAGCGGTTTGCGAAAAATCTCTAATCATATATATTTATATCAGTTTCAGACATCTGTTAGTCTCACTTATAGTTCCAGATCAAATGGATAAAATTTACCAAGACATTTGTACACCTGAGTATCCCTAATTTTCTTTAGAATGTATTAATTGGGTGACGTTATTATATACCCAGTGTTGGTGGATATGTATTAACTTCAATAATACCATAGTTTTCATAGTAAATCGTACACAAGTTTAACAATATGGTGAACTGGTGATTCACCAATTCTAAACTTGTTTTTACAACATAATCCATGGCAAAATTACACATGGTAAATAATAACTGAATTGGAGAATCCACTTAGTAAATTCATTATTAACCGGGCACCTTTATCATCCTAGTCAAATAAGAAACGACTATACAATTACAAGAAATTCTCAATGTCAACATTTATGGCAAATGTTAAAGATGCATTATCCAAATTAATGCTCCTAAATTACTATTTCTTTGGGGGGGGGGGGGTATTTGATTCGAGTCGATGAGCCCACCCATCAAAGCTCAGAGTGATCAGATATCGATTTTTGAAGTGTGTTATTTCTCGAGATGTGCATTTATTTGTGGCCCAGAAAAACGACGTCCAACCGACGGTCTCGGAAAAAATTGCGGACGAAGATGGATAACTCTACGGCAAAATTTCGTGATACTCAAGTGCTAATACGGCCATATTTCGTTGAACAAAATGTTGATAAATAACACGTTTTTGGAAATTTGTTGCAATTAATCGTTTCTGATAACTAAGGCGTATTTTGAAGAAATGTTGTTGTTGTTGTTGTTGTATCTTGATAATATGGGGACCGTCTGATCGGATTGAGTACCTTTAATGTTAATGGCATATTAATTGCTTATTAATTATTGTCAAGATAGTCAACAACCTTCCGTAGAACATGACTTCTGAATTACGCAAAAATGTAAACAAACAGTCATTAATTCGCCCCGTAAACAAACAGTCCTTAATTCGCCCCGAACAAATCACCGATAACCAAACGAGAATGATTTCGCCAACGAGAGTCACGACGAAGGACGGCGTTGTGTTATGGGTTTTTCTGTGAGGCACAGCAGTGTGTTTCAAATCACTTTCAGTAGAGTTCGGACAGACGAGTGACTGCGCGTGAGTTCGGACAGACGAGTGACTGCGCGTGAGTTCGAACAGACGAGTGACTGTGTGTGAGTTCGGACAGACGAGTGACTGCGCGTGAGTTAGGACAGACGAGTGACTGCGCGTGAGTTCGGACAGACGAGTGACTGCGCGTGAGTTCGGACAGACGAGTGACTGCGCGTGAGACGCCATTGAAGTGATTAAAGATCCACGGTCCGATTTGGCATCAAAGTAAATTAAAACGTGTTAAATTATCCTTTATTGAAAGTCAATCGATATAATGTGAGCAAAAAAAGGCTCATGAATGCGATCTAATTATTTGTTGGTATAGAAGTCGTACATGTACACCCCCCCCCCCCGTGTACGTGGTATCGCCAAACGGAAGGTATCGCCAAACCAGAGTAATTGGGAAAGTCAATTTCATGTATTATGATATGGGAATATGTTTGTTTCTCATCGTAAAACAGACAACGAACAACGTATGTGTACGACCACACGAAGCAAGAGTATTTACCCACCGCTATCAGTCAGTTCTCCCAGATCAAACCATTTAATAATTTTCTGCGAATTTTTTCAATTGTGTTTTGCTTTTGCTCACTCAAATTTATGAGAACATCCTCCACTAGTATATATAGTTCCTGGCCTTCTACGCTGCCAAAACAAATGCCGGTATATAGATGAATCTGTCAAAGAAGCATAGGATTGAACAGATTTAAAAAAAAATCAGTGACATTCTCAATATGCGCGAGATATGGAGGGACCACCGTCGGTCCAGATATATGTCAATGTCGCAGACCAAGATGTCACTAAAAGCGGATCTTCTGAGCAGTAAATATGCGTAGCACTTAAGGAGTTCTGGTGAGTTTTCGCGTGTTTGTATGTGTATCTGAGACTGATCAATTGGACTGCGAATGTCATCTGAAATATGAATACAAAATATGTTAGAAATATTGTGTACATATCTATTATGAATGGATTTAATTGCAATTAATTGAAAATCCCTCACAGCATTCAAATTTGCGAATCAAAAACGTGAATGAATGATGACGTGATGCCTTGATCACACGCACGTGAATGCTGTCGTCCGAATGCATGCAGCTAACCGGATAGTCGGATATTAACGTGCTTGAGGTTTGTATATATATATCACACATGCAGGATAAAACGCTACGACGTATCAACGATTTGTTATATTCATGTTATTTTACAGACTTTATGAGTCGTTCCCACTCGAGTAGACCGTTACGCGACAATGAAAACGAATCATCTTATCGAATATACTTATATCGTAAAGCTACAAATTATACAATGTCTGGCCTTTTCAAGTCATCAGATAATATTGTGACGATTCTATTTTAACCCTAAACATTAATACACATACGATCACAATGTATTATGTGTGGCACACCTGTGTGCCCTCTCATCTGGATTTGGATGGGCCTGTCACCTCTTTATTGTGTCTATATAACACATGTGGTCAGCATGGGCTTACCAAGCTACAACATCACGTATAAACAAAATCAGACTCAGAATTTATTCTCCAATGGCAGGAAGTCTTCGGTATGACACATAAATATTAATACACAAAAAAAAACCATGTACATACATATAATAATCGTGGCGCATCCAAACAATATAGATAAGAAATTGTGTATACGTGCACATGGGGTGGTGTGTATTGTGGGTTGGGTTTGTTGTGGTGGAGTATATAGGGTGTGTGCATGTGGCTTTTCCCTCGTGTATTTCGCTGTATGGACGCACGTGTATGTTGGTTGGGGCGTCATACTGGGGTATTCGTTCGTAATTGCGCATTGGTTGGTGGTGATTTGGTGCATGGGGTGTATTGGCTGGCATTAGGATATGAGTGGTGTATCGTATACAACAATGCGCTTGCCAATACACCATTGAAAGTAATGACACACAGCAATTAACAGTTACATGTAGGAACACAGAATTGTCCTTTGGTTATCGATTTACCCTGTGGGTATATACATACTATATATACAACATACTTACTGCTTTTGGTAATATACACTTCACTGTGAAACACGTTTATATTGCCATGATTGTTATGTACACATGTAAATTAGACTATAGTTCGCATATTTAGTTTTCGGCTTGTTCGGTTCTAGAATTATTATTAAAGGGACCCTCTAGCCACGTCCATGCTAACTCATGATTTACACTGATTTAATGTTTCCATTCGTTGTACAGTTCCGGGCCTATTATATCGAATAACACAGAATAGCCTATACTATTAATATGACATTGTACATAAAACACAAACATATACGTTTTCGCCCTTGCACGCACACCCTCACCTTAAAGATGGTCCATGTGCCGGCGTGTCCGAATTATAATGGGGATATTTTTAATCAGAAACGGTCAAAATGCGAAGTATATCATCCGCATCTATGACATCCCAAATATGGCGACATCTCATCGCAGGATCGATCTGCGGCTTTGACACCCGAAATTATGGTGGGTACCCACACTTGGTCGCGGATAGTATATTTCCGGAACGGTCTCTGTATGCTAGACAATTTTATGGCTAATTAAACATATATTTATTTATATATCTATTGATATACGCATTATACACCGTCAATGCTTCAAACGAACAACCTAACGTCAGAAAGTGTCTACTATTCAGTGAATACTATTTGTGATAAAATCGGAAATGAGCCGGAGTTTCTATTAGATTTATCGAGATGAGAGCAAGATATGGTCGCTATCCCATTGAAGGAACATTCCGCTTTACGAATTTATGTTTTGAATAGTGGATATCACCATTCAACTGGGAGATATACAGATTCATCTGAGGGAAGATATGTTCATTTATCAAAACCGCATGGTCTGGTTTGGCGATACATTCGGGTTTGGCGATACCACACGCAAAAAACTCAAGTGCTGTATTCTTACACTTGGCAAGTGTTACACTGATTTCGGCAGTACAGGTGCCATTTTCACACCTGAAGTGTACTCAAAAGAGCCTCACGTCAGGTGTAATGCGTTTTCGGTAGCACCTCGCAAAGTGCTGAATTTCCAACACTTCTACGGACTCATCGTTTCGGACAAGGACCATTTTGATTGGACGTCACTAGATTCGACGTCACTAGTCTGAGACTCAATCACAGATAAAGTTTTTTCCACGCGGTCAACTGCATGGTCGCCATTTTGATCAACTGAAGTGAAAGTGACTGTGACGACCAGCTTCTTTCAACAAAAACAACATTTTTTCACTTTGGATCACTTTGGTGAGTATTGAATGTTGAATGCAGTGAGTATTGGACTAAGAAGTGTTTTAAGAAAGAGGTAAAGTGTGCTTCAGACATTTCCAAATCGGGACCAAGGTAGTCATAAGGTGTTATTTCTACACTTGTAAGTGCATCTCTACATATCCCCAGGTGCAGTAGTATTATGCTTCGGGTGCTGCAATGTAAAACTTGGTAAGTGCTATATGTTTAGCACCTGAATAAGTGTTGTCCGCGCACTTCGGGTGCTGTCCCTATTCGAGCACTTGTTAAGTGTGATATACAGCACTCTAAAGGATAGGTTTAGCACTTCGGTTTTTTTGTGTGCACGTACATGGGGGTGATGTATATGTGGCGGTTTTGTGGTTTCAAATCGGATTGGGCATCATTAAGCACCGGCTTCGTGTCCATGTTGAAGTAGTGTGGAGCGGTACGGAAGATAATAGCAGACGTTATATATGGCTATATAGCTTCGAAAGTGTATTGTGCAACACCCCATCCTCGCCAGATTCAGTAGCATATAAGCAAGATTAGCTAACACTAAAATAAATAATCTGCTCTCTCTATATATATATACTAGCAGGGTTACCCGGCGTTGTCCAGGTTAAAGTGATGTGGATATTTGGTGGCAATAGAGAATACCCTTGCTCTCAAAGTGTTATACGTATTCTCATAAATTGTATATGGCATCACAAAACATGATTCTTACACATGGAATATAAGTAGTGGCTCGGAGCGATTATCATTTTGTTATCGCGTTTAATCCGTCCCACCAATAAAGAAGTATTTATTTATTTACAACTGTGTATACTTCAGACGTTATAGAATGACACATGAACATCATAAACACATTAGTTCGAAAAAATAAAAGACGACAATTGTGTTTTACATAGAGATGTATCAATCAATCAACCAATCAATTAATCTAGTTTATCATATATTCATGAAGATAAAGATGTTTTAAAGATATGCCCAGGTGCTCCTCTGTTCTCGTGCTACATATTGGATCAACATTTTCAGTTTAAAATAATTGATGTTATGCATGTATAGCAGCTACATGTGCCCGAAACAACGATTGAGTTGTTTATGTTAGGCGATGAGTCTGTTTTAAAAAATGAAATAAATCCTCTGTATCGGGCAGATATACTCTTGTCAGATGTCAACATTTGAGGATCCTGAAAAGTCATGTGCTACGGACTGCGTTTTCCTTTATCTCAGAAGTAACCAGATTTGACTGCACACTATGACCACTATTTTTGAATAGGCCTGATCTACATTTCCATATCTCTTGGCAATTGTAACTTTTTTGTGGAAACAATATTGAATGGGACAGACTCAGTTTGAATGAATATATGTATCTCTTAAATATATTGATATAAATATACTTATAAAGCTTTCTTCTATGTAACTGTGTTGCTAGATCATTATAGGAATGCCCTGATTTCCAGCCCCATATAAATATGACAGTTGAGAAGATATAATTGTTCAAGTGACTTAATTCGGTCACCATTTGTCGAGATTGTGAAATTGGAATGCCAAAAACTCCTTAGAAAGACATGGAGATGGCCTGGGAGATGACTATAATAACTTTGTTGGATATCGGCGAATTGAACAATCTTATAAATGCTAGTGAATCTCCCCTCGCCATCCATGACCCAAACGACCCCAAATGTGATTTAATTCATCATATCATTAGAGAAGAACGTGTATGAATTTGGTGGAATCAGTACTAAATATATTTGTATCAACTTTGGTGCATGACTTGAACCGCGCCACTTTTGTCATATTTAAACCACATCTATTAGACTCATGCATGCATTATATTATGGAGATGATTGTATATAAGGTTGATGGTAATCGGCAACTAAACAAATTCTTATCATAGTTATTACCCCCCCCCCCCATCTCGCACCCAAACAGCACCAATTTCGCGTCTTTAAATTACACGTTTATATTCCACGTATCACGAGAAGAAGAATATATCAATTTGGTCGAAATATGTGCTAAAAATAGACCCTCCCCTGACACCAACAACGTCACTTTAGAAAATTATAACCCGCACCATTATATTACTCGTAAAAAGTTACCCCTGTTAGACCGCCTTGGTGCCATCTCGATTGTACCCTTAAAGTTATATATAGAACACAGACAGATATTCACAAATATTTGATTCATTGTATCATTTGAGAAGAACGTGTATGAGCTTGATGGTAAGTGCACTAAACATATTTTTATAAGTTTTTGGTGACCTTCCCGTTCCTATTTCGGATTCAAGCGGCGCCACTTTTGACATCATTAAACCACACACTTAGACTCATTATAGAGATGAATATATATAAAATTTATGAAAATTGGCGAGTATACAAATTCGTATTAAATTTAGGGCCACCATTGCATATCTCTCACCCAAAAGGCACCAATTTGGCGCATTTAAACCACACGATTATTCGTATCACGGAGAAGAATATGTATCAATCAGGTGGAAATCGGCGCTAAACATAGTGTTTATCAATGTTTGTGTCCCTTTCACCCTCTAGGCACCCCTGACTCGAATGACCCCACTTTTGACATCTTTAAACCATACAATTGGACTCCTGATATCATGGAGATTATTATCTGTAAGTTTGGTGCTAATACGCGACTAAACAAATTTTTATCAAATTTAGTGCCCATGCACCCACCCCACCCCATCTCTCACCAAAGCAGCACCAATATGACGTCTTTAAAATCACACGATTAGATCCCTCATATCATGGATAAGAATGTGTATCAATTTGGTGGAATTTGGCGTAAAAATATTGTGTATCAATTTTGGTGCCCCTCTCCCTTTTCTGTGCACCGCTGACTCGAATGACGCCACTTTTGACAGCTTTAAGCCACACCATTAGACACCTCAGGCTCATACCATGGGGATGAATTTGTATAAGTTTCGTGGCAATCGGCGACTAAACCAATTCTTATCATATTTAGTACCCACCCACCCCACCCACCCCATCTCTCATCCCAACGACACCAATTTGGCGTCTTTAAATCACACAATAAGATTCCTTGTATCATGGAGAAGATCTCAGAAGAATGTGCATCAATTTGGTGGAATTCGGGGCTAAAATTATTTTGTATCAATTTTGGTGCCCCGCTCCCCTTCCGGGCATCCCTGACGCAAACGGCGCGACTTTTGACAAATTTAAACCGCGCCATTAGATTCCTCATATTAGGGGGATGATTATATATAAGTTTGGTGTCAATTGTCGACAATTTTTTTTTCTGCCCCTCCCCCTTTTCTATCCCTGACAACAACGGCGTCACTTTAGAAAATTTTAACCCTCGCCATTATCTTTCTCGTAAAAAGTTACCCATATTAGACCCCTTTTGTGCCATCTAGGTGGTCCCGTGTGAATTTCTATAGAACACAGACAGACAGACAGACATTCGCAAATATAGATATAGATATATACACCATGAGAAGATTAATCAAAGTCACAAAATATAAGTAATACGTTTTCTACTTCCCACACACATGCAGTGACGGGAAGAGAGGGTCTCCAATGAGGGTGTCCAACTTGGAATTTCCAATTGCACCCCTCGACCCCCCTTGAAGCAGACCAGGAATTGCAAATAAGCACTCCTCGCGATATATTTTGTTGGCATTTCAAACTGGTATCTCAAGAAATACAATTGTTGGAAATGTCAAACCTAATAGCTGGTAATAGTTGGAAATTCCCAACTGATGGTCAAACAATTGGACCAAATGTTGGAAAGTATACGATTTTAACATAAAACAACAATTTTCACACCACATGTATATCCTGGTTGAAATATTAAACTATCAGAAAAATTTAACATATTTTTGGTCTGAAATTTCCTACCAATGTTGTGTCGGGCATGACATTTCCTACTATTGACAATTTTGACCAAAGTTTGTGGAGGGTGCGTAACAACCATGTGGTGCTACGAACGCTCTTTTATCAGGAAAGGACGCACACGAAACGCTTTTTAATATTCTACAACCAAGACAACGGAATTATTGTTTACTGTTGGGGCGATCAATCTAATGAGAGATACGATTGGTCCATTAATACACGAATATAGATATGCAGGATTTATCTACTTAAAACAAATATTTGCCAATGTCGTAGTCATTTTCTAGATGTTTTCATTTGTTCGTACAAATTAACGCCCTTTATTTGTACAATATCAGGAATAGACGTGCACGGAGTAGTCTTTATTGTTCCATTCTAGATTTTTCTAGATTCTATGACCATGACTTGAATAAGTATTTTAGAGAAAATCGACTGTTTTAATTACATTGTCATTTATCGGTAGACCACTATAGTGCTTTCCAATAAAAATGATCGAATCACGAAGGTTGAACATTCGAAAAGTTGAAAGCATTGAAATATATTCAACAGAACTCAGATTTTCAACTTAATATTTGAATAACAATTGCCATTCAGTGTTTGTTGATATGACTAACAGTTTATGTTCACATAGCAATCAATTTATTGTTTCAATATGCAAAATCTCGTTGTTGGACTCTTAATAATAATGACAATGAGAACGAGAACTGTGTATTTGTTTAACATTGTTCTAGATTTATCATGGTTTTAAAAACTTATTATTTTTGCACACCTACACCCACAGCGAATGCCTTGAACCCCTTTAATACTATTGGTCCACATTGAAGATAATACATGTACGACGAGAAGACGAAACGAATGGTTTATTAAAAAGTTATTTATGCTCTGTTGTGCGTCGGTATATGGGACCGAGAAGTACCCAGGTTATATATTAACTTCTTCTTAGTTGCCAAATCTATAGAAACTCATACGGAAATATTGACTCGGGAGCACTAACAGAGTGCCCCCTTTGATCAATAGAAAAGTAATAAATTATTAAAACGATAACCTTTACTGGAGTGACAACTTGGGAAATCTACACACCAAAGTAATTAAGGAAAATTACGTTTTTTAATTACACTAAATGTTGATTTATTAAATCTAATCTTCGAAGTACTTGTTGGTCTGATGTACTGGTGTACCGATAGTCCTGAACTCTACTATATATCATCAAGTTTGGTTAAATTAACGTAGTATGGTGTAATGTCAATGTGACCTGCTGATCATAATGATCTTGGGGCAAAGCGATCCGACGCTGTTAAAAGTAGCGTTATCCGCCAGGGTAACCCGAGTCGCCACACCAAATTCGGTTGAAATCGGTCCAGTGATCATGTAGAAAAGAGCGATAATTGACGGCAATTTACACTTTTGAGCTCAACTGAACGAAGTCTAGTTTGAGCTATTTCCATGCATGTGTTGACGTCCGTTGTCCGCCCGTCAGGATGAGCACGTATGTGGTGAGCCAACGTTAATTGCAATTAACTTTGGCTCACCCTGCAGATCACATCCCTCATCCGATCACCAAACTTCATATGGATCTTCGGAATGACTTCTACTAGATGGGAGCCATCGATTTTTTCCGAAACTTGTTTTAAAACATGGCCGCCAGCAGCAAACATTTTGGATTTTACTCTTTGCATGACTTAATTCTTCGGCACATCCTGCAGGCCACATCCCTCATTCGATCGTCACCAAACCTCATATGAATATTCGGGGTGACATCTATAGATGATAGCTATTCACGATAAAAAAACATGGCTGCTGCCATCCATCTAATCTTTCTCTTTGCATGACTAAATCATTTAGCACACCTTACAGACCAGATCCCTCTTTCGATCGTCACTGACCAAACTTCATATGGATTTTCGGGATGAGCCATTGATATTTTCCGAATTTAGATAAAATATGGGCTCCAGCGGCCATCTTGGATTTAAATCTTTGCATGACTAAATCCTTCGATCGGCACACCCTACAGGCCACATTCATCCTTCTGGTCCCCATCAACCTTCATATTGATCTTCAGGGTGACCACTAGATGGGAGCCCCTTTTTTTTTTTTTTTTTTTTTTTTTTTTTAAATTTCGATGAAAAAGATAGCGGCCGGCAGCCATTTTGGATTTTACTCTGCTCATAACTAAATACTTCTTCGGCATGTCCTACAGCCAACATTTCCCACTCAAATCGCTCTTCCGGTTGACCTTTGGTATTTCAACTTTCCACCTTCCTTATCGCCCCATTGGTTGTAATGTATGACATCCATCCCCATGTTGAGGTGCAATGTCATTGACACTTCATTTCTTGCAGCCCTTGTTAAAATATTTGTATATCTATCTTCTCGAATTGTCATGCATATAAGGACCAATACTTGAATAAACTGAATGAAATCGGCAGTTTGTGGAACATAACCATACTTTTTCTCGACATCGTCGCTTTGATGTCCGTCCATTCAACACCATAGCAACCACCAAATGTTGACAAAGCCTGTAGATAAATAGGTATGGGCGGCCATTCGGTCGGAAATTACATGAAATAAAAGTTAATGGTGGTTTGTGAAAACAATTACATGCATCGCACATTCAATAGCAATCTATTTCAAACCAATAGTCTCCATTTTCAAACCAATAGTCGTTCTTGGATTCAATAAGAGACAATTCCGTGTTAATATATATAGATTCATAATCAATGATGACCGATGCAATTAATGTTCTATTTTAATTTAATAATATTCATTGTTCAACTAACATCTAATAACAAACAATTAGTACAGCTATCGCATATTCAATAAACGTACATTCCGTTTCAATAGCCATATTTTCTTAACTAATAGACATACTTCAAATCAATAGACGATTTCCCACGATCAATGATTATCGTTATCAAACTAATAGACCTAATTGTAAAACTAATAATTTATTGTAAAACAAATAACTAAAACAGTAATTAACGCTAGAGGTCTCTGGTGGCTATATTGAAGAAACTTCATGCGACGTCAGAAATATATAAATAAACATGGGAATTCCCAGTGTCATATCGGTGTGACGATTTGCAGTAGGTCCCTATTTGCGGAGTTCCCTTTGCGGAGATCCCAGAATTCGCGGAGATCCCCTAACATGGGCGAAATATGTTGATTTTAATGAGGGAACGGGTGCGTATATGTCAATTGATACGTATTTTAAACAAATAACGACACGATCATCATAATAGTGGTTTGTTCTATCAATTAAATCCGCCGAGTTCAATTGGTGCAAATCAAACGACGATAAATATTCACTATATAGATCTATATGCCCTCGTATGCCAGAATGACTCCTTAAATTTGTGAATAAGATGAAGAATATTTATTAGATGTTATTTATTAAGTCTATTAGCGCCTATATATATACTCCCGGGGATTGCTCCGCGGGTGTCCTGATCAAGCAAATTAATTCGCGGATGTCCAAATAAATATGTTTAAACCAATATATATTCACGGAGTTCTCTTTGCGGACATTGAAAACGGCGATAAGAATACCACAAAGGGCTTCCGCAAATAGGGACCTGCTGAAAATCGTCACACCGACATGACATTGGGAATTCCCATGTTTATTTATATATTTCTGACGTCACATGAACAAATTTTCTTCAACATAGTCACCAGAGATCTCTAGCGTTAATTACGGTTTTAGTTATTAGATTTACAATAAGTTATTAGTTTTACAATAAGGTTTATTAATTTTACAATAAGTTATTAGTTTTACAATAAGTTAATTACGGTTTTAGTTATTAGTTTTACAATAAGTTATTAATTTTACAATAAGGTATGTTAGTTTGATAACGATAATCATTTATCGTGGGAAATCGTCTATTGGTTTGATATATGTCTATTGATTAAGAAAATATGGCTATTGAAAACGGAATGTACGTTTATTGAATATGCGATAGCTGTACTAATTGTTTGTTATTAGATATTAGTTGAACAATGAATACTATTAAATTAAAATAGAACTTAATTCTGCATCGGTCAACATTGATCATGAATCTATATCTATTAAAACGGATTTGTCTCTTATTGAATCCAAGAACGACTATTGGTTTGAAAATGGAGACTATTGGTTTGAAATAGATTGCTATTGAATGTGCGATGCATGTAATTGTTTCCACAAACCACCATTAACTTTTATTTCATGTAATTTCCGACCGAATGGCCGCCCATATATAGGTCATGTAAATATGTGACCCCTCCTTCCAAATTACTTCAAACGTCCTCATAAGTTGGAGGTTCAATTTAGCAGTATACACCTTTCGTATAATGAACTTCACTGATAAGAATTACGAATATGGTACACTTCATGTACGTCACTAGAATTCGTGTTCTTTCTATCAGTTGTCACTTTTATATATCCGTAGTTATGATTATGATTTCGAGAACCAAAACATAGACACGCCAGCTTTGCATGCAAACATTGAGCCCACAGACTGCTGACTATTACCGATAACCTAATCAATTGCAAAATTGTCACGGCAAACTGAACTATATCACCTTACTGTGAGTACATGGTAAGAAGTTTTAACGGCATTATGTTCTCACAAACGAACTCGCAGTCGTAACTTCTGCGAAAAGCTTTTTGGACTGACCGAATAATTTACGACCACTATAAAGTTATTCGTAATTCTTAAAAGTTCTGCAGTAGTTCGTTTAAAGCAACTCGTTATCCAGTGTTGATGTCACACCCTGTCACACTTAGTAATTTATCACTTTAGTCGACAAATACACGAAATTATTATATGAGCACTCGCGGGGAAATAATTTATCGCCTCAGAGAATAACTATAGGAACTTTATTTCGACGGCATAGAACTTTAATAAACATTCCGTTTCAGTCCTTTCCGGATATGGTCAAAATAAAGAGTGCACGTTTGCATAACCTATGTGCGAACAGTTCAAAACTGTCTACCGCTATATCTTTGGTAAGACTTCCTGAGAGTACATATTAGTATTTCGTTTATTTAGACCTATCTTGATCACCGGAACGTGACAAAAGTGTAAATTCGAGGCTTGAAGATAACGAGTCAATTTAAAGCATCTTGGTTTTCTCACTTCTGTGCGAACCATTCCAAACAGATGAAAAATTATTAGCAGTTTTCAATTTTCCGTACAATGTCACCGTCAACCACCACCACAATCTCCGTCGCCATCATCAGCGTCATTATCTTCACAACCACCACCACGTCACCATCATCAGCGTCATTATCATCACCAACACCACCACGTCACCATCATCAGCGTCATTATCATCACCAACACCACCACGTCACCATCATCAGCGTCATTATCATCACCACCACGTCACCATCATCAGCGTCATTATCATCACCACCACCACCACTACGTCACCATCACCAGCGTCATTATCTTCACCACCACCACGTCACCATCATCAGCGTCATTATCTTCACCACCATTGCACCACTATAAACCACCATTAATATCATCATCTCCAGGATCTCAAGATATCATCGTCATCGTCTTTGCCACCACCACAATTCAATTCTTTGTTCTCATGACCTATTGTTATAATACATAGGTATCGATATAATATGTGTACACTATTTACATATATACATGTCGTAAATATACATATTATTATTATATTATTATAAATAAATAAAAATAAACACATTATTAATAAATAAATATAATAGCACAATCGTCATCGTCTCCATCATCGCCATCATCATAATCGCCGTCACCACCTTCGTCATCATTTTCGCCACAACCACCATCTTAAGGCATCACCGGCGTGATCCCGGCCAGACACGCGCACACGCAGACTTGTCAAACATAGTGCTCGGAGAATCAAAATGGGCATGCAATCGATGTGGCTGACAGTTGCCGGATAAATATTTAATGGATGAAAGCATGAGATTTCCGTTGCGCCATCAACAGAGAAACGCAACAGGGGCACTTATTTCTGGTCAATTCTCGAGAAAACTATCCCTCCCCTCCCACTTTTATGTCGGAATTTTGCAATTGGTACCTCAAGTTTTCCAACTGTAAGATGTTGCCAATCCGACATCTCAGAGGTTGTACATTTCCGTGTGGTAGCCGTTTCAGTAAAACAAAATCGACCCAAAGTAGTAAAATATGTGACGTTTTGGTTAAAATACAATTTTCACACACAATGCTGGTTGGAAAATCAAACCATGAGAAAAATATCAATCTATTATTTGTGTGAAATTTCCGACAAAATTTTTAACAAAGTTTGGGATGAGACACCACAGTCGCCCTGTCGCCACACCCCTACCCACCGTGTATATAGATTTGCGATACCACAAAAACTCGACATCACTTGTCGGCAACCAGATACATTACAGTGATTCTTATGTTATTTATACATGTAATTTATTAAACACGCTTGTTCCCAGAATTACAGTGTTCTTGTTGTTCCATATTTACAAATCCGCACGGAACACGCGTTATATACGAATGTCATTTACGTCGCGCGACGCAAATGATCTTCCCTCAATCATAAAACCGAAACTATAAACACGACTGTGTTAATGTGTTTGGTGATACGAGACGAGTGCTAGCGCGGAGTGATATAACGAGAGGCACAGCTTCGAGGTCTATTCGCCTGAGATGACACAAGTGCCGTATCGACAAACCCATTAATACACGTTTCGTTCTGTGTTTATTGCACGCCACCCGTATACTAGAATCCATGAATTAAAAAAAAAACCTTACAATGTTTATTCAGGCACATGCATACAGGGCTTGTTTAGTTTAACGTACCAGTTTCGTGGTTGAATCGAACGTGATTTACATCCTGCGACATCGACGGAAAGGTATGAAACGCGTGTTCCACACATTTTTTTAATACGGCACAGCAAGGACACTGTATTCCTAGGGGCAAGCGTGTAATAAACAATAAAATCATCGTCACACACGACAAAACAAGCAATGTACGTGCCTGAATAAACCGTGCAAGTCTGTTTACGGATTCTACGACGAGTCGCGTCTAATAAACACAAAACAACACGTGTGTTAATGGGTTTGTCTGTGTGACACCATCGTTCTATCATTCCCGGATGACACTTGTGTCGGATCAACAAACCCATTAACACACTCGTGTCGTTCTGTGCATATATTCTTGAATGTATGTACACATTCAGGGGAAAGAACACCTTTTTCAGCCACTCACTTAGCTACTTTTTACGACATTTATATACGTGAACAGAGTGTATCTCAGATGACTGGCAAAATATCAATGTATCTGCTTTTTATGTGACACAACCACAGGCCACTGGGGAAAATACCAGATATACTATACGCGAGACGAGGCTCACAAGTTCGATCTTGGCAAAACACACACCATCTATGATCTATCATATTCCTCATAGATTCTCAAAATCGTTCAACGCAGACACAATATAGTTCAATGTGTCTTCTTTTCCAAGAAATTGCCTTTCTTCTAATATATAACTCGATATCATCAAATGAAGGAAAGTCGATATATCGTGTCGAAAACTTGAGAAATTTAGCGACAAAAAGCGATCGTAACTCATTATACACATATATATCAATTCAATTATTACGACCACCGATGCCGAACTTGCGAATTCCCGGTACGATATGTCGACTTCGCTTCAATTGACTCCTTTAGGCCTGTGTCAAACGAAATGAAATGGTATAGCCTCCCAATAAGGTACTCCTTAGGGGATATTTTGGTTCATTTGACAACATTTTGTGAGGCTATTGGGCGAAACCCGATAGAGTTTTCGGTACGATATATCTGGTTCACTTCCTTTGATTTTCTCGAGTTATATTTCAATAGAGAGACGGTTTTATGGCAAATATGATGATTTGTGTTATATCTTGGGTGAGATGACAAGTCTGTATATGTATGTGTGTGTCGAATGGTCGACTGGTTTTAATGTGTTCAAAGAGTATTGCCTCCAATGTTTATTGTGCGAATAAACCGTTTTCTGCATATGCCATGACCCACCATCAGACGTTTGCTGACATTATATAGATATCCAACTGAAACTGCATGCATCAACAATCAGTGCAAATGAACATTGCTTGGCGGCCCACTGTGTGTCACTGTACAGGATTTGGGATATAGCTATTGTTAATATATTCTCCAATTCAGTTATAAACATATGTTTACCCGTTTACTGCATTTGCGTGGCATAGCGATGGGGTGACTTTTGAACAGCAAGCAGAACTATATATTGACCGAGGCCGAGAATCAACGATAAGAAATTTTATTTCAAAGCAGAAGCAAATCTAAAAGGCTAATTAATTTACATATGGCGCGTTTGGGGTATATTGTTTTGATATGGTTCATTGAGGTTTATATACGATCATAGAACGGTGATGCTGAGCATGATGCACACTGAAACATGTATATATAGACCGCTTGTTGTATAGCCTGGTTTAAACAATATGAAACCTAAAAGAAACGTTATTTATGTGAAGTTCGTTTATATGCAAGCGTAAGGCCGTCCAGCACTATTAAACTTAGGATTCGCCCTGTCTGAATTGAGGCCCTGTCTGAATTGAGGCCCTCCCGTCCAACACTATTAACATTTCATTCGCCCTGTCTGATTTGAGGCCACCCCGTCCAGCACTAATACACTTTGGATTCACCCTGTCTTATTTGAGGCCCTCCCGCCTAACACTATTAAACATTGGATTCGCCCTGTCTGACTTGAGGCCCTCCCGACCAGCACTAATACACTTTGGATTCATCCTGTCTTATTTGAGGCCCTCGGCATTGTCTATGGTACACAATCTTGGCTGCATGGGATAAAATTCGGTAAAACATCATGCATACGACAATGCCATCCTGGCCAGTGAAATATTCCCAAGACATTATGAATTGTATCGAAACTATACAGACGTGGCGATAAATGACATAACCTCATCGGAACATACATCTCTGGTAACTGAGGGTGAAATAATCTGGGCCAAAAATAAAACTACAGGACCAGAATGATATTCTTATATGAGCCTTTTTCATGGCGCACAGAAATGAGAAGGACGCTGACCAACTGAATGAGTCACTGGACTCCATCGCTGACAGGTTCCAAAAGGACATGCTCTTAGCAGGATATTTCAATTACCCATATGTCATGCAAATGAGGCAACTCTCATCAATGAGGCAACTCTCATCTCCCACAAGGTTACCAAGACCGTGTCATCGCCGTCACAGCTACCAATGAACTAACTCAAATACACAGGGAACCAACAAGAGGGAAGAACATCTTAGACATCGTCATCGCATCAAACCCATCATGACCGAAGTCAATCCATAGTATTCATGCATGGTTGATCAGATCATGACAAGTGCTATATGTCCAGAATATGCTATATATACAACAAAGCATCATTTGGAGATATGAAACTAGATGCGTCACTAATAGCAGCAAATAAAATAAACATGAAAGCGCGGAAAGAAAACAATATTAAATATGGACATCATTCAAGACTGAATAGAAAGTGGCAATGGATTAATAGTATCCATCATGACCTGGGGTGTGGGATGGAAAAATCTCACCCGAGGAGCCAGATATTTGGGCCGGACACGAGGCTTGCCGAGTGTCCGGACCAAATATCTGGCCCCGAGGGTGAGATTTTTCCATGCCCACATCCCAGATCATGATGGATCATTGTTCTCCCAACCCAAGAGCCTCATTCCGATTTTTTGTTTTATACCAATCTTCTGCACATTCCAGAAGCTTCGTAACGGTACATCTGGGGAGAAATCTGATACGATATTCCTGATTATCTGTATAAATAAAACAAGACGCGCTATCCGTGCGCGCAGGGTTAATACGTCAGAGTGAAATAGACATGGTCTTGTGAAATCGACATGAATACGTCACACTGTTGCACCTGCATAGATTCCGAGAAACGCGCATATTGATATGAAGTATAAACAACTAGACTAATCGTGTTTGTCATGGGAAATGTCCATATCGGTACCATTAGAAAAGGAAACATGTGTATACATGACAGACAAATGTTAGTTAGACGTGTTCGACGATTTATTGCAACGATGACAACTGTTCGAATGTGTAACTATTTCGTTGGTCATTTGTGAAGCGGCTATTGTTACGTGTTACGAAATGTGCAAGTAATGCCAGTTTCACTTGGGGCTTCTGTTTGATGGAACGTGTTCGCACAGTTAGTCGTTTATATTGCATGTTGTGCAACTCTGCGTCCGCAAGTTAGTTGTGTTGAAGGTTCTTCGTGATTAACATGATTGAGGCTTATCTCCATTTGTATTAGCGTCCACGATTTCGTCCGTATTTAAACTTGAAACGTGAAGCGTAACTGGTTGGTCGCCATTGTTTTAATTCACACAAAACATGCTGGCGGATTATTAAATTAGTTCCGGCTCTTAATTAAATAGGTAAATCAGTCGCATGGGTAGGGTGAGATAGCTGGTCACTGTATTGGGTGAGACAGGGAAATCACACCCAGCTATCCCACACGGACTGCCTGTGCTAAAATGTGTAGGGTGGGAGAACAACACAACCCATCCAAATACACAGTCAAGAAACAACCCGCTTTGGCTTAATGGGAAAATAAAAAGCACGTTGCCAAAAGAAAATAAAGAACACTCAAGACCAAAATCAACTACAACACCTGCAGACTATCGAGGGATGGGCCAAATACTGGGAAATGTCTTTCAACGCATAAAAGAGTTACGTGATGAACATTTACAAAAGAAACTGGAAACTGGCCCAAAACAAATACCTCGGTCTAGAAATATCTATTATCGAACGGCCTAAAATGGAAATATTAACAACATATCAAAGACAGTAAACTCAAAACTAGGCTTCCTACGCCGTAGTCTTAAATGCATGCTAGAAAATCTCAGTGTAAACAATACTCAGGGAACCAACACTTCCACCACTGTCTTAAGTTCAAAATGTGGTAATGGGCCCAGTACCAGCTGTGCCATCCGATATAATAACTTCCTCACCAAAATCATTCAGTGACGAATAAGTCACCATCTTATATTACCATTATTGGGATATTTGGCGTATACCGACAGAGATCAATAGTCCTGCTGGGTGTTACGAAGACACCATCGAGGGAAAATATTGCTCGCTATTCCACCACAGGGCAGTCAATATATAGGTGTTTTGTTATATATGACAACATTTTTGCCTCACGCCAACCGTGACGTCAGAAATAGTTCGAACACTATAGCCCGGGCGATAATTCAGAAAATTCGGGCATCGCACCAAATTTCGGCCTCGAGCCAGATCAGCAGGCGAGTAATGGTTCAAAGACAAAAGCCTGGGCGATAGTTCGCTCGGCGGGCAATGGTCAAAACTACTTTGCAACGTGATCGCGCTTCATCCTATCAAAAGGCAGTATGACCCTTTGTCAACTCAAGGTATATACTATTATTATGAATTAGGTGTGCATGTGTGTTGATAATACAAGTGCAAAACACATACAATTCCCATTCCGTCATTCTGTTGGACTTATTATCTGAACATTTCCCATGTGAGCTATTCGTCAGTGAGTGGTCATCCTAATTCATGAGGTACATGTCATGTGGAAATTTCCAATATCAATAGGATCCCTGGTCGCTTGCTGCAGACCACATCTAGTATTCCGTTTGCTGATTTTAGTATCCACCATATTAACGTGAGACCCGTTGGACGTACATAGTTGGGTGTGAGCATCACATTCTCTCGAGTAGTGTTCTATCTAAGCACGGCACATACTATTGCTTGATAATTTACCATATGACATGTGTTTACCATTCTCCGTCCGTTGGAACTCTGCTGTAATTCTAAATATCAAACAGTTTTGTCGTCCGAGGAGAGTTGTATGTTTATACGAATACGAAATGCTAAAGTTCATTTCATATTTACACAAGATGGAAACTTAATAATAATATATGCTGCACTAGAAGAGGATTCCGCGATGACTGCTAAAAATATACGATGAAGCCCTAGGGTATGACATTGATTTCCAACACTATAGATGAGTCGGTAAACTCATACACATGATATCAGAGAGGTGTGCACATAAGTCAAACATATCAAACAATAAAAAGATTCAGCAGAGTCGCTGTTTTCATTTTACAAATTCGGATTCATAATTGCGTAACTCTTTTAAAATGTGTGTCACATAATGCCATCACCATTCGAAATACATAACGTAGACCTGCCACGATAGTATATTGTTGTGGCAAACAATTATACTGTGTTTCATTGATTTGAGACTTCTAGAAAATGTATCCAGCCGTGTTGCAATAAATACACACACAGATCAAACCTTCGGATATATTGTCATGGCAGACTGTATGTGAACTGATTGTTATCCGAAATATTTCAAGACAACAAAAGGAGTTATAAGCAATTATGTCTTGGACTTCAATCGTTGTCAACACCTAATGTCGTTGAAGGTTGGACATATTGATGTGACACACACACATCAAAGCCATTACGATGGCTTAAATTTCATCGATATAGTCATACGTCACGGCCAGGAATGTTTCAAAGGTAGAGAAATTATATATTCATGGTGTTATATGCTTGCGTGTGGTCATAAGAGCTGTTATGTTCGAAACCTACGATATATATACATATATTACCCAAGTAACAGTCATCGTATTATCACATATACAATTTAGGAGGAAGTGCACTGTGCTGTTCCAATAAAATGGTAGATCCGTTCTGTGTCAATATTGGAACCCATGCATCTTCAGACTGATACGGTTCCCAACTCTCGATGACAGGACTTCCCTTTTAAGAATGTCCCCGTATCCGAGTTGGTTGGCTTGGGTTCGAACCCCGACATGAGCGAAAATAGGGACCGATTTTCAAGCTTGATCTGAGTGAGGGAGATCCCATTGGGCGTTCCGATCGATACATGGACATTTCGATAACGAAATGGGAATTTGTTCACGCTCACTGAAGCAAGCACATTTGAATCA